>CM061142.1:324161079-324715890 GCA_030789695.1 Scilla litardierei
ATATATATATATATATATATATATATCCCACAATATTTTTGGATTTTATTTTTCATGGGGTTGTTGTTCACATTATGGATGGTCAACATAACAAAAATCAAGTCATTCTAATACTTTTAGAACAACCATCTATCCCTTGCAACTTCAACGGTCTGAAAATGTGCTGAAAACCTCATGAAGTTGCAACAGGTAGATGGGAGCTCTAAAAGTATTGGAATGACTTGATTTTTGGTATGTTGATCATCCATGAGGTGAACAACAATCCCAAGAAAAAAAATTCGAAAAAAAGTGTAGGATATGTGGGAAATGTGGGCGACTCCTTGATTGAATCTAAGGAGTCACCCTAGGAACACTTTACCCAATATATATATATATATATATATATATATATGAGAATAATGGCTATCATACGCCATATGAGAGCTTCTCTCATACGCCCTCTCACATAAAGCACCCAAGTACAACCAAGTACAAGCCCATGTGGGCTTGTACTTGGGTGCTTTATGTGAGAGGGAGTATGAGAGAAGCTCTCATATGGCGTATGATACCCATTAATCCCTATATATATATATATATATATATATATATATATATATATATCTATCTATCTATCTATCTATCTATCTATCTATATTATAAAAGAGGGATGTTATCAAGAGAAATTGGATAAGAGATATTGGACATGAGAAATTGGATAAGAGATATCTATATTATAAAAGAGGGATGTTATCAAGAGAAATTGGATTAGAGATATTGGACAAGATAAATTGGATAAGAGATATCTATATTATAAAAGAGGGATGTTATCAAGAGAAATTGAATAAGAGATATTGGACAATAGAAATTGGATAAGAGTGATGTTATCAAGAGAAATTGGATAAGAGATATCTATATTACAAACGAGAGATGTTATCAAGAGAAATTGGATAAGAGATATTGGACAAGAGAAATTGGATAAGAGATATCTATTATATAAAAGACGGATGTTATCAAGAGAAATTGATAAGAGAATTTGGACATGAGAAATTGGATAAGAGAATTTGGATATCTATTATATAAAACAGGGAAATTGAATAAGAGAAAATATAAGAGATGAGATTTTGAGGGATAAAAGAGGAGGTGGGGAATTTTGCACATACAACCCCGGTTTTTGTATTTTTGCCTATGGACCCTCCCCACACACACACCCACACTTTTTATTCTCACACCTTCCGGCCATTTTATTTCCAGTTCTATGAAGATTTTGAATCTTATCCTACTAGGACAAAGCTTTGTCCTACGTGGCAAGTTTGTCCTAGGTGGTAATGACAATTTTGGGGGGACTTAAATTTTGGGGGAAAACTTAAATTTGGAGGGAAACTTGAAATTTTGTGGGAAAACTTGAAATTTGGGGGAACTTGAAATTTGTGGGGGATAAAAACTTAGCCATTAAATAAATCGTGCCCTATGGGCACGGGTAATGACTAGTACGCCAATATACGCCAATATATGTCACGTTTCGTGACGTATATTGGCGTATATTGGCGCATATTGGCGCATATTGGCGCAAATTGCCTCGTATGGCTTTGTCGGAGTACGGTGAGGCGTTGCCGTAGATTCGGGGTGGTCGGAGTACGGCGAAGCGGGGTGGTCGGAGTTCGGCGTCGACGTAGACGTTTATGGGGGGTGTTGTCGGCGTTGGTTTGTGGGATGACGGCGATAAGCGGTGTCGAGGCTGTCGAGGGGAGTTCGAGGCGGTGCGAGGTGCTGGGCTTCGCTCGCCGGAGGGAGAACGTCGTTCGCTGCACTTGTTTTCGCAAAGGGATTTGATTTTGTTGGGTTTTAGTGTTTGGGAAGAAGAGTGTATTTTAGTCTCTTTTTTAAGGGGGATGGTATTCTAGCAAACTTTTTAAATTGGGTGGTAGATATTAAAACTCATCGTTGACTATTGTTATTTACCCAATTTTCTTCCGTATTTCGGGTCGGATTCATGATCAAAGTACACTTAAAGATGACCGGGTTTAGAATCGGGCTCCTGCGTTCTTGCCGGGTTATGATTGGGATGTTTGAAACATGGGTTAGGTCTTTTTGTTTCTTATTTGGAAAAAACGTCACGAATAGGGCCCAACAGGCCTATTAGTTATTTACAAACATTGAATTATATATATATACTAGTCATAACCCGTGCCCGTAGGGCACGATTCATTTAAGATATTCCCATGTCAAAAGCTTAGTTCCCCAAGAATTTTGCTCATCCCAAGGAATTAAGTTAATAACAAAAATCTTAGTTCCTCAACAAATTTAGTACCATCCAAATTTAGTTCATCTCCAAAATTATAGGGTTCTCCCAGCGAAATTTTCGAGTTCAAAAAATTTTAGTTCATCCCAAAATTTAGTTTTTCAGAGAATTTAGTTTCACACAAAAATTGATAGTCAAAATTTTTTTTTCCCATCTAAAGCTTGAATCCCGTAAATTTAAACGAAAAAAAATTATTAAAGTGCAATAGTTGTTATTTAATTCTACCAACAGTTTTTGTTACCCCAAAATTTGGTTCTACCAGAGAATTTAGTTCACCAAAAATTGGAGTTCCACCAAACATTTTAGTTCCCTCAAAATTTGAGTTCCACCAAACAATGGATGAGCCATGACCCGACTGAAAAAATACTCATAGCTGCTGGTCATACAATGATCGAGCCACACCCCGATTGCAAAATACGCAGATTTATACAGTTGCAGATTGATACAATGACGACAAACGACTTATAGCGGATGGTCATAAAATAGTTTAAAGAGCCATGCATGCACACATAATAACATGAAATAAATTGAGTAAATTTCACAACAAATACATGTAAAATCATTCATGTCATTGTTCAACAAATACAATTTGTGAATGGTTGTGCATAGTGGGTAGATTTGAGTGGCAAACTTGTAAATAAGTGGCATGTGTGCGAGCGGGAGTAAATAGCAAATTTGTAAATAATGGTTGTGTGCGCGAGTAAAACAGCCGGTGCGCGTAGCAACTCCCTTCTCCAATACACACACAAAGCAAACTCTTAAAACAATCACATCGTCATGCTCCAAAAAATGTAACATTGTGCATTGCTAAATGGATCGAATGAATAATGTTTCTGCTCCTTTTTAACAGTCAAATTAACATTGCCCAAGCTTGTTCCCAGCTGTTATCTACAAATTTCAATCCCAATTAAGAACAGCTCAAGAAACAAACGAATTAGCACTATTCCTCTCTCGCTAAACATCTTGCCTAAACTATGCATCTCAACAGCTGGGCATGGGAAGCGCACTGGAGACGCTATGCGGCCAGGCATGGGGCGCGGGGCAGTACGACATGCTCGGCGTCTACATGCAGCGGTCCTGGGTCATCCTCGTCTCCACCGCCATCCTGCTCACACCTCTCTACGTATTCGCTGGGCCGATCCTGCGCTCCATCGGCCAGCAGGAGAACATATCGGAGGCCGCAGGGAGGTTCTCGATATGGATGATCCCGCAGCTGTACGCGTACGCGGCGAACTTCTCGATCCAGAAGTTCCTCCAGGCGCAGAGCAAGATGATGGTCATGACGTGGATAACGGCGGCCGGGGTCGTGCTGCACACCTTCTTCAGCTGGCTATTTATACTGAGGCTGGGGCTCGGGCTGCCGGCTGCCGCGGCCGTGCTCAACGCGTCGTGGTGGTTCATCGTCGGCGGCTGGTGCGGCCCTGCGTGGTGCGGCCCTGTTGAGATGCATAGTTTAGGCAATCTTCCCCTTTTATCTCTCTTCCTCTCTCTCCTGCAATTAAATGTCTGTTGCTGTCTTGGAAAAGATCTTAGAATCAAATGGTTATTGCTATCCCCAAAAAAGCCTCTTGCTCTCCCCCAAAAGTAGACTTGCTTTCCCAAGTCAAATGGCAAGTTACGAAAAGAAATGGGCCCCACACAAACTCAAAAATACAAACCATTCATCTTAATTTTTAATCCCAACCGTTCATCATCCAAGATTAAATCTCAGCCACTTTTTATCCCCCTCACTTGTCCTAGTCAGCTTGTCCTAGTCAGCCCTAGGATTCAAAAAACTCTGTCAAATGTAATATAGACTAGTCATAACCCGTGCCCGCGGGCATGGTTCATTTAAGATTCCCCCCGCAAAATCTTTGTTCCCCGAAAAATTATTTCCATAGCCAAAATTTAACAGAACAATACATTAGCGTAAAAATATTTAGCGGCACGGGCGCCTTCGGCGCGGAACAACAAATTCGACGCAGGCGCCTTCGGCGCGGAACAACAAATTCGGAGCTGAACAACAAATTTGGCACCGGCGCCTTCGGCACGGAACAACAAATTAGCATAAAAAATTTTAGCGGGCGCCTTCTAAATTTTAAAGGGAGTTGAAAGATTTTGTTAACACCATGCCCCATCTTTCAACTCTCCCAGCGTAAAAATACCATGATGTTTGTTGTTCCGCTTGATGCATAGAGAGTTGAAAGATATTGTTAACACCATGCATCATTGTAGGGAGAGTAAGTATATTATCTTTGTAATTTCATTTTTATATAACAAATTATTTACCATCATGAAAAAGGGATAGAATGATGGTTATTGTACCAACCCTAGGTTAGTATTGATGATAAGCAAATAATTAAAGTTGTTAATGATATTTTTGTGAGATAATTTGTGAATGTAGATAACTAAGTCAGCAATGGTCAACTCAAGCTCAAATATGATGTTGACATAAAGTTAAAAGTTTGAAGTATGAAGAGCCTACGGATTGGAGCTCAACATTTAAGACTTGAAGCCTATTCAAGGATTTGTGGAGTCCAAAGACTTCAAGACAAATTGACGAAACTTAAAGAAAACACCAAAACTCCCAAGTATACTATGAGTAATGTGTCATTTTATAAACTTGTCTTAGAATGTTAAAGCTATTAGTCGAAGCTTGCACACATGCTTAAAAAATATTTTTGCATCACAAAAATATTTTAAATGTTTTTAAAAAACATTTTAACATTTTAAAGGTTGTGAGTGTGTGTATTTAGTTGAATTTATGAAAGGATGAGAGGGAATTTTTATAGCATGACTGCATGAGTGAATTTATAACATTGGAAAATCACAGATAATTTGAGTGATTTCAATTCCAGTAGCCTTTAGAGCTCCTCAAATAGAGAATGGCAACACCACAAATGCCCAAAATAATTTTAACTAATTGAAACGATACAACAATTTTTTTATTTTTATAAAAAAATTAAAAGTAGAAGAAATAAATCATAATTAAGCTTCTTCCCTCTGTATATTCCTCTGACAACTGGAAGGTGGCAAGATATAAACGAACTTAATTTCTATTTCATCTGCTTCAACATTTTACATCCCCGAGGTACCACAAAAGAAGAAGGGAGAAAATAAAAATAAAAACAGCTTGATTAGCAAATGAAGCTAATCAAATGATACCTACTGGTAACAAAAGACCCCCCTGGCACGATCGTCCAACTCCTTGAGAACCCTCATGACTTGGGCCAACACCTCCCCCGCCTCGCTGCAGCCTTCAATGCCGACCATCGTGGCCCATCGTGGCCCAACAATCGTCCTCACCCTCCTCGCTAAAAACATCCAACTCGTCGTCCTCGATCTTTTGAGATTGGGCGCCAAGTTCTTCCCATCAGGATCCATACCTGAAAATTGGAAGCAGAGACCGTACAAAACCTAGATCGTACCAAACCGACTGACCCCAACCCGGTTCGTCCAGCTTCATGTCCGGCGAGGGCGTTGCTGGTCAGCTGTGACACCTTGACGATTCTCTCCCTGATCTGGCCCCTAACGCCGGCACTTCCCCCTCCTCGGCGAGGCTATCGAGGCACGTGCTCATGTCGGTGAGCACCGCCGACGCCCAAGTTGCTGATGTGCCGGAACTCGTCATCTGAATGAACTTCATCAAGAGATGGCTTTTGAAACAAAACTGAAGAAGAGTAAGCATTCCATTGGTGAATGTCTAGATCAGCTAACAGCCTTAAGTTCTTCTTAAGGGATTGACTTTCTGATGATATGCCTCAAAACCAGGAAGAGATGCAGCTTGAAGCCTGGTCGGGACTGTAGAATTCCCACTTTGTCATGGATTTTACTTCAAGATCAAGTGTGGCGTCTGTCTGCGAGCAATATAGAAACCTTCTGATCATAAAAAAGGGTATTGATTACCAAAAGAATTTGAGAAAGTGTCATTCCCTAGAGAAACTTAAGATGAGCATCGGTACAATTATCATTAGCTGCACTTACCATGCTCTTATTTTTTTAACACTGTGGTTATTTTTTTAACACTGTGGAATTTGAAACATTTAAATAGCTTATACTTCCATGACGGTATATTCTCTGCTTTGATTGCTATATGTCATACAAAACTAAGTTCGACTTAACAAAGGAGCGACTTAACAAAGGAGCAACTTTGTATATGCTAAGCAGTCAATTTTATTCACATAATACAGCTGAATATTTCATTGTGTAGGCACTGCAGTAGCAGATACGTAATTGTGGAATGAAGTAACTAATGAAGCATTTTATTGCCTATCTGTTAGTGGCATAGATTATCTGTCATAATTAATAAACCTACCCAGAATGCAACAGACATATAATAAGCTAACAATGCGCAGGAAAGCTGAGTCTCTACACTGTATTGGGCAAATACCTTCATATATTGCTTGTGTTGACGTATAATAA
Source organism: Scilla litardierei (assembly GCA_030789695.1). Lineage (NCBI taxonomy): Eukaryota > Viridiplantae > Streptophyta > Magnoliopsida > Asparagales > Asparagaceae > Scilla > Scilla litardierei. Next base: position 324,167,759 of record CM061142.1, read on the forward strand.
GCTAACAATGAAAATATTACAATTTTGCAAACTATCAAGTAAATAAACACAATATTAATGTACAAAGGCATGTCGGCACAATCTTTATATGCTCCTCTCTCTGCTCCGTTGGCTTGATTTTCTTTCAAAATATGAGATATGCTTTTATTTGAATTGTAACCATGTGGAGCTGAGAATTACCTCATGGGAAAAAAAAATAGCCATCAGGTTAGATCACAGCTGCCTGAATGGTCAAAACAATAGGCACGCCATCTCTACTTCAACTTGTCAATCCTTTGAGGACTAAAAACAATTCAAAATATGTACTGATACTCTGGGCTTAGTCGCTGTGCGGTAATCCCTGAAAGACAACAATCAATTAGGATGGGTCACAATGTAGCGAGCAAATACCTGATTGCGTTAGATAAACAAAAAAATGCAGTGTCGACAAAATGTAACAGGCTGCCTTGTTTGGCATGCAATATCCCTATGGCAAAATGATAGTCACTGCCATGGCTTATGGCTGAGAATTTTTTTTAATGATTTGCTCGCTTTTCAGCTGCCTTGGCTTGGGGAAGGTTTTTTTGGGGCATGTAGAAGCGTTAAGAAATGAGGAAAACGATATATGGTTTCCTGATCATGAACAACTAATAACATATTCTGTAATAAAACCACTACAAAAAGGAAAATATAATTCTCCTATCATATACAACAATATTTTCCTAGAAATACCCTGATAATTTAATGGTTGATAACAGTACCTGGAGCTCATTTAGATAGTTAATACCACGCACATCTTTCCAAGCCACTTCAAACACAATGAATCCATGAAGAGCTATGCTCAGATCCATGCACATCTCTAGCCACTTTTTTGGGTCTATGACAGGAAACCACCGATTATATCTATTTGATTTGTCATGATTTGATTCATGGTCGTTAACCGTGGTGATCCGTACAGGCCCATCCGGTTCATCTCCTTGGCAGACCGCCTCAGCCGGTCGACGGAGTCGGAGAGGACCTCGATGCAGTCACGGACGGCTCCGCATCGCGTGTTCTGGGGGACTTAGAAATTAAGTTAGGTTAATTTGAAAGCTCAACAATGACAAATTAGAAATTAAGTTCTTACACAACCCTTTTTCCTGTCCTCTTGCCAAGCGCGAGCGATCTCTGACTCCGACCTCTCCAAGCTCATCAATGGCCGCCTGCAGACGCGAGAGATCCCAACCCCCGGGCTCTCCGAGCCCCTCTCCGGTGACTACTCGCAAGCGCGAGCGATCTCAGACGCCGAGCTCCTCGAGCTCATCGGATCCGTGGGCAGAGAGGCAGGAGACGAAGGAGGAAGCGTCGTGGGCCCGGGCGGCGCTGACGGAGAGGGCGGCGCGTCGTGGGCCCGGGCGGCGCTGACGGAGAGGGCGGCGCGTCGTGGGCCCGGGCGGCGTTGAATACAGAAGCTATTTCTATCTCAGGCTGCTGCTCTTTTGGGCGACCATCATTCGTTGCCTGTGCATATTTAAACTGTGTACGTCTGCATCTGTCTGCAATATCGTGGGCCCGACCTGCTGCTCTTTTGGGGAAGAGCAAAGTCCGGTCTTTATTACAACCCAAAGATATTTCTGCTGCTCTTTTGGGGAAGAGCAAGAGACTTTTTGGGAAGCTCTCTCTCAAAAATGCATTTTTCTCTTTCCCAAAAATCTGTTGATATCCCTTTTTACCTTTCCAAAAAAAGTCTTTTGATATCCCTCTTTCTCTTACCCGAAAATGATTTAAAAATCTGAGTTTAAAAGTATGTTGCTATCAAATGGGACCCACAAATATAAAAAGTATGTGTTAAAATACAAAACAATCATCCCAAAGTTTAATCCCAACCATCGATTCTCCAAGATTAAATCCTGGCCGTCTTTTATCTACCCCTTTGTCCTAGTCAGCTTGTCCTAGTCAGCCCTAGGATTCAAAAAACACTGTCAAATGTATAATAGATATATATATATATATATATATATATATATATATATATATATATATATATATATATATATATATATATATATATATGAGGCTAGGGATTTCCTAGCACTCAACCCTTCACACCACGTTATCAGCATGACGGCTCATGGAAAAGGCGACGGCCCGCGAGATTGATGCTACCAGCGGAAGCTCCGACGAGTTTTTACGCGACGCGACGCTTCCCGAGACGACGCGGATTTTTTCGGGCATCCTTCATCGAATGTCGCTAGATCTGGAGAACGAATCTAGATGTAATTATTTTTGTCCCCTATAAATAATATTGCATGCGCATGATGATGGATCTGTGTCATTTTTCTTTGATTTACAAGTATAAATCAATTTTTCTACTTCGATCTATATGGAAAATCATTTTTTAAAGCATAGATCTTTATTAAAAAGAGTTTTTAAATTGTTTTAAACATGTTTTTAATCATTTAATAAAATAAACTAAAATTCCTCGTCGCCGCCTTTGACGGAGGCTCTGGCCGGTGGCCGACGTGGCCGTCACCCCCTTGGAGGGGGGCATGTGCCCGTGACCACCGCCTATGAATGGCAATATTGCGGGTCGGGTCGGGTATTTAACTGCCCAAGCTTGCCACGTCCCGTCTACGAGTCGGGGCAGGGCGGGTCTCGGGCCGGGGCTTGGCGGGTAACTTCTTACCAAAACCGGGTCGGTCCGGGTCGGTCCGGTCGGGTCAGGTCATTACTACCATCCACATGAATCCAAAACAAATTTTTTATTTCAAAATTGGAATAATTGTGATATATTTGATAATTTGGAATTGGGAAATGGCTCAATTGGGAGAACAGTGGAACAGAGTATGGGTTATGGGTTATGGACTAGCCGCATGGTCCGCATCGAAATAGTAAGGTTTTTTAGAACCTCTATAGTTTACCGGGCTTGGCCTAGCCGCATACGAAGCCCAGGCTTGCCCCGACCCATCTGCGGGCCGAGGCGGGCCAGGTCAAAACTAAGTCGGGCCGGGTCGGGCCAGTCGGGTCAGGCCATTACTGCCATCCCAACACCCCTTGCAAATGGGGGCCGAGCCGGCGGCCACCCACTGCAGTGGACCCCCGTGTCGTGGCCACTCCCATGTAGGAGGGCCCGCGCCGGCGGCCCCTACAGTGGGGTTCGAGCCGGCGGCCACCACCCCCCGCAAGGGGGCTGCTGCGCCGGCGGCCACCCCCTGCAGGGGGGCCCCTACAGCGGCAGTCGCCACCTCCCCCCCTACAGCGGCAGTCGCCACCTCCCCCCCCACAGCGGCATTGACTGGGAAATTCATATGTTTGCAATAATTCATATGTAGTGTACATCAAGATAAACATATAAGCTAGCTGTTTGAATAAATAATATGTATGTAACAAAATCAATAAGCAATGCCGTGGGATGATTCCTGATGTAAGTCACATTTTGAGGTAAATTTTACTTTGTTGTGCTTATATCCAGTATTTATAAGAACAAGGATATGCATCTCCAGTTTATAAATTGCATATCTATCATTAGCAAATCCAGTTTTTAAAAGTGGAGCTCAATCATACTTAGCAACTGCACATGCATTTTTAATTTTCTATATGCTGAGTTGGATTCTTAGCGTAATCCCTTGCTTGATTTCTCTTAGCGCAATCCCATGCTTGATTTCTCTTAGGGGTTTGGTTCGATTGCAAGGGACAAATCTAATGAAGAATTAAGCCAATGGCGGGAAGAGAAGTTCAAGAATACACCAATCTCAGTGACCCCAAAGGGACCGTGTTTAACCTAAATAACCATTTATGGAGGAGTGATTTTGAAAAATTACGATTTTGCAATGTTTTCCCCCTATAAGGTTTTGTAACTTTTTAACCTTTTTTGGTGATTGGGCAGATAAGAAATGGGGAAAGGGGAGGATTAAGATCGATGATGAGGATATCACTCTCCAATGGATGGTTGCAAAGGTTAGCTAATCAATACTTCTATATGTTTTGATCTGCTTGCATTATTGTCTAATTTTCAACATGTAAATTGCTAAAAAATCAATTGATATTGTATCATTATACTGCATTTTCTTCATTATCTTTGATTTTGGGTAGTAAGTGATAGAATTTAATGCAAAAGGATCTGCTTATAGGTAATGCACTTTCTTCATTACCATGTCAGCACGGCCCCATTTGAGAACAATGAAGCTTTCATCGGAGACTCCTCCAGCGTGGGCGTGTACATAGTCACCAGAGCTCGGCTTGGAGTTTGGGACTTTAGACCAAAAAATGTATTATACATGAAGCTTCCGTATTGCAAGGTGCCAGGTTTGTAACAAATCACATATTGAACCCCATTGCCGGTTGTGGACAGCATGCAAAAATTAAACAATAAGTTGTTATATATCCGATCACAAATTAAGAAGTTTCAATTAATATTTAGATTAGTTTAGAATGTAGGGTGGCTTAATTAATTCAAGTCAGCTAAGGTTCCAATTGTGGAATGGTTCTTTTCATGTATAATTGTTTCAGATCTTCATTTCTTCATATCTTCATTGTTTCAGATCTTCATTGCCTCAGAACATATTGCTTAAATGGATCATATCCCAGATGGCTCAAGTGAGAAATCAAATAGATCAACAAATGGTGCCCTAATTTCTAGGGATCACGCTCAGGCTCGAGAGATGCAGCGGATAAGCTTTGTAAGCTTGTGGATACGTCGGAGATGGTTAAAGGTCCATGTGATAGCCCGAGACATCGGTTGGTGACCAGTGGTAAGTTCGGTGTAGAGAAAGGGAAGACTGTTTGAAGAGTGAAATATTCCTTATTGAACTACTGAAGGGGGGTTTTACTTCAAGTAGATAATGTTTAATTGATCGGTGATGAAATTGACAGGGTGTTTATGGTGGGTGCGTGTAATTTGTGGAGGGATGGCATTTGTTTTACTCCCCCTTGGTTTTGAGAATACATTCTTTCATTCCTTTTAGTTTAGAAAGTGAGTGTATTGTACTATGATGTAAAAATTCCAGAGTGAAATTTTCTGATAATTACTTTTTACTCTAACACGATGCTGCTTTAGTAGGGATGAAATTTTTGGAAAAACTTGCAAGAACTATGTGATACGAGATATTGGGTCCTAATAATGCATGGTAATATATCCATTTTTCTCATGTTATCTTTCAAAAAACTTGCAAGAACCATTTGAGGACTTTTTTGAATCGTTGTCCTACGTGGACACAAAAGTATGACTATGAAAAACATAAGCGATCAATGAGGACTTTTTTTGAAGCTGTGTCTTACATTGACACAAAAGTATGACTAGGAAAAACGTTGGTGACTAGGTTATTAACTAAGATACTGACTAGGATAATGTCCCATATTATCTTCAGTAATATTTCTATTCACTTGGTATAAACCATCCCATCAGCACATGCCCCATATATTAGTCCCAAACAATAGAGGAAGAAATGACTTAAAAAGAAGTTACCTGCTCATGATTTTTTAGTTCTGCATGAGGTATCTTTCAGGGTTTTCATAGTTCAGGGTAATCATTAACACACATTATATAGTCTTTCGAACTGGCTAAAAGATATGCAATGATTTAAAAGAAAGTTTTAAATCAATTCATCAAAATACACAATTGTTAGGATTCAGGTGAACTTAATTCAATTCAATTTTGCTACTTCATGTTTGTTTGAATTATGCAGTACCAATCACATCTTCATCATATATAAACATTTTAATTTTATTGTTCGTGGAATCCGCGCCGAAGGCACCAGCACACTTTTAATTTTAAAATGAGAATAATTTCTCGCGCCGAAGGCTCCCGCGCAATTTTTTTAACGCTAATTTGTTGTTCCACGTCGAAGGCGCCTGCGCTGAATTTGTTGTTCCGCACCGAAGCTGCCCGCCGAATTTGTTGTTCCTCTCCTAAGGCGTACGCGCTGAAGTTGTTGTTCTATGCCGAAGTTGTTGTTCCGCACCGAAGTTGTTGTTCCGCGCCGAAGGCACCCGCTAAAATTTTTTACACTAATTTGTTGTTTCGTACCGAATCTGTTGTTCTACGTCGAATTTGTTGTTCCACGCCGAAGGGGCCCGCGTCGAATTTGTTGTTCAGTGTCGAAGGCGCCCGTGCCTCTAAATATTTTTACGCTAAGTTGTTGTTTCGCGCAGTTTTGGTTGTGAAAATAATTTTTTGGGGAACACAGACTTCGCGGGGAAAAATTTTAAATGAACCGTGCACGCGGGCACGGGTTATGACTAGTATATATATATATATATATATATATATATATATATACTAGTCATAACCCGTGCCCGCGGGCACGGTTCATTTAAGATTTCCCTCCGCGAAATCTTTGTTCCCCAAAAAATTATTTCCACAGCCAAAATTGCGTTGAACAACAAATTAGCGTAAAAATATTTAGCGGCACAGACCCCTTCGACGCGGAACAACAAATTCGGTGCAGATGCCCTCAACTCGGAACAATAAATTTGATGCGGAACAACAAATTAGCGTAATAAAATTTAGCGGGCGCCTTCGGCCTGGGCACCTTCGACCCGCAGCATTAAGTGCAATTTAAAGTTTTTTTTCCAAATGCATTAATTGTCCCCAGAAACTTTTATTCCCCAAAAAGTTTCATTTCCTCAGAAACTTTCATTTCCCTATAAATATTTTTCCCTCCAAAAATTTCCATAAAATCTCATCTTAACCATTCATTCCTTAAGATTAAACCCAAACCGTCTTTCAATCAACATGTTTGTCCTATTCAACTTGTCCTAGTCAGCCCTAGGATTCAAAAACAGTTGTCAAATGTAATATATATAGATAGTATATAACCCGTGCCCCAAGGGCACGGTTCATTTAAAATATCCCCTTAAAATCTTGAAAACCTAATTTTAAACGAACATCAATAATTAGAGTGCAATAATTATTATGCCCCCCTCAAAATTAGTTCCCCTAAAATTTAATTCCACCCAAAAAAAATTTTCCCCCAAAAAATTTAGTTCCTTAGTTTCACAAAATTTTTTAATCCCCCCAATATTTAGTCTTCGCAATATTATTGACAAATACAGTTTCTCTTGCCCCCATTGTTTAAAAAAAATTCAACCATGAGAGAAGGAATGATGTGTGCTTGTTCACAGTTGCTTATGGTCTGGTACAATGCTAGAGCTTCTGTGTTCTGTGAGATGCTGTTAACGTATGGACATGCCTGAACCACATGAATTCTAAAGAACTCAGATGAACAATATCTGACTAATGAATATTAATCTACAATAATAGCACTGAAACCATTTGAATTCAGAAACCATTTGTTTTCCCGCAAAAGGTTCCCTAAAAATAACAAAGTCAACCCTCCCAAATTACAAAGTTCTCCCCAAAATTTCTTCACAAACTCTCATAAGGGAATACATATCCAATGCACTGGCTTTTCCTTATTAGCAGTCATCATTGTAATAGAGAAATGTGGATGGTTTGAAAGGAGCCAGACCATCTGCAATGTGACAAAAGATCAAATGGCACGTCATTAAAATATCAATACAAACAAAATTCACTTTTAAGTATCCAACGGGTCATAAAACTGCACCAAGAGATAAATACATATATAAAATTTTATAAAAGTGAGTAAATGAATATAGCTCAGCTCCTGTATATCTGCTTACCCCTAAACCCCCAATTTGAACTGTTTCCTCCACATTCTGTACCTTCATCTTGGCAAACTGCACGCTAGACAATGATGAAGATTGCATTGCCTTCCATCTCCTTGGTTCGAGCCACCACCAAAAATCAGAACAAAGATTTAATTTGTTACAACTATCAAAACCAATCAATCAAGAACAAACCAAGCAAAGATAGATAACACATTGATGAACACATAAAATTATTAAAATGTTTCATCCTCAAAAATCGGGGATACTCTAATTTTAAATGAACATCAATAATTAAAGTGCTATAATTGTTATTTAGCCCCCCCCCCAAATTTTTTTAAAGCTCCCCCAAAATTTAGATGTTTGATGGAGTTTGATAATTTTATTGCAATGAAAAAGAAAATGAACTCAAGTTCACATGATTGGCAAGAGAATTGTGAATAAGACTACTACTATAAGGACATCACCAAATAGAATAGCACATTGCAGTGGTAATAACAGTAGGTCTGTTGAAACATGGGAGACGCATTTTGAAGATGCAAATTTCTAGTCCATTGATTACTTTAAAGGTAAGTAAATCCAGAAATCATAATAGTAAACGTGTGCAAGTGTTTAAGTTGACATATTATATTATATCATGGTAGGAAACCCCATAAATTACACACAAATTAGCATACTTGTAAAACAAAGCTGGTATAAACTTACTCCTGCAAGTTTATTGTATCCTTCATTTGATGATGAAGAACCTAAGAAATAGAAAATACAGTAATAATTTGGGGCTTCAAGAACAAAATCTTGCCATAAATAAAAAATCAAATGACTGGAGCAGTCAGTACCTAAATCTGCGTTAGAAACTTCGTAAGCTACCACCACAGTCACATTAATCCCGAGCTTGCTCGCTATATCTAGAGTCTCTAATTGGGAAGCAGTACCTCAATCTTTAATTTTGCATTTGATTTCTTTTTTGCTAACTGCAATTGGGAAGCATACCAAACCCAAATTGTTAGTCACTTTTCGAGGGAGATGTTGAGTTCTGTTCGAGGGAGAGATTAGGGTGCTGTCAGACCTAAATATATAAAGCTATCTTGTGCCCTCATCTCACTAATTTTTTGGGATTTTTGGGATGACTGCTCATGAAATTTTCATGGATGGCTATTCACACATTTCGTGGATAGAAATACTTCCACCTATGATAGATTCAATGGTTGGAAATAATAAAATAATTTTTAAAAAAATATTTTTCCACTCCCATATTTTGTCATAGGTGGTGCGTCATTTTCCGCAGGCATGAGTTGCTTTTTGCCCGTAGATGTATATCCACATATTTTCTTAGCTGTATGTTCATTTATGTCTATGGAAATTTTCGTTAGTGTAAGTCCATGAGTGGATGTCAGTTTTTTTCGCTAGTTTTGGGTAGATGTCTACCATCTAAAATCTATTTAGAAACAAAATTTCAAAAGATTTCAATATAGTTTACCCATGTAACGTGTAACAAAAATAACTTTTTTAAAACAATATGAAACACACCGTTTGGCCACTTGGATGAATGTGAAAGAAATATTGAAATACTCTTAACATTTTGTTTACTCATTTTGATTCCTCCTACACAACCTTTTATGCTATGCTAGTCAACAATCTCATTCAAGAAAATCACTCAAATGTATAAGAGACATGCATCAGCAATGCTTGCTTCCGGAAGTAGACTATTAATTTCAAGTATGAATGAATGAATGTGAAATGATTAAGCTCTCAGCTTGGAACACAAAACGTATTTTCCTGCTGGAAGCCATATGAAACCCCAAGATTCGCTCCTCGATCACCTCCCTGTGTGTTCCGCGTGAAAATGAAACCACCATTGTCTTGAGCACGGGTGCTTTAGATAAAAGAAATTGTATAAATTCAAGCTCAGCATCTTCGCCATTGATCCGAGTCATTTTCACATCATGAAGATCACCGAAGAAATCCAGATGTTCATGTGCCTTCCAAAAACCCTCTCTAGCTCCAGGGGGTTCCACAACGACCGGTCCAGAGTGCCAGCTCTGCGAAGAAGAACAAAATCAAAACACAGTAAACCACTCAACTTATAAGAAGCCAGGTTAAGGGAACAGATCATGCATGCATGCGCGTTACCCTAAGTGCTACTTCATGTAGATTGGGCGCGCTCCGTAGAAGCCAGGAGACAACCGAGACGTCCTCTACATGACCAAAGTTGACAACCAACGACATATGATACAAATGGATTAGCACATGCTTATAGAAACGAAGCACTAATTAGAATAGCTCAAAATTAATGGTGCATTCGTATCAAGCTTGAATCTTTAAAAATAAGATCAATGATTTTCCAATATGAAATTGCATTCATGTTGCATTCATGCTACTGAAATTAGCTACTCAAATTAGCTACTCATATCAAATTATATCCTGCTAATTCATATCAAATGCATTCGAAGCTAATTAGTTTCAAATCAAATGCATTTGAAACTAATTCATATCAAATTGGAATTCATGTCAAATTATCCTGCTTACATTGTCCTGTAAAAACTAATTCATATCAAATTGGCATTCATTTAAAAAGTCATGGATCATGTTGCCCTGCACAATTGTGCCTAAACATTTTTCTAGTCATCTTTGTTGGTTTATGCCCTGAGTGTACCAACAGTTTTCTAATGTATCAACTTTGTTATGCTAATTAGTTGGGCTAATTAGATCCATAATTTATCAAGTTAATAGGATATTTAGTTGATATCATAATGTATCAACATTTTTTCTGCTTGTGCTAATTAGAACCACTATACTATTAACTAAAACTTGATAACTTTATTGCTACAAATTACTAAAACTTGATAACAGCTAATAGAGCAAATCTTTGAAATGTCTTGTACCTCCCATACTTCGATGCTTGCCAATATGATGAACTCGGTCTCAGCGTTCACCTTCTGTATTGTGACGACGTGCCTCGAGCTTCTGTAAGTATGTTTTCACCATTGACGGAAGTACATCTCATGCTTAACATACCTGCAACAATGCTTTAATAGTTTACATTATGATGTATATGTTGCCAATGGTATGTGCTTTAGGTCAATATTCAGAATAAATATATTATCTTTCTTCCATGTGCTCATTGCATAGTTGGATACATACCTGATAAGTCCCCAGCGTAAGTGATTTAAAACCAGCGTAAGATGATATGTGCAATATATGAAGTAGTATTCCCAAGTTCATATGAACTTCTGGTCCAAACCCAAATTTCATTGAAAACACACACATTGAGAGGATTATGCAAAGATATAAACATATATGCACACCTTCATGATAACATAAGATCTGTATGTTAATATGGCACTCAGTTAATAGAACATAAAATTTTGAGGGCAGCAACACATTCGTCCACTGCTTTCCCCACTGGCCCATCCCATCCCTATAATGTTGAAGGAACCTGGCAAAATTTTATGTTATCCAACTATGCAATGAGCATAGGGAAGTGTTGCTATTAACAGGAAGTTTTGAAGTTACCTGGAACCTGGAAAAAAAGCAATTTTGAAGGAACCTGGCACTGTTGAAGGAACCTGGAAATTTTGAAGCAATTCAAAACCTACAATCTATGAATTCAGAGCTTCAACATAAAATTATGAAGGAACCTGGAAAAAAGCAATTTTTACAAAGAATTCATAGAATAAGCTCTGAAGCTATTAGATCCAATCAAATTCAACCAGAAAAACAACAAATCAAAAACAGAACTTACATGACATTTTGCAAGCTTCAGAACCTCCTCCTCGCTGTTCGCGTCTTTGCCTCCGTGTAACACAAATCCCAACTCAAAAGACAGACCATCTAACCATGAAAATAGAATTCATAGTTTCAGCATCCTGAGGGGTAAACAACAAAAGCCTCTGTTTAGTATACAAATGATGTCACAATCTAATAACAGTTGACCTTAGTAACCACTAACCATGAACACAACAAACTCATCCATGGCCCGGAAAGGTGCCAGTGCACAAAAAAGAATAGAACAATTTCATGAATTTCAAAGTGCCGATCACTTTCAATTGCATATGTGATCCAGGACTATAATAGCAAAATTCTGTGTCTTTGGTAATATAGATCATGATGATGATTGCATATTTCCTAATCTGGCATGAGTTCAGAGCAACATCAAATCAACTTCTGCCAATTGAAGTCAGATTATAATACCTTATTCAGTTTTTTATAATATCTTCAACCAATTGAAATCAGATTATATTGTAAAGGCTTCCATAACTTTCATTTTATCATTGAACTTCCATTTGACCTGATTTCACCAATTTCTTTTCCTTTCTTATCCCAATTGGAGTAAATTATCAATTTACATACTAATGCTCCAATATTTTCTTTGCATGTTTTCCAGATTTTCAACAGTATCTTTAATTATGGCATGACACCATACATGTGTTTAACTACCAGTGCTATTATCTAAAGCATTTATAGTCTAGCTTGCAAAATGGATAATATCTGAATGTGCTTTCGCCTACCTTTGTTGTCATTCCTGCATGTTACCATATGTACATTTACCTACATTTTCTGTTATTTGTCGATGAATCAATTAAAATTGTTTATGTCCAGATAGAAATAAAGCACAGATCACCAAAAACATTAACTTACATTTAAAAACGCACTAAGAAGAGTTTCTATATGAGCATGTCATTTTGAAAAGAGGTATACCAATGCTATATTCACTCGCCATCGCCTCTAGCTTAATGAGAGACATCCATAAAGTGCAAATTTCCTACACATGCATAATTTGCCATTCATGCATTACCCACGGGAGATATGCAAACTTCAGACATCTGCATGATAATTTGCAAAAAATTAAGAGCTACTTTTAACTAAGGATACAGTAATATTTATTTATACTTACATTATCGTGGTCAAATTCCTTGATAATATCCTCAAGCAGAACATCTTCCATGTTATTCTCTTTGCAAGCTTTTTGAATCTTATCAACAGTAATGTAACCACTTCCATCCTTGTCAAAATATCTAAAAGCTGCTGCTAAATGCTCTTCACGTTCCAATTTATTGAGATGTATTGTCGCAGGAATAAGCTCCCCATAGTCAATGGTATCGTTGTTTTCCACGTCAGCCTAATGCGGTTTTTCTGACAATCAGTTAGCATAGGACACAAAACCATGTGACAATCAATAAAATTGACTGGGATATTCTTCAAAAGAATCGGTTTCTTTACTTTCTTAAAAAGGAAAAAAGTGACAATCCTAGATTAGAGAATGTTCATAAATAAGCTTAAACAATATCAATGACCCTGAAATACAATCAGCAACAGTCTGCAAGAAGGTTCCATTATTTGAAAACTAAACAAAGTTGCAATTTTTTTGAAGAAAACACTCACTTTGAATTTTTCTGAAGCATTATATATAGGCTGCTTCCCACTGGATTGGTGCTCATTATTCAATCAGAAAGAATGAGAGAAGGCTATCTATCTTTCCTTCCTCGCAGAGACTTTTTAATATTCCCATCTCTTATCTCATCTGCATTAAAAAAACTCTGATACAAACTCCTCTCTCCATCCTTTGCCATCCATGGATGTGAACTTCTTGAACTTGACATCTTATGAGGTGATGTTGCAGAAAATAAAAAATCCAGCTTCATAGCACATGTTGTAATAGCTCTTAAAACTGTAAACATATTATCAAACATTTCATGCACATAAGCATCTATAACCCAGCAAACATATTTCACAAGAATTATCTACAATCTAGAATCAATTTTTTTGTATAATGTGCTTGTTGAATTATTTACCAATGAGAATGAAAGGCATAATGAAAATAATAAGCCCAAAACAATTGATTATGCATGAATGTAGTGTTTACTCATTCCTTCGACAACAATTGACGAAATACCAAAGCATATGGAAGCCAGTTTACAGAAATTTTACAGAAATTCACCAATTAGACCTAACCATAGAAATGAATGAAAAGAAACTTACAGGTTTCAGCAGATGGAAGCCAGTTATATTGTTATCTTGAAGCAATTCATAATCATCCTCATTAAGCTCATATTTTTTCTTGGTCTCTCTGCCAAAATATACACAAAATCATTACCAAAAATGAAATCTTTCAAGTTCAATAAAAAAACCAAGCTCATATTTCTGCTTCCTTTTTTCTATGCCTCTCTTCATCATTATCATCTGCCTTCTCCTATTCTTCTTCTTCATCCTCTTCTTCAACATCGTCCACTATGAACCCATCTTTCTCATACTTATCATGATACTCCTCTGAAAATCTAAAAGGGAACTCAAATGTTAAGGAGAAAAGGATGCCAAACCCTAAAAACATGAAAATGGTCAAAATTTACCTTATTCATCATGTTCATCGCCGTCTTTTATATCATCGAGAGACCATAATTACGAAATTACTTATCTCTCTGATGGTTAGAGTTTCAGATACGTGATGCGAGTATGAGTTAATTAGATGTTTATTTATTTATGCATTCTATTCACATGATGTAGGCAAGACATACACATCCTTCATGTCGCATGTATCATTCACACAAATCGAAGAATAATAACCAAATGAGCAACTAATTCGTGTATGCATGTTGCATATTGTTCTAGTATATTTGTTAAAATGTTGGAATCACTGATGTCTTCTTTGATATTTTTTATGCAGGTGCAACCTGCATCTAATGACTCTGTTTCTAGCCTTAGTTTCAGTCCTAAGGCAAATTACTTGGTGGCCACTTCTTGGGATAATCAGGTTTGTTTCATTAGAACTCAAACTTTATCGGTTTCATCAAATATTTGATAAATATTTACCATGGAGATGATATTGTAGCCCACTGGTTTCTGTTTTTGTATGAAGTGCAGGTGAGGTGCTGGGAGATCATGTCAGCCAGCAGTCAGGCGAAGACATTCATTCAACATGACCAACCTGTATGCACATATATTTTGAGTTCTTTTGATATTTAAAAAATCTCATTCAACATCTGGAGAAATTTATTGTTGCTAACAATTGACCCTTAGCAAAAATCTCATTCAGCGGTCAGGTGAGATGCTCCGCCTAGAAGGATGATGGCACCACTATGTTTTTAGGTGGGTGCGATAAGATTGTTAAAATGTGGCCCTTAGCGTCTAATGGCCAGCCAACCCAGGTTGCTGCTCATGATGCACCTATCAAAGAAATCGCTTGGATTGGGCAGTTGAATTGCCTTGTTACAGGGAGCTCATGATGCATCACGTACTTGAAACTCTAACCATCACACATCTAATTATCTCTTTGATGCAGAGGAGATACGGTATGCAAAAATTTTAGATGTGAACGTGCACCTGAAACTCTAACCATCAGAGACCAAAATTGGGACAAAGAAACTCACTTTGAAGCTTCTGATTCGAAACGTCGAGGTATATAACATCAACAGTCATTGAACCAGCTTAAACCACTAAGAGCTACTAAAAAGGGTGATACTTTAAATTGAGAATGTGTATAAAAATGACAGAAATTTTCCACTTACCATAATCAATCAAATTTGAATATCAGGATGCAAGCTCGACTTTATCTAGTTCTCATCTAATATTACTGCATCTATCATACATGTTCGCCGATGAAGCTTAGAGTCAAAATTCTATTTTTTAAAGCTTAGAGTCTTAGCAGTTGCATATTATACCACAAAAATATTCAATCCGAAATTACTTAAAACACAGACGAATCAGTGGCATACTCAAATAAAATGAATGCAATGCCATAAACTATTTTTATATCACCATATTAACAGAATCACATTCCAAGAAAACTTCATGTGGCAAAGAAATGCAACCATGCAAAATAGGATACAAAGAAGAGGGGGTGAATAGTGTTATCCAAATAATATGCAAACTTTAAAATTAATCACTCTAAGTCTACCTAACCTTCCAATGATTGTTACCTATCTTGAAACTTTATCAACAATCTCAAAGAACTCGCAATGAAAAGATAACATCAGAAATAAAAGAGAGATGCAAGCAAAACTCCAGTGTCGTATTTCAACTCATCTAATTATAAAGATGACTCCTTTAAGGCCATGTATTACATAGAACAGCTAGAGGTAAAAGTGGGGAAAAGAAGAAAAAACAGTGTAAACACCAAAAAGACCGGTAATTAAGCAATATAGGCACAGCCGCCCAGAACATCAAACCCATGTTATCCATATGCAAAATTTGTTTACTTATTCAATGATAGAAAAGTAAGGGGATGTTTGCAGGAATACAAATACCTTAATACGTTGAATTTTTTAATTGTAAGATGCCTACTGTGACATAGATCAACAAACAAAAGGCATAAACCATTATCAGGCTACTAATTATAATGTGTACTTAACATGAGGGCAAACTATTTAGATAATTAAATAGTTTTTACAAACTCTGTTGTAAAGCTGCTAAAAAATATACACCCATGAAACAACCTACACAAATGACTTCAATAATCATGAATATCATGCATGGGGTAATGCAAATTTATTTTAAAATGATAAGCATTTTAGAATCATTTATCTTATGATATTTGTTGGAAAAAATTAAAAGCAAAAGTATACCATATATTAAGATTAAAAATCTGCCTCCACCAGAGGCCGTCAACATCCACGCTTTGTTGCCGCCTCTCGACACCCAGTATCCTTGTGGGATCGTCCAAACTCATCGATTCCACAATATCTCTATCGTAAAGACTCACAAAACTGCCAAAATATCTATATATTGGGGGGAAAATAAATAAGAATTCAACTTGCTCAAAAAAATTAAATTTGATGAAAAGAAAAACTTACCAAACAAAATACAGTTATAGTTAGGACCATGCGCATGGCGATATTGGCCTTCGAATTCCATTCTGATTGGTTATAACCTTTGCAAAATAACGAACCATCGTCAGAAGTTTTGAGAGTCAAACAGACAGTAATAGGTTGGCCATAATGAACTTGAGAGTTTTGTAACTCCCTTTGCAGTGCAATCACAATAGCCCATGATATGCACACTGTTTTGCTCTTAAAGCACATAGCAACAACTAAAGAACTTCAAGCTTCATAATCTGATAACGACTTATCCATCAAAAAAATAAGAGAACTGATGCATGTTAAACTGGAAAATATATACTGAAAGATATAAATCACATGGAAGCAGAGCCATTGGTTCCAAAATCTAATGGTCTCCATCACCTTTCTTCTATCTTTAACCCAACTCTGGCCAAAAAGATAAACACACAAAACTGTCAAGTTTCAATCGATTTGATAATTGGCCTATTGTGCTAGTTTGCCGCCCCCAATCAAAATATTATTTTCAAAATTAAAATATAAATATTGTTATTATTTAAAGCTCTCATTGTTATTTACAACATATGCATGTACATGGATGGTTGCAGGGTTAGACGAACTGAACGTTGTATCCCAGGCCTTGAGAAATGACTGTGCCGAAACGGTTTGGCCATCAAGCTTGGCTATGAAGTCTTGCACATTGTAGAATGCATATGTTGTAAAAAAGAAGATGAAGAAAAGGAGATGAACACATTGCACTCTCCAAAAATGAGAAAATTCTCAAACAAATGAGAAAATTCTCAGATATCAGTATACATCCCCAAACAAATGAGAAAGTTCTCCAAAAATGTGAAGGATCCGAGCCCTGCAATTCAATGTCTTTGTTAGGTAAAACATCAAACAGGTTCTATGCATGAAAATGTAACTTCAAATTACCAACAAAGGATGCAAGCTTTCCAACATAAAATTTGAGCAAAACCCCGTCACTAATCAGATATCAGTATACATCCCCAAACAAATGAGAAAATTCTCCAAAAATGTGAAGGATCCGAGTCCTGCAGTTCAAGGGCTTTGTCAAGCAAAACATCAAACAGGTTCTATGCATGAAAATGTAACTTCAAATTACCAACAAAGGATGCAAGCTTTCCAACATAAAATTTGAGCAAAACCCCGTCACTAACCTGGAAGCTGCCTCCGAAGCGCCAGCTGCACTTGGCTCCCAGAAAGCGTGAAGGGTCGCACACATTTCACTTCCAACGGCGTTTCTTCTGCTGGCTTGCTCATCCTCCACAACGAATCGTTACAATCGATCTTCTTCGTTTCCCCTTCATCCTACAGGTTGTTGATTGCCAACACGACGTCCTCGTACAGACCGAGGTGAGCTCTCATCTGCAAGGACCTCAACAACGCAGTGCGGCACTGGAGTTCAGGGACGGTGGGAACCGGATGCCATTGGTGTTTGAACCGCGCTGTCGCGGGTGTGAGATGCGGCAATCGGAGAAGGTTCTTGCTGCGAGAGAGAGAGAAAGAGAAAGAGAGAGATAGAGGGACGGGGTCGGGATCAGAGAAGGGAGAGGCAGGGGTTTGGGTGAGGGATTTAATTTTCAATTTTTTATTCCCCCAAAATATTTCATTCCCCCCAAAATACTTTTCTTCCTCCCAAAATTTAATCCCCTTCAAAATTTTGTTTCAAATTTAAAATTTCAAACCTCATATCAAATAGTTTCCCCCCCCCCAAAGTTATCTTCTTCCAATTTCAATTTCTCTTATCTTATCCAATTTCTCTTATCTTATCCAATTTCTCTTAACAACATCCCTCATATATACCCAATTTCTCATCTCTTATCAAAAACTCTTATCCAAAAACCCATGATAACATCCCTGTTTTATAATATATATATATATAGAGTGATCTTCAAATGCGAAAAAGAGGCTTTTCGCACCGTGCGAAAAGATTTTTATTTTTTTTTGAAATTTTTTTTTTCAAAAATTCTTTTTTTGATGTTTAATCCATACAATTATATACCCCAGGGAAAATAATGGGTGAACCCGTTGGGCATTAGAGCACCCATCCACCCGTTACAAATTTAACGGTCTCAAAACGTGCGAATTTGATGAAATGGCTTGATCGAAGGCCAAATGACATTATTTCTCAACCATTATTTTTTGAGGGGGGTATAACAACATATAATGAGGGTGGAAAAAAGAATTTTTGAAAAAAAAAATTTCAAAAAAAGATAAAAACATTTTCGCACGGTGCGAAATGTTCTCATTTGAAAATTTTCCTATATATATATATATATATATATATATATATATATATATATATATATATATATATATATATATATATATATATATATATATATATATATATATATATATATATATATATATGAGAATAATGGCTATCATACGCCATATGAGATAGGCTCTCATACGTCCTCTCACATAAAGCAACCAAGTACAAGCCCACATGGGCTTGTACTTGGTTGTACTTGGTTGCTTTATGTGAGAGGGCGTATGAGAGCCTATCTCATATGGCGTATGATACCCATTAATCCATATATATATATATATATATATATATATATATATATATATATATATATATATATATATATATATATATATATATATATATATATATATATATATATATATGTGGGTAAAGGGATCCTAAGGTGCCTCCTTAGATTCAGTCTAAGGAGGCGCCCCCATTTCCCCCCATCTCACACATTTTTTTTGAAATTTTTTTTCATGGGTTTATTGTTCAACTCATGGATGATCAACATACCAAATTTCAAGGGATTCCAATACTATTTGAGCCACCATCTACCCCTTGCAACTTCGTGGGGTTTTAAGCACGTTTTCAAACCGTTGAAGTTGTAATGGGTAGATGGTGGCTCAAAAAGTATTGGAATCTCTTGAAATTTGGTATGTTGATCATCCATGATGTGAACAATAACTCCATGAAAAAATATTTCCAAAAAAATTGTAAGAGATGGGGGGAAATGAGGGCGCCTCCTTAGATTTTCATCTAAGTAGGCACCTTAGATCCCCTTTTTCCTATATATATATATATGTATATATATGTATATATGTATATATATATATATATGTATATATATATAGAGGGAAATGTGCCTAAGAATGACCTCAGGTAGAGATACCTGAGCACACCCCCGCTGTTCGGGGTTTGTGAGTATTTTTTTTTGAAATTTTTTTTTGCAGTAGGTAGATATACTTGTTATGTAGCTCCCCACAAAATTTCAGCTCGATCCGACACCGTTTGAGCCTCCGTTCATCGATTTCAAAAACGTTGCGCAAAACTGTCCAGAATTTGGACAGTTTTGCGCAACGTTTTTGAAATCGATGAACGGAGGCTCAAACGGTGTCGGATCGAGCTGAAATTTTGTGGGGAGCTACATAACAAGTATATCTACCTACTGCAAAAAAAAATTTCAAAAAAAAAATTCTCACAAACGCCGAACAGCGGGGGTGTGCTCAGGTATCTCTACCCGAGGTCATTCTTAGGTACATTTTTTGCATATATATATATATGTATATATATATATATGGGTAAAGTGTTCCTAGGGTGCCTCCTTAGATTCAATCTAAGGAGTCGCCCCCATTTTCACTCATATCTCACATTTTTATTGGATTTAATCTTTAATGAGGTTGTTGTTCACATCATGGATGGTCAACATACCAAAACTCAAGTCATTCCAATACTTTTAGAGCCCCCATCTACCCTTTGCAATTTCAACGGTATGAAAACGTGCTGAAAACCCCACGAAGTTGCAAGGGATAGATGTGGGCTCAAAAAGTATTGGAATCCTTTGAAATTTGGTATGTTGATCATCCATGAGGTGAACAACAACCCCATGAAAAAAAATCCGAAAAAAAACGTGGGAGATGTGGGGAAATGGGGGCGACTCCTTAGATTGAATCTAAGGAGGCACCCTAGGAACACTTTACCCTATATATAATATTTTTTGATTTGTTGTATTGTGTGCCTCCTAGATGAGGGGGGTTTCAGCCGACTTTTTGGCTCAGCCGTGACTACTTTTTGGGAAAGTCTGCTTGCGGGTTTAGCGTTTTAGGCCATGGCTTTGTTGGGGTTTTGTCACGTTCGTTTGGCTCTTTTTCATTGCTGTTGCTCTTCTTTGACCCCCTCCGTTACATGTGCTTGCTGTTTGGATTTACTTGGGTCTGAAAAATTAATAGAGGATTCATTTTGGCTATTTGGCTTATTATGGACCTATGGCTTGATGGTTAATTTAATTAAATAGACTGAAATACCCTATCTAGGTTTGACAGAACAGTAAAGCTTATTTAGAAATGAGCCAAACATGAATATGATCCGGCTGTTTTTCTTCCTTCCCAAAATAATTTATTTTCAGTTTTGAAACTTAAAATTTGTTTGTTAAAGATTTGTTTTGGAGTGAATTGCGTAGCTTAACTTGTAACCGATAGAAGAACTATTTTACAGTGGAAATTGACTGTTTTTGAACTGATAAAGTCAATAACTAAATTATGTAGGTAATGTTGTGCAGAATAATGATATTACTATTGAACATTGATATGTTTGAAATGATTGCTATGGGACACTGAGATATTCATGATATGGGACACTGAGATATTCACATGACTCTAACTACGATAATTTTGGTAGAATAGAAAACAGACATTGAGAACAAATGAAATAGTAATTGAACTGATTTGACTTGACACACGGGATTTGGGGAACCATAATTAAAAGATATAAAGAGTAGCTATAAAGAGTGACTGAGACCATCCTCTTGACTAACTTGATAGATTCCAATACTGTACTCTACTGGGTCCCCTTACTATACCATGGATCTAAGGCCATAGTGGTATGAGATGAAAACTTTTTGCTCTTTTCGAGACATACCACGGAAATTAATTACCTAACGTTTAAGCCAAGGAAACAGTAAATTGATGTGTATTCGTTAATTAAGTAGCCTACTCCACCTGTTACACTTAGTCTGTTACTACCCGGTTAGTAGCAGGTTTGCATATATAGGTTTGCATATAAATGAATGTTTATTGTAAATATAGTCTACTTCCCCTTATTGTTTCAATTTTGTTGTTTTCACTAGATGACAAACAACCCTATGATTCTTCACCTATATGAGGAGCCAAACTTTCCATTGGAGGACGCATAATTATGAGACCAGCAAGCATTAGTAAGGAGAGTCTTATTTGTTTTATTTAGCATCTTCTTTTATTTTTGTCACAATAAGAGAGTTGGTAGTTCCTTTTTATGTTTTTGAACCCTATTGATGGATGAATAAAAAGTATTTCCATTTATAATATTTCCTGTTTTTGTATCTATTCTGTTTTTACTGATACCTGCAAAGCCTGCATATAATTGAAATTGTAATGGCACAAAAGTACATGGGGCATTATAACCTTATTTGCTGTAAATACATGAATCGACAAAGAGAAGAAATAAGGAAGCATGTTCATGCTCATCATCAAACCATCAAAAACCAGCTAGGATAAATTTATATACACATGTTACCAAGCAAGACGTATGAGGATACAAAAGAGAATACAAGTCGCGCCATGTGATTACAACACGAGAACTGGCAAGTCATCCAGACGTAAGCTCATATCCTGCAGTTGGCAGCTGGAAAGGAAGCCATCGATCCAAAACATAAGAGAACGAATTAGTTTGTTTGAACCTTGCTTTTTCCCAGTGGGGTTTAGTGCTATTCTGTGCCCAAACTGAGTTTTCTAAATAAAACTGAAACTTATTTGGGAACCACAAAAGAGTCGACGAAACGGGTGTTTGCTCTTTAACCATTGTGGGACTAGGGATTGCAAAAATCCAATCAGATTTTCAGAAACAAACTGAGGTTTGTATTCACTCAAACATTGGTATCATTTAACTTAAATTAAGCAGTTTAACACTGCTAAACTACGTCCAAGTGACGACAGTTTCCCAAGCAGCTCACAAACTTAATCGTGGATTCACCGAAATTAACTTTATGCTCTGAGTAACAGGAAAGGGTAACCAGTTGTCGGGGCAATTAAAATTATTAAATCCATGAAAAAGATAATAGTAAAATAAAATAAACAAGCTTAATACCAAAAATTTCTAGAAATGCAAATTGGAGCTAGAACAAACACGTCAGCTGGTTACAACTCAATACTATTTTTTTGGCATCTATATATAAATCCAATAAAAAAGTGCTGCACCATGAAAAATGTTATAGATAAAGCACACGGGCAATATGCTTAGATGATTACTATATAGTTTAATACCAAAAATGTCTAGAAAGGCAAATTGGAGCTAGCACAAACACGTCAGCTGGTTACAATTCAATACTATTTTTTTGGCATCTATAGATAAATCCAATAATAAAGTGCTGCACCAATAAAAATGTTATACATAAGCACACGGGTAATATGCTTAGATGATTACTAGACAATTATCCAGTATTGATGGCAAGGTCACAAGACAAGTTTAACACAATTATGGACTAAAAGATTAATTCTGCAAGGAAACTGCTTTCCTTGAGCATTCTAAAGTAATGTGAAAAGAAAACATGTTTTCACTGATTGAATACCAAATTGAAGAGTTGAAGAACCACTTACTACAATAAACAAATTGGTTGAAATCCAGTGTGACTCTCCCCTGCTTACCGACGTCAAATGAATTAAAAAGATTGCTGTACATAAAAAAATAACAGTATCATGGATAAGCCCAATTCCATAAAATGTTAGGATAGGTAAACTTAATATTTACAAAGTACCAAATTATTCTCATGCAACCTTTCCATGTACTTGATGATGATCAAACCACGGATATAACATGAGAAACTGCTTCAAACCGTAATGCAGATCATTTATGTGATTCAAAAGAAGCAAAGCTTCGTAAGTTAACATACTAGTTCTCTTTGGCAAGGAAGCAACAAGTTCTAATACAAGTAGGCGGTTCATTTATTATCATGCTTCCTTATATTGTTTTAAAGCTTGAATGGTAAATCCCCTACAGCAAATTTGTCATACTTTCCCCTTTTCTAGACTCAGTCTTACGAGAATTTTGGAGGGTGCTCATTCATTGCATGCACGGATAACAAGGTGGGTTTTCCTAATGCTATCCAAAATTCTCGCATTTATGCACACCACTCTCACGTCCCAATTCCCTTGGCAAAGAAGTCATGACTTGCTCAAAATGGTCAACATCTGATCAACATTCAGTCATAAAATTGTGACCAGTCTCTTCATAGAGCCATGTGTTCCGAATCTATACCTATGCTCAAGAGAAAACACTTATTCAGTCATTATTTAACTGTATATCACTCATAACAAGAATATTCAGTAGTCTAGACTGTCGTTTTCGTTGCAGTTACACTTTTTGAGACAGGTAGTTACAGCGTTAAGTATAATTAGTTCAAAGAATTAATTAATTTCAAGAGTGTTCCGTTTAAACCTAAACCTACCAGAATATACAATTTCTGTAACAATACAACATGTAGGATCACTTAGTTTCTAGGAATGGTCATATTCAATTAAGCATTTAGAACATGAGTTCATTACATGATGGTCCTTTTCATCCGTATAGGGGAAAGAACAAAACATGATGGCACTTTGTCCCTTGTGCCCCGCCCCCAAAAAAAAACAAACATCCATGAGTGTGGGTGTGGGTCGGCATGTGGTGTGGACGAGTACACACCCGCAACTGGGCCTGTGGTGTGGGTGAGCACACACGCACACGCGCGTACAAAACCACCCATATGCACGCGCGCACACACACCAAACGACCCATGTGTGTGTGTGTGTGTCTAAGATAAATGAGGTCTGCATTGACACTGTACCTACAATTAAGCCCATTGAATTTGCTTTAAGATTAGTGCAAAAAATCAACACACTAGTCTCAAGGCTCAAGGAAAAACTGATGGTGGAAAAGTGGCTTCACGGTAGGTATCGCCTACAATGTCATCGTAGGGCCATTTTTCCATATATATGCATGCATGCATGTTCATACACATACACATGAATTTATATATGAACATATATACATACGTATACGAACATACATATGTGTGTAAGGAAACGATCTTTTAAGATTGGTTCTCAAAATAAGCATCGTGCGAACCCCACGATGAGCCAGCTTATGAATGATTCGAATGGTTCATCTAGATCTATGCACGTAAATTAGCTTAACAATGAAAAATCAAGGGATTTTGAACTTGTCTTATAAATAATATATTTTTTGACGGTAGAAATCACACCTTTTGTGCAATGACCTGTGTTGGGATATTGGGTCACACAGGCATATTTTGATGATGTACAAACAGTTAGTGGTATACCGATTAAGTTTGTGAGATTTAAGTTTGTGAGTGTATGTATCAAGGAATAGGTACAAGATATCAATGAGTTCAAAGCAATGATGAAGACTTGCACCAAGGACTTGTGGAGTTCACCAATGATGAATAAATCTTACAAAAAAGTAAGGAGCCCAAAGTCAAGTGTTACAGCTCACCCAAGCTCCATGGAGTACAAGGAATCAAGACATGGACCAACAAGCTCGACAACATCAAGATTCAAGGTATTTGGTAATTTTGATGTATTTTTAGTACTATCTTTAGATCCATTATAGCAACTTATTGAAGCTTCATACACTTAAGAAAATCTTGTGCTTATATTTCTATACTTACAATTGGTTTTAATTTTCGCTGCTTATCTTTTATTTGCAAGAATTTAATATAGTCAATTAAGATCCAAGTGAGGTAACACTTATTGGAATCTTAGGTAGACTCGCGATGGATTAAATTTTAAAGTAAAAGTTTATCTAATATACATTATTCACTCATCTGTAGTGTCTATTTGACATTTACAGGAGATCCAACACGTGGTATCAGAGTGAGTTTACTAAAATGGCGTCAACATCTGCATCATTTACTGAGGGTCATTCTACTTCCAGACCTCCTATGTTCAATGACACAAATTACGGGCTAAGAAAAACGAGGATGATAATCTACTTGAAATCCATGGATATAGATTTGTGGAGTATCGTAAGAGCCGAATATAAGTTGCCAACCACACGTATGGAGTCATGGTAAGATGCTGAGAAGGGAAACCTCAATGCCAAGATGATGAATACATTATTTTGTGATCTTGATGCAAATGAGTCAACCGATCTCTCAATATGCACAAAGACACATGAATTTAGCACACAAGAAACTAGTAGATTTAAAGTTATTAAGATTAATGTACTTAATAATAAATTGAAAGATTTAGAATGTAATAATGTGAATCTATTTCTGACATGAATATTAGAATTTTGAAGATTGTTAACAGTCTTGCAGGTAGAGGTAAGAAACTGACTATGCATGAACAAGTTATAAAAGTGCATAGATAGCTTATATCGGAGTGGAAGGGAAAATCACGGTGATCCAATGAGCTCAAGATCTCTACAAGCTTGCGATGGAGGAACTTATGAGAAATCTCATGGCATATGCGATTCAACTTAAAGAAGAAAAGAGGAAGGAAACCCAAAGAAGAAGAATCTTGCCTTCAAGGCAAAAGCATCCAATATAGATGGAATCTGATGACGAAGAAGAGAGTATTGCTCTCTCATTTCGAGGACTTTCAAAAAGCTCCTCAAAGGTAAGTTTCAAACCAAACCTAAATCTAGATTAACTAATAAAGTTATTTGCTATGGATGTAACAAGTCAAGACACATAAAAAGAGATTGTCCCTTAGAGAAAAACAAGAAAAAGAAAATCTACATGATAGAAAAAGTCAAGAAGCCAAAGAAGAACAATTTGGCGGTGTGGGATCGAAATGATGTGGAAAGCTTTGATGATTCATCATCATCGGATGAGGAGGAAGAAAGGGAGGACAGAACCCATAAGTGTTTTATGGCCTTAGTCTCCGATAAGGTATGCACTAGCTCAAACCCAAATTAGATATGGATAATGATTGGGATAGTGATAATAATGTAGAAGATTTTGATGTTAATAACGCTTTTGATGAATTGTCTGTTCAACATGATAAATTGCTTAGAAAGTATGTAAAATTAAAAAAACTTCATAAAATTGTTCTAATATAAAAGCTTTAGAAGAAGAAAATATTAGGTTAAAAGAGAAATTGATGCAACTAAAGAACACCCCCAAAGAATTAACTTTAATAAATCACGAATTAGAAAATGAAAACAAAAAGCTTAGGGATGAGAACAAACAAAAGATGTAAATAAAAGTCTTATAAATGATTGTAAAATATTGAATCATAGGCTATATACCCTAGGTAATGAGATAAAGAACATTAAATCAAAATATAATGATTTATATCCTGGTCTTTTGACATGAGGTCATTGTACGAACCTGTACGTGAACGGTGTCACTTAGATTATTGATCTACCATTGAGACAAGCTCCGTTGAAAGATTTTTGGTTGGGTGACATTTGAAGCGTGCGAGGAGAGTAATGACCAAGATATGATTCGTCTCTCCCCATCAAGGGGAGTTAGTCTTGTAGTGTTAGTTCGATCTTTAGTGAAAACATTGGCCGGTGAGCTCATGTCCACACCCTCACCATTCCTGGAATCCACTGCAGGGAAATTGCCGGGAAAAAGCGAAATTAAAAGTAAATGTTATACGTATTGGGGAGGTGTTGGCATAGAACATAAATTGTCGACAATATATTCACGTATCGGCTTAAGACCTTTCTTTTGAATTTAGGTTTTAAAATGGGAGAAGTTGATTCTACACTCTTCATTAAAGATTATAATGTAATAAAATTTAAAAACGGAAAAGAAAATTTAGACTTTCTAATAGGTTCATAAAGAATTAAGAACAATAAAAAATGGACTGGGTTATATAACTCAAATCATAATCATGCTTACATTTATACTAGGAATACTAAAAGCCAAAACAACAATAATTTAGAAACACATCCACAAGCAAAGCTAACAATAATAAGAAAATGATTAAAATTTATATTCCAAGAAGAATAAATAATAAAATGAAGAACACATATTAATAATTTTCTAAAATATGTTCATTTCGTACATAATTATAAATATGTAAAAGCCAGAAAATCCAAGCCCAATTAGATTTGGTTTCTAAACTAAATAGTTTAGAAACACCTAAGTGAGATACCCACACACAACCGTTGGTATCTCACACAAATAAGATTCATTAAGTGTGTTTGAATGTGTTTGATTGCTTGTTTGTGTGATTAATCAAGATTAAAAGACTTAACATTCACTATTTTTGATCAAAACATACTTAATAGTTGAGTTTCAATTGATTTTAGTCATATTCAGACACATAGTCGACTAGTTGTCCTTCAGTAGTCGACTAATTTTTACAAAGTGATAGCAATCCATTTTCAGGTTGAACTAGTCGGCCTAGTACACACCAATCGACGAGTGACCAGCTAGTCGACTAATAGTTGAACTGTAGTCGACTAGTGACCAGCTAGTCGACTAATAGTTGTATTGTACTGTAGTCGACTAGTGGTTGTATTTCCAAAAAATCGATTTCTTCGAACTGTTACGAGGTTTTCTTGTGATTTCAGGTTTGTTTCAGTTCATGTCACTTATACATGTATAATTTGGTTCTAATGACTAAAACCTATTATGAGAACTAATCCTAGCCCTTCATTTCACATCCTATAGCTAAGATTAGTTTCTCAACTCAACAAAACCATATCATCTCTTCATTTTTTCATCTTCCCTTGAATCAAGAGAACACCCAAATTCTCTCAAACCATTATTTCCCACATTCGAATTCTTCAACATTTCAGTGCAATCAAGGAGTCTCAACCTCTAGATATTGTTAGACCCGCAGGTCTAACTAGCCGGCCCATTCATGGGCCGGGCCTTGTAGCCGCCGGCCCCCTCTTCTCCTATTTTGTGCGCGCGCCCATTAGCCTAGGGAAACCCTAGTTTATTTTATAAATAGGGCTAGCCGTCATGTGTAGGATTTTATGCTTGATATTGGAAATTATTCTATTGAGCGTCCTCGGAGTAGTTCTTAGATTAGACGAGTGCGGACGTCCTCTAGGCGTCTTGGGAGGAGAATACACCTTTTTGTATTCAATTATCTTGTTTTTGCTACTCATTATCAATAAAAATCATCTTTTTATCTTGGTTCCTAACAATTTGGTATCAGAGCACGTGACGATCCATGGCGGCTACGACAAGATCCCACGACAAAATTGAAGCTTTGGAGGCCAAATTCACGAGCAAAATCGACGGAATCAAGAAACCTTTGGCGGCCAACGACAAATCCATGGCAAAATTGACGGAGGCCGTCAACCAATTGACGGCAAATCAAACGAAGTACGACGACCAATTCGCACAAATGATGGCAACCCTAAAGCAATTGGCGGCGAACAACAAAGGGGAGGAAAACCCTAAATCGAGGGAAAGGCGGCACCTTTGAAGAAGGAAAAGGGGAAAGTTGAAGGTTTTGACCCAAAAAGTGATTTTTTGGCAGAAGATCTGGACGATGATGATGAAGAGGAGCCGATGCGGATCGATTATCGAGAGGAGATTAGGCGAAAGGCCGCGGAAGCCCAAGGATGGACCGGTGACTACGATCAACCCCGCGGGAAGGCACGCAAGGAGAACGGGGGGCCGCGGCAACAGCCCCAGGGGGTCATCGGCCCCCAGGTGAGCCGCAGGGGGGGACGGCGGCCACCCCTGGGCTCGCCCAGGGGCGGCGGACCCCCCGAGGGGTCTGATGCGGGTGCACCGGGGCCCTCTGGGGATGGAGCACGTGGCGGTGGAGGCGTCATCACTTACGCACGTCGCAGGAGACGCGGGAGCGCGGTTTAGGCCATTTTCTTAGTGGGAGGGTATTTTGGTATTTTACCAAAATACCTCATCTTTCTTTATATTAGGTCTAGCCGTCACTTTTGTTGTTTATGCTTGTATTGTGAGAAAACTCTCAAGCGTCATTTGACGGTGCTTAAGCTTTGGTCCGTTCATCCAAAGCGGGGAGATCGATCTTGTCTCTAAGAAGATCATTATTTAGGTTCTTTGTCTCAATCAAGCAAAAATATAAACTTTTTCCTCTCTTTTAATTTTCCTCTTTAATATTGTGAATCGATCTACGACGATTCACAACAATTGGTATCAGAGCACTACGATTCCATGGCGACGGGAACAAGGGCTTCCGTGGATGAGAAGATCCAAGGTCTACGCGACGATCTCAATCATGAGATCGAGGGTTTGAGGAAGGCGATGGAAGCTTCGATCAAGGATCACGCACACACCCAATAGGACATTCAAACGGAGCTTCGGATCATGCGAAAGGAAACCGCGGAGACGGGGAGGGACCTTAAAAGTTTGAAGGATGCCACGGCGGCGATTCCGGCGATAATGGAGTTGTTGCAAGGTTTGACCAAGGAGAAGGCGGCGGATCGCGACAAGGGGAGAACAGAAGAGATCCAAGGCGATTCCGGCATCGATTCAACAAATCAAGGACCCCCGAGCCACGGGGAATCACATGCGGCGACGACGGCTACGACCCTAGCCGGTGGGCTAGGGTTTGGCGCGACAGGGCCCGGATCCACCTCCACGGGCCCTGTCGGGCCCATATGGGGGTCGACTGACCCGCCCGGCCCAGCCACGACCTGGGCGGGTCAGACCGGCCACCCCCGGCCCTCGGCGCCCCAAATTGGGGCCGCCGGAGGGCCGGCACCCCCTTCCGGGGGTGCCCAGGGGCCGCCGACCCCCTTTGGGGGTCGGACGGGCCGCGCGACCCCCGCCTGGGGGTCGACAGCCTCAGGCGGGGGCGGAACAGGGAGCTCGGCCCCTGTTTGGGGCCGGGCGGGTCCGCTGGACCCCGGTCGGGGGTCAGCGGGCCCGGGCGACGTCTCCGGAGGCGTGGCGAGTATGGAGGGGGTTTTTGGCGGTGTCGCGGGGTTCGTACCCCAATCTGGAGGCACTTTGGGGGCAACGAGAGGCGGATGGGCCTCAGGAGCAGCTATTGGGGCCCCAGCGGGCCAGTTTTGGAGAACGGAGACCGCCCCACCTGGGTCGAGGCCCGTGTTTGCACGACCACCAGAGTTTCCCGGGCATCACTATCAGCCCGAGGCTTGGGAGAGACCCGCATGGCCGGAGGAGTTGTACGGGGTTGATGGGGGAGGACCGATGGAGCCCCGGGGTGGCGTTTTGGTGCGGGGCGGTGACCGCGGGGGTGATAGGGGACAGCAGGGAGACATCAACGCCGACAGGCGGTTGATGAAGCTGAAGATGCCTACCTTCGATGGCACCGATCCTGACGGTTGGATATATCGAGCGGAAAGGTACTTCCAGGTGATGGGGCTGACGGAGCAGGAGGTTCTGAAGGCCATTGGGATTTACTTTGAGGGGAAGGCCCTGGCCTGGTACCGGTGGAAGATCGCACGGTCCCCTTTTCGCACCTGGGAGGAGCTATCAGCGCTGATCGTAGACCGATTTCAGGAGACAGTAGGAGGGGATTTTTACGAGCAGCTGTCGGCCCTGAGGCAGGAGGGGACAGTGCGAGACTATGTGGAGAGATTCGAGATGCTGAACAGTAGGGTGAAGGGGGTGACCGATGAGGTGATGATCGGGAACTTCATGAGGGGACTGAAGCCCTCTATACGAGCGGAGCTGAGGATGCAGAGCCCTCAGTGTTTGGAGGATGTCCTACGCCTAGCCCACAAGGCGGAGGAGAAGCAGTCGGAGGAGAGACGCATTAGGGGGGCTTGGGGGCGCAGGGTCAGCGCAGCCCAGTAGCACCAGCACCACCTAGACCAGCTATCGGACCACCAGCACCAGTACCACCTAGACCAGCTGCAGGGGATGTCCGCACCACCGTACCTGGTAGGCGCATAACGGAGGTTGATATGCGGGCACGGCGAGCGGCGGGCCTATGTTTCAGGTGTGACGAGAGGTTTACCCCCGGTCATCGATGCGCGAGCAAGTTGCTGCAGATCGTGATTGTGCCCGACGAGGAGGAGTATCCGGAGGAGGAGGAGCCTGTGATAGTGGAGGAGCCTGAGGAGGAGCATGTGCACATGGACTTTGCGGAGGTGTCGCTGAACTCCGTGGTAGGGTTCACTCCGAACCATACTATGAAGTTGGCAGGGACATTGGGAGATCAGACGGTGACGGTATTGATTGACAGTGGGGCGACCCACAACTTCATATCGAGGCGGCTGGTAGAGCGTCACGGATTGGAGTTGAGCACGATGGAGAAGTTCACTGTGTTGCTGGGCACAGGGAAGATGGAGGAGAGTAAGGGGCTCTGCAAGGGGGTGTTTTTCACGCTGCAGGGGCTTCAGATAGTGGAAGACTTCTTGCCGTTGGAGTTGGGCAACGTGGATGTCATATTAGGAGGGTAGTGGCTGAAGAAGCTCGGGGAGATGAAGGTGAACTGGAAGCTTCTTCGGATGGAGTTCCAGGAGGGGAGCAAGACGGTGGTGCTGACAGGGGACCCGACCCTCTGCTTTTCAGTAGTGGCCTTCAAGGCCATTACGCGAGCGTTGCGGGATGAGGGAGAGGGGTTTCTGGTGGAGTATCAGGGGTTGTCCGCAGAGGATGAGCAGCAGGAGGAGACCCCAGTGGAGGTAGATTCGGTACTGGAGCAGTACCAGGATGTCTTCCAAAGCCCGCAAGGGCTACCTCCGACGAGGGGGCATGAGCACGCGATAGTACTGCGTGACGGGGTAGCACCGGTGAGCGTGCGCCCCTACAGGTACCCGCATGTGCAGAAGGGTGAGATAGAGAGGATGGTGCGGGAGATGCTGCAGGCTAGCGTGATCCAGCAAAGTGTGAGTCCTTTCTCTTCTCCAGTACTACTGGTGAAGAAGAAGGACGGTAGTTGGAGATTCTGCGTCGATTACCGGGCGCTGAATAAGGAGACTGTCGCCGACAAGTTTCCTATTCCGGTAATCGACGAGCTGCTTGACGAGCTGCATGGGGCGACAATCTTCTCGAAGATCGACTTGAAGGCAGGGTACCACCAGATCTTGATGCGGCCAGAGGACGTGCCGAAGACCGCTTTCCGCACCCATGAGGGACATTACGAGTTCATGGTCATGCCGTTCGGCTTGACCAACGCCCCTTCGACATTCCAGGCCTTGATGAACAAGGTCTTCCAGCCTTACTTGCGGCGGTTCATCCTAGTCTTCTTCGACGACATCCTCATCTACAGTAGGAGCATGTGTGAGCACATTGACCACCTAGAGGTAGTGTTCAGGGAGCTGATTGCACATCAATTATATGCCAACCGAAAGAAGTGCAGTTTCGGTCAGGCAAGGGTGGAGTACCTGGGGCACGTGGTGTCAGCTGAGGGGGGTGGCGGCCGACAGAGCAAAGATAGCGGCCATGCTGGATTGGCCGGTGCCCACTACTTTACGAGCACTGCGAGGCTTCTTGGGGCTGACGGGCTACTATAGGAAGTTCGTCAAGGGGTACAACACTATAGCGTGGCCTCTCACGGAGCAGCTGAAGAAGGATGGGTTCCACTGGGGGGAGGAGGCCACCAAGGCCTTTGAGGCCTTGAAGGTGGCGATGACAACAGCGCCAGTGCTCGCCTTGCCAGACTTTGGCAAGGCTTTTGTGGTGGAGACGGACGCCTCAGGGTATGGTTTAGGGGCGGTACTCATGCAGGAGGGAAGGCCAATAGCCTATTTCAGCCAGGTGCTATCAGCTAGGGCACGGCTGAAATCGGTCTATGAGAGGGAGTTGATGGCCATAGTGTTGGCAGTGCTGAAGTGGAGACCCTATCTGTTGGGTCGGGAGTTTGTGGTCAGGACGGACCAGAGGAGCCTCAAATACCTCCTCGAGCAGCGGTTAGTCACAGAGGAGCACCAGCGTTGGTTATCCAAGCTGGTAGGATACCGCTTTGAGATAGAGTACCGGCCCGGGTTGGAGAACAAGGCTGCGGATGCCTTGTCTCGACGAGAGGAGTGTGTGGACTTGAGGGCATTATCGAGGCCCATGTGGCTGGACTGGGAGCCCATGTTGCAGGAGGCGGAGGGTGATGCGGAGTTGCAGCAGATCCGCGAGCGGATTCAGAGTGGGGCGGACGAGCCGGCAGGATATGCTTTGGAGGGGCGCCGACTACTGTACCAAGGGAGGTTAGTGCTGCCGAGGACCTCTGCCTTCATACCCGTGTTGTTCCAGGAGTTCCACAGCTCCGTGACGGGGGGTCACTCGGGGGTTCAGCAGACTTATCAGAGGATGGCCAGAGAGGTGTACTGGCCAGGGATGCAGAGGGGGATTGCACGCTTAGTTGCAGCTTGTGACGTCTGTCAGCGTCACAAGTACATGGCGATGGCCCCAGCGGGACTGCTTCAGCCGTTGGCACTACCAGAGAGGGTGTGGGAAGATATTACCATGGATTTCATCGACGGGCTACCACGTTCAGAGGGGTACACGGTGATCATGGTGGTGGTGGTGGATAGGCTGAGTAAGTATGCCCACTTCATCCCCCTGAAGCATCCTTACACAGCCGTATCAGTAGCAGCGGCGTTTACGAAGGAGGTGATACGGCTACATGGGATACCGGCGTCCATCGTGTCCGACAGGGACAAGGTATTCATGAGTATCTTTTGGAGGGAGCTGTTTAGGGTACAGGGTACGGTCCTGAAGAGGAGTACCGCTTACCACCCCCAGACAGACGGTCAGACGGAGGTCGTCAACCGCAGCCTAGAGACGTACTTGCGGTGCTTTGCTTCAGACACACCTAGGCAGTGGTACAGGTGGTTGGCGTGGGCAGAATATTGGTACAATACCTCGTACCATTCGAGAGCAGGGACGACGCCTTTCAGGGTATTGTACGGACGTGACCCTCCACCATTGGTGCGCTTTGGAAACAGTCAGACTCCCGTGTCACGAGTTGAGACGTACATGGAGGAGAGGGATGGGCTGTTGGGGGGAGCTGCGGAAGCACCTATTGCGGGCCCAGCAGGTGATGAAGGCTCAGGCGGACGGGCATCGACGGGACGTTAGCTTCCAGGTGGGAGATATGGTTTATCTCAAGCTACGCCCCTACAGGCAGAGGTCGATGTCGAGGAGGCCGAACGAGAAGCTGGCGGCTCGCTACTTCGGTCCATATCAGGTGGAGGCCACGGTCGGACAGGTGGCATACCGTTTGAGGCTACCAGCCACGTCGGCGATTCACCCTGTGTTCCACGTGTCACAGCTGAGACGGGCGATTGGGGACCATGCTGTTTCCTCCACTCTTCCCCCTACACTTACGGAGGACATGGAGGTGTTGTTGGAGCCTTTGGAGGTGCGGGCGGTCCGCCAGGGAGCGGGACGACGGAGAGAGGTGCTGATCTACTGTGCAGGGCTACCAGATTGCGATGCTACTTGGGAGGATTATGAGGTGGTCCAGGCGCAGTATCCAGATTTCCACCTTGAGGACAAGGTGTCTCTTTTAGAGGGGGGTATTGATGCGGGTGCACCGGGGCCCTCTGGGGATGGAGCACGTGGCGGTGGAGGCGTCATCACTTACGCACGTCGCAGGAGACGCGGGAGCGCGGTTTAGGCCATTTTCTTAGTGGGAGGGTATTTTGGTATTTTACCAAAATACCTCCTCTTTCTTTATATTAGGTCTAGCCGTCACTTTTGTTGTTTATGCTTGTATTGTGAGAAAACTCTCAAGCGTCATTTGACGGTGCTTAAGCTTTGGTCCGTTCATCCAAAGCGGGGAGATCGATCTTGTCTCTAAGAAGATCATTATCTAGGTTCTTTGTCTCAATCAAGCAAAAATATAAACTTTTTCCTCTCTTTTAATTTTCCGCTTTAATATTGTGAATCGATCTACGACGATTCACAACAGGGTCCGGCGACCCCCCCGACCACGGGGGGGGGGGCGCTGGGGCCCCCTTGGAGCACAGGGGGGGCCCGGCGAACCCCCCTGGGGTCGGCCGGGGGCGCCGAACCCCCAGGAGGGGCCGGCGACCCCCGCCGACCCCCGGGGGGGCCGCTGGGGCCCCCAGGATTCTCGGGGGGGGGGGGGCGGCGAACCCCCCTGGGTTCGGCCGGGGGCGGCGAACCCCCCTGGGTTCGGCCGGGGGCGTCGACCCCTCCTGGGGTTCCGGCAACCCCCGCCGACCCCCGGGGGGGCCGCTGGGGCCCCCAGGACGCTTCCAGGCCTCCGCGCGACCCGACAGAGGCTTTTGGCGGCAAATTTGGGAGTTTTCAGCAAGATCCGCCATGGCGAGAGGCTCCGACACGTGTTTTCGAGGAGGATTTGGGACCCGGGGATTTTCAGGAGCACGATGACTACTATCGGGACCCTCCCGATCACCGCTTTGACGACGGGGGTGGCAGCCACCGCCCCACCACCAGGAGAGACGCACAGCAGGCACCGGAGGGAGGTACGGAGACTACCAGGAGTGGCCAGAGGGCGGTGTTGGAGGTGACGAGGGGCACGGAGACCGAGGGGACTATGGGGTTCGCGGAGGAGGGCACCCAGGCGTTACGAGACCATGGACGAGAGGCGACAGCACTACCGTCCGCGTCACAGAGACGATGGGAGGCCCGAGCAGGGGCACTTTGGCGGAGATTGTAGAGTCCGGAAGCTGAAAATGCCGATCTTTTCTGGGGAGGATCCACATGCCTGATTGTTCAAAGCAGAGAGGTATTTCGCGGCGCATCACATGACCGAGGCGCAGAAGCTGGAGGCGGCGGCCATCTGCATGGAGGGGAGAGCTTTAGGGTGGTTCCAGTGGAAGGAGAGGAGGCAACAGATCCGGAGCTGGGCGGAGCTGACAGACTTGGTGCTGGAGAAGTTTAGAGACCCCCGCCTGGGGAACCTACACGAGCAGCTATTTGCCCTCAGGCAGGAGGGGCCGGTGCGGGAATACATTGAAAAATTTGAGACGCTGGCGGGGCGTGTTCATGGGGTATCGGACGAGTCGCTGGAGGGCACCTTTTTGAAGGGGCTGCGACCTAGCCTTCGAGCTGCGGTGAAGCCATACAAGCCTCGAGGGCTTTCTGAGGTCATCGAGATGGCGCAGATGGTGGAGGACTCCCGAGCCGAGGATAGGAGAGGCGGGAGCAGCTACAGTGGGCAGATACAGCGGGGCACTACGACTGGGGCAGGCAGAGCGGTGATCACTACTGAGACAGTTCAGACAGGGCTAGAGAAGACGGGTGAGCAGAACCCACTACCAGCAGGGGGCCCATTCCGACGGATGACCGATGCAGAGATGAGGGAGAAGCGGCAAAAGGGGCTCTGTTTCCGATGTGACGAGCGCTTCTCTCCCGGACACCGCTGCGTGGATCGGAAACTGCAGGTTTTGATAGCAGAAGCAAACGAGGATGATGACTTGGAGGACGAACGGCTCGACGGGGGGACGACTCCCACTCGGAGTAGCACCGCCGGTACTTACACCACCTTGAGGACAAGGTGGTTCTTTGGCGGGGAGTATTGTTAGACCCGCAGGTCTAACTAGCCGGCCCATTCATGGGCCGGGCCTTGTAGCCGCCAGCCCCCTCTTCTCGTATTTTATGAGCGTGCCCATTAGCCTAGGGAAACCCTAGTTTATTTTATAAATAGGGCTAGCCGTCATGTGTAGGATTTTATGCTTGATATTGGAAATTATTCTATTGAGCGTCCTAGGAGTAGTTCTTAGATTAGACGAGTGCGGACGTCCTCTAGGCGTCCTAGGAGTAGTTCTCAACTCAACAAAACCATATCATCTCTTCATTTTTTTCATCTTCCCTTGAATCAAGAGAACACCCAAATTCTCTCAAACCATTATTTCCCACATTCGAATTCTTCAACATTTCAGTGCAATCAAGGAGTATCAACCTTTAGATATATTCTCTCAACTTTTCTTACTTCGAAGTATTTGATTGCATTTTCTCAAAGCATCATTCTAGTTTTGCATCATTTAGCTTATTTCTAAGCTTGCAATATCACCACACCTTCCAAAATGCATAAGAGAGCTAAGACATCTGTAATGACCCATATTTTGGGAGAATTAATTGATATAATGTGTTTTCAATTTGATCTTTCATTTTGTCTTTCCCTCTAGTCCAAAGCCCAATGTTTAAATACTCTCCTTTATTTATCACTTTCCTTTCTTCATTCAGTTTAAGCAGAAGCCTAGAAGGCCCAACAAAGGGGCACATTTCCCATCTCCATTTTCTCCGCTATTATTCTCAAACTGAACTAAGCCCATTCTCTCTTTAATTAAAATCATCCCACATCTCCTTCTCATTTCTTTGCTTATTTGTTTTGTAACGGGCCGGCCCAATACAAAGTCTCAATTTGCATCCCCATTCATTAACACGTGCTGGCTTCCCCTCTCCCATTCTCTCGATCAGAAACCCAGTGTGCCGCCTCGTGCAGACAAGGCCGCCTTTCCCCTATCCTCTTTGCAAAAACCAAGACAGGCGCGCGTCTCTCCCTTCGAGCGAGGTCGAACCTCCGACTTCCTTCGGGTTCAAAAAACCCCAACGATGCCGCGCCCCTCTCTTCGAATCGATGCCGTAGCCGCCTCCCTTGAGTTCAAAACCCTATCCGCCTTCCCTTTCGAAATGAGATCCGATCGGATCTCTCCGAGGATTTCGGGATCCGATAAGATCATCCGAGGATTTTGTTTTGAGATTGATTCGATCTTCTCAGGCATCTGCTTCCCTATTTATGTTCTATGGTTTTTCTTAGGGGTTTTCATACGAAAATCGTCTTCTTCCTCCTCTAAATTTCTGTTTTGATCTTGGGTTTATGGAGCTTGGATCTGGGAGCTTTTGGAGGTAGATTCATTCTTCTCCAATTTTCAGTTTATATTATTTGGATGTGATGATTCTTATTCTTGCTTTGAGGAATACGTTTCCTATGCAAAGGAAGTCAACACTCTCTCCTTCCATTGATATAATATGGCTTCCTTAATTTTTCTGGACTGGGTTTTCCTTTCGGTCGGCCGCCAGGAGGGTTGGTTCCCCCTCTTCGCCGTGGTTCTTCACGCAGGCGATGTTCTCTGTTTGTTATCGTTTGGGCTTTGGTCCCTTGTTGAACCCGTGGGCTTAACGCTGATGTTGGTCCCATCCTTTTTGGGATGTCGCTGCTATTTGTTGGACCCATTTTGTTGTTGTTTGTTTATGGTACACATAATCTCTTTTAGTCCATGGGCATGATGTTATGGTCATGGCCGGTTTTGAAAGGCTGGGTTATTTGGGCTTGGGTTGTTTGGGCTTGAGGACATGCTATTGACTTGCTATTGTTTCAACAGATAGACTAGTGCCAACACCTCCTCTGGCTGGTAGACCATGTGTCATAAGAATCTGATCCCACTGCTCCTTAAAAATAAATTGTGTTACTTTTCAGTCTTTGTTTTCAATTATAAAATCTCTATTTTAATTGTTTCACTTATAAAGTCTCTCGTTTCAGTTTTGCTTTAATTGATTCGTGATGTAAATAATTGCCTTTAGAGCATGAACACCTACCAAGAACTCGCACAGTACTTGACATAGACAACTCACGACATCAATCCAACAAATTAGAATGACATACAATTAGCTCATTGTCTAAGTAGTGTGAATGTGATTATAGACAACGTATTCGGTTTACGACTCTTCTGATGGAAGTGGGGCATATTATCAATTTTTCCCTCCATTTATGGAACGAGGGTTCAAATGCAATTTTCCTCTTTCATCTGAAACGAGGGGTTCAATTTCAATTGTCTGCTATCCACACTAATATCGGAGTTACAAAACGAGTTAATGCATCTCACCCCCTTGGACATCAGTCACGGATTAGAATAGTTAGTTAACTTTAACCAACCCCTTTAAGACATTCACAACTTGTAGCATTTCCCGCTTAGTAGATCATTTCTCTTGTTCAGAGATATTGTACTTGTACTGTTTTTGTTATTTATAAACTGTTTAGATTGGTTTAGTTGTAATCTACTTCTAATCATGTTGTTTATCTTCTCCTCAGGTTAGTATGAGATTTTACAGTTGTTATTCGTGCATCAAGTTTATGATATTGTTCGTTCAGGTATGATTCTAATTTCGGTATTAATTTCTACTTAGAGCTATTCTGTTTTCACTGGAAACCAGCATGATCTGCATAATAAATGTAATTTATGATGGCCCCCGGAAACGGTCGTTACAACATCCAAGAAACAAACATCCACATCATAATTCTCACCACCTAGTTCATCGATTTTATCATTTTTGAAAAGACCAGATTTAGAGGAAGCCTATCTCAAAAACTCATAACTCAATATTCTACATGAGAGATTTGTGAAGTGCGGGGACTTGGGTGGTTACGGCATTAGGCAAATATTTGAATTTCAAGGTCTTGACGACTTGCTCTCAACATAAAATTCATGATCATGCTACCCAAGATTGGTTCATTTATTTTATACAAATATGACCCTAGAAGCTTTTGAATTCTCTACTATGTTGAACAATATTTCTCTTAAATTATCGCTTATGACAATAGATAGCATACTAGACATCCCTTGTCAAGGAGTTATCCGGACTCCCTTCGGGAGATAACAATGAATGATGAAAACATTCGTGTTTAACATGTTCCCAGTAGGAAAACCTATAGGCCTAGCAAGACAACAAGCGAACTTTTGCCAAATGCTAGGATACTTGCTAGAATCTTATCCTATAATATCATTCAAAAATCTGGTATCTTCACCAACTTGTCAGAGAGCTTAGCTAAATATGTTTATGCCCTAGTTAGCCACAAAGGAAAATTGGGCATGACTTATTTATGACAACTTGGTCCTACCTGCTGCACCTTCACTACATCATGACCACTTCCTCACTCATTTTTACACATCATAAGATTGACGTAGGCACTGAACCCTTAGTAAAACCTTCCTTAAGTGCCTTTCAATAAAACCGTCTTGTCTAGGATGCATATCCCTTGAATCCAGCTGAAATTGAGCAAAATCCCGATGATTCTAATGATTCTTAGGATGATTCCAAGGACGGGTCTATTCCACAACCACATCATAAATGACTATCTAGTACTCCATCATACTTTTGAATTACAATTAAATTGTTTGTTACCCTTGAAATACTATCGTAAAGAGACTGGATCAATTGGAACTCAAGCAAACTCATGGTCGAGCTTTAACAGATTCTAAGAGTGATGAAATCAAGGAGATTTATGAGATTTGTGATATAATCTATGGACAACCTCATTCAGAATGATGTACACTTGATTGTGTGCTCGAGTGGTGGTGGATGTTGTGATCTATGTTTTGTTATTGATGTAAATTAAATTTTATGATGGTTTTTAAGCAATGTTACTTAGCTGTTTGCTTGAGTTGTTCATATTTGTGAACATGATTTTATACTACTCTTATATAGTAATTTGATTGGTTATAAGCAACATGATTTATATGTGAATACTCATGCTTATAAACTTATCTTATGCCTATTTGTATTATTTGAGATCCATATGAGAGATTGTGTCATAAGAATTCATGTTTTAATTCATCTTGTATATGATACATTATATTTATACTTCACTTAACTAACATTCTTTGCTTATGCAACCTATTTAATGAAGTTTGACCATTTGTGTCATGTGATAATTCTCTTATGTGTTGATGACGCATGCTTATTTGTTTAACACATTCTTGTTGACATGTCTCTTGCAATGATACTTGGTATCACACTTTTTATTGAGATAAATGAATTTTGGATATTTATTTCATAAAAGAAAAATTCATATATGACTCAGAAAAGATGCCTTCCACCTATATGTAGTTTAGAGTAAGAATATGGTATTGAGTCGCCCTTATTGGAAAAATATTCTATTCTTCATGGATATCAAAGAATTATGTTATACCTTGATGTCAAGCTTATGGAAATTCTTTATGCATAATTT
This sequence comes from Scilla litardierei, assembly GCA_030789695.1. NCBI lineage: Eukaryota > Viridiplantae > Streptophyta > Magnoliopsida > Asparagales > Asparagaceae > Scilla > Scilla litardierei. Next base: position 324,208,948 of record CM061142.1, read on the forward strand.
CCATAATATGATGCATTAATTTTCTTCCACCCTTTTTGATAAGGTCAAATGGGAAGAAAATTGAGAATGAGAACATAAATTATGACTTGATACATACTCATATAGCTCACATATGATACATATATGATATATGCTTGAATGTGCTTATTCTAACATGCATTGATGCAGGGAGAGTGTAAGATTTATTTATAACACTGCATCTTTGCAGGGGGAGTAAGTAATTTAAAATTTCATATTTTATGTATCACTGTTTGTCATCATCAAAAAAGAGAGAATGTTAGGATATTGAGTCACTCTAAGTATATTTTAATGATGTATAAACAATTAATGATATACTGATTAAGTTTGTGAGGGTAGCTATCACGGAATAGGTACAACATAACAATAAGTTTAAAGCAATGATGAAGACTTAGACCAAGGACTTGTGGAGCTTATCAATGATGAATAAAGCTTGCAAAGAAGTAATGAGCCAAAAGTCAAGTGTTGAAACTCAACCAAGCTCCGTGGAATACAAGGAATCAAGATATGCAACAAGTTCACTTTGAACAACATCAAACATCAAGATTCAAGTATCTTGAATCTGATAATTTTGATGTTTTTAGTCATATCTTTAGATTAATTGTACAACCACTTATTGAAGCTTTACACACTTAGGAAAATCATTTTAATCATTTAAATATGTACTAAAATTATTTTGAAAAATTTTCTTAAGAGTTATAAGGCCATAGCTTAAATTTCATAGGCAGACTAGTCGACCAGACTTCCAGACTGACTACTAGTTGACTAGCTGACTTTAGAACTAGGCTATTAGCATGTCAATAAAATAGTCGACTATAGTTATGGACCTAGTCAACTAGCTGTTGAACACTGATCGACTGGGAAAACAACTATGATGGATTAGTTTATACAGAGAGTAATCAACTCCTACGACATGTTTAGACTAGTCGACCAATGTGCATCGACCAATTAACTAGATGACAACTAGTCGATTAGTAAGTGTACAGTAGTCGACTAGCAACTATAGCCATTGACGTATAACCGTAACATCTTTATCGCCGTTTTACTAGCGTTGGAGGGTGGTCTGGGGAATCTGTTTTGACTAGATTCACCCCATATATATTAAGGGTTGTTGAAGGAATTTATTATGAATTTATTGATAAATTTTTAATGAAAAATCAAGTCTTTTATAAGCCTTCAAAAGCCTATTAAAAGATCTACTTGGCCAAAAAAATTTTAAGCTTTTAAGCAAATCTTTGTTGGCCTTTTGGTTTTAATCTCCTCAAGTTTTAATCTTGATTTTACTTGAGATCAAAACTTATTTTTCTTTATCCACTAAATATAGTAAGATTCAATTTTTTGCTATAGGAAGTTTGTAAACTCCACCAAGGCAAGGTTTGTAAAATCCTCAATTGTGGGATGGTAAGCATTTGTTGTATTGCTTGGTGATATTTGAAAATCCTCACTTGGTGAGATAGTGTGGTAAAATCCACACTTGTTATGGTGGGGTGGTGAAAGTCCTCTTGTAAGAATGCAAGTATTGTAAATCCTTGTTATTGGCAAGGTATTGGAAAGTCTTCGGGTTTGAGGAAAGTGTAATCTTCTTTCTGGAAGAGTTTGAATAGTGGAACTACAAGCAAAGCTTAGGGCTGGATATAGCCCAGTGTTTTGGGTGAACCATGATAATCCTTGTGTGTTAACTTGCTCTCGTTGTCTCTTGTGCTTATATCTCAATACTTACAATTGATTTTAATTTCTGATAATTTATCTTTTATTTGCAAGAATTTGAGATTGTTGATTAAGATCCAAGTGAGGTAACATTCATTGACATCTTAGGTAGACTCGAGAGGGATTAAATTGTAAAGTTAGAAATTTATTTGATATACACTATTCATCCCTCTAGTGTCTATAAGATGCCAACCACACCTATGGAGTCGTGAAAAGATGATGAGAAGGACAACCTCAATGCCAAGATGATGAACACACTATTTTGTGCTATTGATGCATATGAGTTCAATCACGTCTCCTAATGCACGACACATGAGATTTGACACACTTCAGGTAACACATAAAGGTACTAGCAAAGTTAAAGATACTAAGATTAATGTACTTAATAGTAAATTTGAAATATTTAAAATGAAACAAGGTGAATATATTTCTGACATGAATACTAGATTTTTGGAGATTGTTAACCGTCTTCAGGATTAGGTAAGAAACTAACCATGAAGGAACAAATTATGAAAGTGCTTAGATCGCTTACACCAGAGTGAGAGAAAAAAACCACGACGATCCAAGAAGCTCAAAATCTCTCCAAGCTCACAATGGAGGATCTTATGGAAAATCTCATGTCATATGAGATTCAACGTGAAGAAGAAAAAAGGGAAGAACCAAAGAAGAAAAATCTTGCCTTCAAGGCAAAAGCATCCAATACAGAGGAATCCGAAGAAGAAGAAGAGAATATTGCTCTCATTTCAAGGACTTTCAAGAGGCTCCTCAATGGTGAGTTCCACACCAAAACTAAATCTAGATTAACTAATGAAGTTATTTGTTATGAATGTAATAAGTCAAGGCACGTGAAGAGGGATTGTCCCTTGGAAACAACAAAGGAGAAGAAGAAAATCTACATGATAGAAGAAGTCAAGAAGCCGAAGAAGAAGGCTTAGGTGGTGTGTGATCGCAATGATGAGGAAAGCATCGATGATTCATCGTGAGAACCCCATGTTAAGCCATCTTATGAATACTTTGAACCGTTCATCTTGATATATGCAATTAAATTAGCTTAACAATGAAAAACCAAGGGATTTTGAACTTGTTTGCATATACATTAAATGATATATTATTTGACGGACATGTGTTGTGTTATTGAGTCACCATCAGGTGCATGCATTTTGATATGTACAAACAGTTATTGGTATACACATTAAGTTTGTGAGTATTAGGTACAAGATATCAATGAGTTTAAAGCAACGATGAAAACTTGCACCAAGGACTTGTGGAGCTCATCAACGATGAATAAAACTTACAAAGAAGTTAAGAGTCCAAAGTCAAGTGTTGAAGCTCACCCAAGCTCCATGGAGTAAAAGGAATTAAGACATGAACCAAGCTCACTTTGGACAACATCAAGATTCAAGTATTTGGTAATTATGATGTATTTTAGTCCTGTCTTTAGATTCATTGTACAATCATTTATTGAAGCTTCACACACTTAGGAAAATCTTTATAATTATTTAAAAATGTTTTAAAATTATTTTGAAAATATTTCATAAAGTTATGAGACCATAACTTAAGTTTCATAGGCAGACTAGTCGACCAGACCGACAACTAGTCGACAAGTTGACTTATTAGAACAAGGACTAGCAGTATGTCAGTAAAATAGTTGACTATAGTTATAGACCTAGTCGACTAGCTGACAACTAGTTGACTAGTAAATGTACAGTAAGCAGTCAACTGTAACTAGCCGTTGACTTATAACGGTAACATTTTTCTAGACATTTTACTAGCCGTTAGAGGACAGTTTGGGGAATCTGTTTTGACCAGATTTACCCCTATATATTGAGGGTCATTGAATGGATTTATTATGAATTTATTGATCAATTTTTTGAGAAAAATCAAGTGTTTTAAAAGCCTTCAGAAGCCCTCTTAAAAAATCTTGGTCAAAAGTTTTTCAAGCTTTTAAGCAAATCTTTGTTGGCCTTTTGGTTTTGATCTCCTCAAGCTTTAATCTTGATTATACTTGAGATCAAAACTTGTTTTCTTTTAGCCACTAAATACAGTAAGGTTCAATTTTTGGCTATAGGAAGTTTGTAAACTCCACTAAAGCAAGGTTTGTAAAATCCTCAATTGTGAGGTGATAAGCATTTGTTGTATTCCTTGATCCTCACTTGGTGTGGTAGTGCTGCAAAATCAACACTTGTGGTGAGTAATGAAAGTCCTTTTGTAGAGATGCAAGTATTGTAAATCCTTGTTGTTGGCAAGGTGTTGGAAAGTCCTCAAGTTTGAGGCAAGTGTAGTTTTCTCTCTTGGAGAGTTTGACTAGTAGAACTTCAAACAAGGCTTGGGACTGAATGTAGCCTAGGTTTTTGAGTGAAGCAAGATAATACTTTTGTGTTAGCATGCTCTCATTGTCTCATGCTTATATCTCTATACTTACAATTGGTTTTAATTTTCGCTACTTATCTTTTATTTGCGGGAATTTGATATTGTTGATTAAGATCCAAGTGAGGTAATACTCATTGAAATTTTAAGTAGACTCAAGCGAGATTAAATTTTAAAGTTAGAATTGTATTTGATATTTACTATGCACCCCCTTCTAGTTTCTATTTGCCACCTACTGGAGATTCAACAACTTGATCCATATGCATGAAATATTTTTGACAACAAAAATGACACTTTTCATACATAGCTGATCCATAGGTAAACAAACTCAAAATTACTTGATTTTTCATCGTTAAGCTAATTTACATGCATAGATTAAAATGAACTGTTCAAAACGTTAACGGGATGGCTACTCGTGGAGTTTGTAATGATGCTTAGTTTGAGAACTGTTAAAAGACTGATTCTGTGTATATATATGAATGAATAAAACTAGATAAGTGCTATCAGCACATGAAATTTACTGTGGTGATTTAAAAACGAATTTTTCATGATTTTTTTGAAGTTGTACACATTCGAAAAATCCAAAACCTCAAATATATTGGAACCCTAGCGTGATTTGAACCTCGATCCACTAATTACAAAAAGTTCCATTGTTTTGAAATCGTTGGAAGTTGCAGCAATCCGATCGAATGCCAAATATCGTTAGATTCATTTGATTTTTGGTATCTTGATCATACATGATGTGTAGAACTCATCCAAAAAAATTTAAAATAAATAAAAAATAAAATAGTGTATGTGTGTGTTAGCGTGAGAAACTTTCATGTACTGACAGCACATATACATTATTCTTATATATATGTGTGAATAATGAGAAACATATGATGTCACCCTCTAAAGCTTTACATTCTCTAAATTTTTCAGATGATCATAACCGTTCATTTTGTTCTTCATACTCTAAAATCCCAAATTCATCAAAATCAGGTGAACCTAAAGAGTTTTTACTCGTTCATCTACCTGTCGCAAAAAGGTCTATTCATGTAAAACCGTTAAATTTTGCGACAGATAGATGAACAGTAAAACCCTTTGGGTTCATTTGATATTTGATGTTTTTGATGTTTTAGATTATAAAGATCAAAATGAACGGTTTGAGCATCCAAAAAATAAGCGAGTGTGAACTTTTCGATGCGCATATGTGGCTTACCATATATGTTATATGTTTTCCATTATTCTATATATATATATGGATTAACCATGTTATCATTTTCAATTATATAATTGTCAATACTGGTCTGATCTATCTGATGAAGCACACCCTAACAATTTCATAAGAATAGGAAGGATCAAAGAATAGATATTAGCAATATTAAATAGGAAACATATGTTTAAAATCCTATGAAGGTCCATGATGTGACTCGCCATTATCAAATTGATGATCAGCATTGTGCCTAGAATGCATATCTCGAACATCAGGCTGACAGTCAAAGCATGACGAGAACAATTCTCATATAAGAGGCATAAGACATAATGAGTCAATGTTCAACAAATTCCAATGGATGATGGAGTAATGTATACCCAAAATGGCACTATAACAATAAACCGCTAATTTACAATAAAGACATAATAATGCTTTAAAAAGGATGTTTGCATACATAAAACACGTCTATAATGATCAATATATTTAACATTACCACTTGACGTCAAGTTTTAGATAAGAATAGACAGCTCACACAAAGAACATTTGCAAAAAGTTAAAATTGCAAAACACGGAAACCTCTCCACCACATCCCCCCCCCCCCCCCGCCCCGCCCCAACGCGTGCGTGCACACACACACACACACACACACACAAGAGAAGAAAACAGGGAAAAGGGAAATGGGGGAACATGGGGAACAAGAAAAGAAGAAAGGGTGGTTCAAACAGATTAATAATATACTTACATGGACTCCATTAATATTTTAAAAACAAGCTCGAAATGTACGTACCAAATGCAGAATGGAGAGATGACCCAAAACTCAAGAAAAAATCAATTAGAAATGGAGAAATTCCTTATTATGAAAAAATATTTATTGGATTTCACAATCTTGTTGCCAGGAACTAAAGAATAACAAATACACTAAATGGTAACAGAATAATGAATAAACAAGTACAATGTATCAAAGCATACGCACCGTGTTGACTGTACAAATATACATAGCGATATGAAGTCATCCAACTGAACCATCCCTCTTTTATTCTGATCGAAGCTCTAAAATGGCCATGGAAAACATCAATCAACGTTTTCTCCAACTCAAGTGATATATATATATATATATATATATATATATATATATATATATATATATATATATATATATATATATATATATATATATATATATGAGGGAAATGTGCCTAAGAATGACCTCGGGTAGAGATACCTGAGCACACCCCCGCTGTTCGGGGTTTGTGAGTATTTTTTTTTGAAAATTTTTTTTGCAGTAGGTAGATATACTTGTTATGTAGCTCCCCACAAAATTTCAGGTCAATCCAACACCGTTTGAGCCTCCGTTCAACGATTTCAAAAACGTTGCGCAAAACTGTCCAGAATTTGGACAGTTTTGCGCAACGTTTTGGAAATCGATGAACGGAGGCTCAAACGGTGTTGGATTGACCTAAAATTTTGTGGGGAGCTACATAACAAGTATATCTACCTACTGCAAAAAAAATTTTCAAAAAAAATACTCACAAACCCCGAACAGCGGGGGTGTGCTCAGGTATCTCTACCCGAGGTCATTCTTAGGTACATTTTTTGCTATATATATATATATATATATATATATATATATATATATATATATATATATATGCCGAAGTGACCATTACTATTACGCAATAATTGTAAAGGACAATTTCAGCATAACTCGTAAGCAAAGCAGAAGATAAGCATAGCCTAGAATATGGTAGTCAGTCCATAGAAATCATGATTCTTTAACAATCTTTATTTTCACCTCCCATCAGAAAAAGATGACCTAGATACGCTTATATGGTGATATTATCATTCATGTATTTACAACATTGCCCATCTATCCTGCTTAACCATTAAGTCTTGGTTAATCAACAAAAGAAAGTCTGACAGTTACACGACCTGGAACTGACATCCCCCCCTCCCTCCCTCTCTGATAGTTCTACTAACCTGCTGACTGACTTCAAGATCAAGGGAACTCATGGCTTTGTGAAACCCACCACAACAAAAATCTTAAATTGCTCAAAAAGAGAGCCAACAGATGTGGCAATTCATTCAGACACAAGACAAATTGAAGAGACAAAATGAGAAAACTAGAAAAGAGAGAGAGAGAGAGAGAGTAAAAAGAGAGAAGCAAATAAATAAGACAAGAAAACTATAGTTTAAAAAATAAAGAAAAGAATGACATGAACAATGGAAATGAAGAAAGGAGAAGATAAGAGAAGCATAAAGGAATTGAGACGAATGAAAACAATGCATGAATATTGATCAATATGGTCAGGGAGGAACGAATAAAGCATGAATATTGATCAAAATAGGATTGACGGATTTCAACACTGTCCAACAGCAACTTATTAGTTGCTAACAGTGTGAGCTAGGGATAAAGGACAATGGAGAGGAGAGAGAGCCAACAAACTCCCTAGCATGCATGCCTACATATATCTCTTTTTTTTGCCAAGACAGGTGTATTGAAAATCATTATAATCAAAATCCATAATTACAAAAAATGTCTTCATCACTTACCAATAATCTTGTCCCAATTCCTTTGTGTGCCCGAAGTAATGCATTGACTCCTTCCAAGATCTTTGAAGGAAAAAATATTAATTTCCGTCATGATCTTGAAATTTCTCAGACTAAAGCTTGTGTACCAGTGCTTTGTGACTCGAATCTCACCATCCAGGGTATAAAATCCTTGCTAAAATATTCAAAACACACTTGACCACCTAACATTTTAAAGATTTTCACATAAGGTTTACAAATTTTTAGATCATCTAAGTCAAAAAGGGTATTTTCCAAATTCTAGAACTTAGGGGGCTGCATGTGTAGTTATTGAAGTTCTGTTTCATCATGTTCCTTGGCTTGATCTACAATCTGCATCTATTAGGGGTCATACTAAAAATATTCTTCTTATTATATAACTACAAGTGGTAATAAGTAATTTTTGAAACAAGTTTCGAACTTAGAATAAATTCTGGCATAAAAATGGGCAGAGTGAAATTTTTGGCCCTTTTCTTCCATTTGTTGTTTGGGTTCAGTTGCTGATTCATCCATCCCACAGCTCCACTAGCCCTCGGATGACGATGACAAGAGATGGCAGCTGTTGTTGGCAACCTCCCCTAGCCGTGTAATCCAGCAATTCCTTTATTTTAATTTCAAAACCCTTAAAATTTAAGTTTCTCTGATGAAAACTGAAACCTATCAAAAGCTTTTCTATATTCTAAGCATGAATAAATTATATTATGAAACGTCATGAAAGGGTGGAGAGAGAGGGGGAGAGAGAGAATGTTTTTTTGAACACTTGATGCCAAAATCCCCCTCTTATTCCATCATTTCTCACATCCCCCCCCCTTCCATGCGCTTGCACGCGCTCCCCCCTGCTGACCAAGCAGAAGAAAGAGCAAGGCGAGGGGTTTTAAGTGTCTCACTAAATGGAGTGAGATGGTTGGCCATCTTGCCACTTTAAACTCCCAAAGAAAACAAAATTTCCCTCATTTTAAGCCACTCTCATCCCATGCATGACAATAAAAAGGAGTGGAATTTTGATAATTGTCATTCATCTTTTCTTATTTGTACTTCAAGCCCCAGGAAACAATTTATAAAATATTCAATTTTGCAGCATGCTATAGCATTATTAATATACAGTAATCATATAATTAATTGCTTAAATCACGGGTTAAAGAGTTGGGTCATTGCACATATTTCATGCGTTACATGAAGATCATGTATTTTGCAGCTTCCTGTTCAGTGATTTCTATGTAACATATATTCTGATCGGGCAAACCTCTTGCAGGTAAAGGTTAACAAATTTGGTCAAGTGAAAATTATAATTTTGTAGCTGCTTATGGTTGCTCTGGCAGATCAAACTTCCAACATTCTAATTCAACAATTCTCATCGGCCTGTAATAGGCATATGAGGTTACAAGTTCATTTAAGCGAAGCTGCTTATGGTTAATTTGGCCGACCAAGCATCCAATGTGCATGCTAGTTCCAGAATTTCATCTTTGGCCTGAAGTATGCATCTAATTCACTGCTTCAAGGGAATTTAAAGCACTATGAATTTCAACCTAAATACTAAACACTTTAGATTAGTATCAAGTTGATAGTCAAGAACATTTTCTCAACACTTGAGCCGATATAACAAACCATTTATCTGCAAAGGAAAGTAACGCATGAATCTAATGCTCCATGGTTTTAGGTTTCGGCCGAAACCCTAGGGTTTCGGCCGTATCGTTTCGGTACCGGAGGAGAACGAGACGAAACTAGCCTATTGGTTTCGGTTTCGGCCGGAACGTGGCCGTTCCGGCCGGTTTCGGCCGGAACCGGCCGAAACCGGCCACGTTCCGGCCGAAACCAAAGAAGAAATAAGAAAAGGAGAAAAAGTAGGAGGAAGGAGATCAAATCATGAAGAAAAAATTAAAAAAACAGAAAATTCTACAGAAAAAAAGAAGAACAAAAAAAAGAACAAAAAAAGAAGAGGAAGAAGAAGAAAAGAGAGAGAAAGGAAACTTACCTTTGCCTCCCACCTCTAGCCGCCATCCACCTCACGTCTCCAGGCTACCGCCGCCTCCAACAACAAGAAGGAGCTAGCCCTAATAGGTGCTGCAGTCACGTACATAGCATATTGCATTTATTTACAAGATTGCAAACATATTACAAGTTTGCCATTGTATGGCAAAGCTTGTAAATAAATGGTGTGTGTTTAGAAACATGTGTAATGTGAATATCAGCACTATTTGATATGAGTACAGCACTATTTGATATGCCTAATATTTTGGGGGAAGAGTTGCTATGCGTACAGACGATTTTGCTCGGTTTACAAACAAATTTATTTACTAGTTTGCCATTCATTCTTTACATGTAACAAATTTAGCAACTAATGTAATATATTTTTATATATTTCGCAAAATGTGTATCTAGTATAAAGTATTTGGTAGTATTTGATAGGTATTTAATTATTTAAAACTACCGATACGGACGAACCGAAACTCACGTCCGAAACCACCGAAACGGACGATACCGATACCGAAACCTAAATTTTCGATAGAGCGATACCGAGACCGAAACCGAAACCTCAAACCTTGTAATGCTCACAACTTTTATTAATCCAAATATAAGAAAAATACAGTTTGCTTCCTCCGGCCCACTAATTGAATTTTAAGCTGTGTTAGCACTTGAAAAAATGTACAGGAAAGTGAGAAAACGTTTGCTTCTGTCGAATTTTTTTGCATCTACTGTCATATTACTGCAAACCAATTTTCCACTAACTTGACACAAGATATTGAATGTATCTTTCATGCATGTCAACTAGTTTAAACAGCAATCCTTCTGATCCAACCACCTATCCAACCATGGAAGGCTCAATTGCAATATTCACCAATGTGTTTGCATGTGTGGATTATATGAAGGGAAGGCAAGTTGTCACGGATCATGAAACAGCCATATTGGATCAACTTGATCTTCTTTCCCTCTTGCTGCCTGGTACTATACAAAATCACAAACCTTGACATCAATCTTCCCTCGATGCCTATCTTGATGGTCCTTGTAGCATTAATAAAAATTGGATTCTTTTCTTGTACCCTTGCCTGCTGCTCTTCATCTTTCATCTGGATTGAATAGATGCTGAGAAAAGCCCAAACAGAAATCAGAAAGATCTCTGCGGAACTAGGGATGGCTAGGTACTGCAAACCATTATTGTAAGCCTTTCAATGGTGAGAATTATAATTACTCGGGAATCACAACTTCACCTCCCCTCACTGAAGATGAAAAGGAATGCTTATATTCAGGTAAAGGTCCCATCATTAAAGATATCCCATAGATGAGGTTTTAAAATCCTCCCTCTTGAAGGAAGCCCAAAATACAAGCTTTGAAATAGCCTTGCAGCTACATCTAAGTGTCTTCTTGCAATAATAGATAATGGTCACGATCTTACTAAAAAGCTCGACTGCTAACAACAAGTAATAACAATCATTGACATTCCCGCAAACAAAATATATTAATATGCTAATGAGAATCCAACTAGGATTCGAATTAGTCTTTTAGTCTTTGAGTCAATTTTGTATTTTATTCTTTGAGCCCTTTTGAAATTCTAGTATTTGAGTCTTTTCAAAAAATTTAATTTCAGAGGAATTTGAGTCTTATTAAGTTTCTTGTTCTAAAAAAACACGTTTATTTTAACTATGAGTTTTTATTTAGGTCTATTTAGGAGTTATTAGTCAAATTAGTTTTTTGATTTGCCTATATATATCATTGTATTCAACTTTTTAATTATGAATGAGTTATTGAATAAAATTTGGAGTTAAGCAACCTTTTGTTTACTATTTGAAAATGTTAAGCGTGAGAGGTGCAAGGGTGGTTTTGATTGCCTAGGTGTGAGGTTCAAAAATCTTCACGCGTGAGACATGTAAGTCTGTAATTGTCATATTTTCGGAGTGGGAGGTTTGAAACCTATCAAATCCAGATATTGGTTCTTCCCCAATTTCCTCATCACCTCTTTCTCTTTCCATTCCACATCAAGTAGGTATCCAAACAAAAAAATTCCATGTGTCATCTTTTTTGTCTTCTTTGTTCATCACCATCCTATTCTTTCCTCTTTTGATTTAGTTAGATAAAAAACTTTGTTTTTGGTAGCAAAAAAATCAAAATCGAAAAATATTGTTCATTGTCCTGCTCTAGTTGCCCTCTCACCCAAAACCATAGTTCAAACCCTAACCAAACCCTAACTGAAACCCTATCCACGATCCCTATCGTCGCCGTTCGTCATCCTCCCTCTCCATTGTCATCGCAATCATCAACAAATCATGCTACCACTGCTGTCACTGTCATCTTATGATACTACCCATGCTAGCATTGCCTTCATCCATCTGACGAGTCGCTACCGAAGTCTGATGCCATTGTCATCGTCGTTGTCAACCTTAACAAAACCCAACGACATCGTTGCCGCCATCAATCGTCACCACGACCATCATTATCATCAACCGCCATCATCACCATAATCGTCAACTACCGTCACTAACACAAGCTTTGTTAAGGCTTACTGACCTTCACTACAACGTCAGAACTAGGCGTCGCCACCAGACTTCAACTTCGGTGACAAAAGTGTAGGGTTCACTGTTACATAGGATCAGCTCAATCTTGAGTCGAATTCGAAGATGTCAGCCTCGATTCGAGCAGACACTGTTAATCGGCTCAAGCCCGAGACAACGTGAGTTGACATTGTTCATCGGCTAAGCCAAACCGACCTTTGACAAATCAATGGTTCACCTGAGCCGTTGACCGAACTAGATCACATTGACTGAGCCGAACTGCATTAAATGTATCTTTAGGATTTCCAGGTTTTTCTGAGGTTTCTGAAGCTGCTACCGTCCCAAGGGCTATTTTGGTTTATTTTCAGTTTTTCAAGCTATTCATGTGGAATTTAAAAAACTTTTCATGTGGAATTTTTGACTCTGACCATCCACACTGATTCTCTACAAGCCCTAAAGTTAGTACACAATGCCCAGAGCTGATCTTTACTTTTTGGGAAATTTGTAAACTGATCAAAGTTCTTAATTGTGAAATGTCAAAATTTCTGTCACGGCCACTTCCGGACGTACGTATTTTGCACGTATGTTGATTCATGTACGTATTTTCGTACTTGGTTTTATTATTGTATTTCCGTAGTTCCTTCGCGCGACCGAACCCCGTACACACGACCCTCGCGAAGGCGCGATCACCCCGGTATCTTGTTTGTAATTTTTGGATACCGAAAAAGCAAAGTTGTATATAATCGATTATTATTATAATAATTATTATTCTTTTAAGATTTTAACCTTCTGTTTTGAAAACAAGCATTGTTAATAAATTTTTATAATTAACTAAGTTTAAAAAAAAACCCTACGTTATTATTAATATCCAAACATTTACAAAGAAAGAGAAGGGGTTTTCAAAAGTTACTTTTTAAAAACAAAACTTTTAAGAATCTATTAAAAAAAGGAAGATGGATGTTTCGAAACTGATTTTTGTTGAATCTGTCAACAGATATGAGAAATCATAACAAACTATTATTATTATCATATCTTAACCTATAACTAATTATAATTTTCTTCTTTGTCCTTAATAACCCAACACCCCTGTGGGCACTTCATTTTCCCTCACGTTCGCTCCCCACATCCTCAGCAACCGTCCACGTCATCACACCCCATCTCTCGCACAATGGCCACATCTCCCATCGCCCCTTTAAAACCCTGGGTCGCTGCCTCCGCAGGGAAGAAAAACACCACCGACCACCCTTTCGTTCCTCCTCTCGCCATTGCGCACTCGCCCTGCCTCACCTCCGACCACCATACGCACACCCCGCCATCTCCTCCTCCACGAACCCAACCCCAGTCACCATCGCCTTGCGCCTCCCTCGCGCGAACCCCACTCCGGCACCCACGCACGGCACCACCGCCTCGACTTTCCTCCGACGCGCCGCCCAGCGCTCCGTTCCTCTCCTTCCGATTGCGCAACGCCTCGTCCCCGCCGTAAGCCCACAAGCCGGTCGCTGTCCGCTACCTCTCCTTCAAGCACATGCAAGCCAACACAAAACAAACAGTAAGTGGTTTATTATAAAGCTTCGTTATTTCAACACATGACATGATGAACGATTTATAATAAAAGTTTTACCTTGAAAACTGTACCTGCTCCCAATGGAATTTTATAAATCAAATTGTGAATTAGCTTTGGATTCCAATGCAAACAGATAAGCCATGCCACAGTATCCTAGGGTGACATATGACATTAATAATGTACTTATACAATAAGAACTTAGTGCTATATTGGCTGGTACAGAGAATAGGAATCCACAACTCTTTTTATGAATGAACCGTACTATCTTATGTGGTATCACCTTAGTTATTATCCATGCAGGTTTAATTTTTTTGATGTACCAGTTTAAATCTTATGTAAATATTATACTAGTACCTTAAAGAACAGTAACTTTATAGTGGTATGTTGGAACTGGTGGTAGGGCAGCATGTTAGTTAAGTCATTAATCAACTTTATAAATTTAGTTGGTACTATTTGAATACCTGCCTTGGACCAGTAAGATGGTACCCTATTATTTCAGTAATACACATGCATACCGTAGCCTAACTCTATTATTTCAGTAATACACATGCATACCGTAGCCTAACTCTATTATTTCAGTAATACACATGCATACCCTATCCTAACTTAATTGAATGGTTATTGACGAGATCTGTGCATACACCTTGGTTAAGTTAGCATGTTAGCCACTGTTTTATAAACATATAATTTTATAGTTATTCATGTGAGTGGCTGTTAGCTGTTAATAGATTGTCCTAGGGTGCTAGCACATAAACAGTAACATTAATTAATAAAATGATGTGAACATCCCTAGGTTAGAGAACCTAATAATAAAAATGATTTACTGTTTAATTATTTTGGGATGTATCTGATTCAAACATGTGTTTAATCAAAACAGAGAACCAGTCGTTCCGTAGCGTAACGCCCGTCGAGACGAAAACGTCGACACCAAAAACACCGGAAACAGGCAAGTGATACTTGCCAGTTTTCCATTTAGGCCATGTCTTAGGCCATTTTGTACAATAGTGTAAAAGAGACTAGGCAGTGAAATGATAGCTGTCTAGACGACACCTTTAGATCTGGCTTGACAACGAAGCCAGATCCGTCACCATTATCATGCTTGCATTCATACTACCATGCCATGTTTAAATTCAATTAACGGTACGCAAATTATCTGTTCATTGCCATGTCAGTGCATGCATCAAATGTTTCATCGTGATTGCGTAGCACACGCTACACTTATTGTAATGATTAAGGCTAGGCACCTGCTTTTGCGGGCACAACCCTATGCCAAAAACACTTCCTGGCTCGTGATCCAGAAGCGAGCTCATGTACTTGGGAAACCCTGGCTCGATACACGTGGAGGGGTAGGGTTAAGCTGCCACGCAGCGTAGAAGGATGCCTGATCCGCTCCTTCAGCTGTAAGGGGAAAACTCTGTGCACAATGTGATATGATAGTGATTGTGAATTAATGTTCTCGTAATGCATGTCATCATGTCATCTTTAAATGTTGCATCCTTAAAATGTCATTTCAAATTATTGCACCATTTTAGAACTGCTAGTCGTCTTGTGTTATTTATATCCTTGCACAAAAGCTCTCCGCTTCTTTTGGGAGACTTTTGCTGACATGTGCCCTTTTCTCTTTGGGTGTCACATGTCAGGTTCTGAGTTAGAGTTACCAGCTGGGGACGAGCAGTTCGCGAACGTGGAGTTCGAGGCACCTGCTGAGACCGAATACGAGGACACTGGTGACCAGTCCTAGGCTCACCTGGAGTCTCTTAGTTGTCATACTTATTAGTTGTTGCAGTTAGTTTTCGGTGCGTAGCACCAGACTTTCCTTTCTTTTGTTTCGGCCATGTTTTAGGCCTATTGTTCAGACTTTTCTTTTGTGACTGTCTGGGATGTTGGATAAATTGTTGGATGTTATTGAGCTAGTGGATGTTTCTTTATCTGCTGCGTTATTATTGTTGTTGTTTCTCGCGATGCAAAGAACCTGCAAATCATTTGAAATTTTTATAGACGCTTATCAGACTGCAGCTTCACAGCTCCACGTCTGAGCGGACCTCCTCATGTCTCGTCTTCCATTTTAGGGAAGCGGGGCGTGACAGGTTTTGTTGGTGGCCCATGCAGGTCCACTTTGCATCCGCGAATTATCGAAACAACAAGAATGATAAATAACATCCAATTAATTATTTATAACATTCGAGTCATAATAAAGTCTGATCTGAACTTTTCTTATTTTAGATGGCCGGTAGACGCGTTACTCGAGGAGCTGGTAGTGGACCTGGAGCTGGTGGTGGAGCTGGACGTGTTGCAGATGCTGATAGAGAGCCCACTACAGCTGAGATGATGAGGATGATGCATCAGATGATGCAGGTTCAGCAGGGGATGCTACAGAATGCCCCTCGCTTCGAGCCGGGAGCGAAGCAGTTTCGGGAGCTGGGCCCGACATATTTCAATGGGTCGGAAGGACCATTAGCTGCGGATGAGTGGATGAAGAATACAGAGGACAATCTGCTTCTCTCGAAGGTTAACCCGGCTGGATGGGTTGACCTGGTGAAGAAGCAACTGAAGGATAATGCTCGTAGCTGGTGGGAGTCTGAGGAGCAGATGCTGGTGAGGCCTATTCCCTGGGCCACTTTCAAGGCGAGATTTAATGAGGAATACTTCCCTAAGGCTGCGAGGAGGGAGCTGATGCAGCAGTTTATTAATCTGAAGCAGGGAAGTCTGACGGTGGATCAGTACCACCAAGAGTTCATGAGACTGAGTCGCTTTGCACCGAAGATGGTGGAGACCGCTGAAGATCGAGCTCAGAGATTCTTGCAGGGTCTATCCTTGGAGCTGCAGAGTCTGATGTCCACTTCGGACTTAGATTCTTATCAGAAGTTGCTGACCGCTGCCAAGAGGCAGGAACGGATTTCCAATCAGAGGAGAGGACAGTATTCTGGTGCTGGAAAGAGGCATATGGAGCAGGCCAGAGCTGTGGTTAGGCCAGTGCTGAAGCCTAATCAGTCCATGCAATTCAAGAAGCCAGGATGGTCTGTTCAGAAGACGTGTCATTTTTGCGGCAGGACCGGTCATGTAAAGGACCAGTGCAGGAGATTTCTGGGCCAGTGCCTACTTTGTGGCGACCCTAAGCATACAGTGAAGGATTGCCAGCTTGCTAGAAACCCACCGAAAGCACCGGTAGCCGTTGGACGTGGAGCGCCTCTCATTCCCCAGAAGCAGGCATTCCAGCAGGCTGTTCAGCCTAGGAGGCAGGCTTTCACGATGACTGAGGTAGAGGCCGAGGCTGAGGATAGCGTTATTGCAGGTAACCCTCAGACTAGTCTTTACTTTTCTTTAATTGATCTTGCATGTTAGATTAGAAATTGGTTGCTAGAATAGGTTTTGATTGCTAGTCTGCTTGTTAGGTGTTATTTTGGTTTGTGCTTATCCCGCCCGAGTTCTTTTCGACTCCGGTGCATCCATGTGCATCTTATCCCGGAGTTTCGTGGACAAGCACTCTCTGACGACTTCCCCTCTTTCCAAGAGTTGGGATATCGTTACCGGGAATGGGGTGATCTCGGTGTCTCTTGGATGTCAATCTTGTTCTGTGGTAGTCTGTGGACTCGAGCTCTACGCCGATTTTATCGTCCACGACATCACAAACTATGATGCAGTTCTTGGGATGGATTGGCTTAGCTGCTTCTTCGCTACGATCGATTGTCGACGGAAGAAGGTAGTTTTCGAGATTCCTGGATATCCGGTCTTCGAATTCAGCAGTGGGAGCAGTTCGCTTGGGCCTGTCAGATTTCGGGCCAAACCAGTGGTGGAGCGTGTAGCTATGCAGATGGAGGTGACTAGACCAGCTGTGGTGAGAGATTTCGATGACGTCTTCCCCGAGGAGATTTCAGGACTGCCTCCCGATCGAGCTCTTGAGTTTTCGATTGATCTTATTCCGGGAGCACAGCCTATTTCGAAAGCACCATATCGTATGGCTCCGGCAGAGTTGGAGGAGTTACGTAAACAGTTGGATGAACTTCTAAAGAAAGGTTACATCAATCCGAGTGTGTCTCTGTGGGGAGCACCTGTTCTATTGGTGAAAAAGAAGGACGGTTCGCGTCGGATGTGCGTGGACTACAGAGAGTTGAATGCTGTCACCATCAAGAACAAGTATCCATTGCCGCGGATTGACGACATTTTCGATCAGCTGGGGGGATCGCGGGTATTTTCTAAATTGGATCTCAGGAGCGGGTATCACCAGCTGAAGGTGAAGAAGGAAGATGTGCCGAAGACAGCGTTCAGAACGAAGTATGGACACTACGAGTTCGTGGTTATGCCATTCGGTGTGACCAACGCACCCGCAGTTTTCATGAACATGATGAATCTGATATTTTATGATTTCTTGGATAAGTTTGTCGTTATCTTTATTGACGACATCTTGATCTATTCGAAGTCTGAGGAGGAGCACGCTGAGCACTTGAGGACTGTTCTGGAGATTTTGAGGAAGCATCGGTTGTATGCGAAGTATTCCAAGTGTGAGTTTCGGCTGGATAGAGTGGCTTTTCTTGGGCACGTGGTGTCAGGAGATGGTATTGCTGTGGATCCGGAGAAGATCAAGGCTATCAGAGAGTGGCCGGTTCCACAGTCAGCGTCTGAGATCAGGAGTTTTCTTGGACTGGCAGGTTATTATCGGCGCTTCATTAAGGACTTCTCTCGTATTGCAGAGCCGATGACCAGACTGACGAGGAAGGATATACCATTTGTTTGGTCCGATTCTTGTGAGGGGGCCTTTACTATTCTGAAGGAGAGGTTGACGACTGCCCCTGTTCTTGCTGTGCCTGATCGGAGTGGTGGATTTGAGATCTTTTGTGATGCTTCTGGTAAAGGTCTCGGATGTGTTCTGCATCAGCATGGGCACGTGGTTGCGTATGCTTCTCGTCAGCTTAAGGCTCATGAGAGGAATTACCCGACGCATGACTTGGAGTTGGCTGCAGTCATATTTGCGCTCAAGATTTGGAGGCACTTCTTGCTCAGTGAGAAGGTGAAGATCTTCACCGACCACAAAAGCTTGAAGTATATCTTCACGCAGAAGGAGCTCAACATGCGACAGCGCCGATGGTTGGAGCTCATGGCCGATTATGAGATTGATTTACAGTATCACCCTGGCAAGGTGAATGTAGTTCCGGATGCGTTGAGCAGACTTCCAGCGGTGATGATGTTGACTTCGCAGTGGAGGTTGCAGCAGGATTTTTGCGAGTCTGGTATTGAGATCGTTCTTTCTGGAGAGGCTTCTTCGTTGATGTATATGCAGATACAGTCGACGATCGTGGATCGGATCAAGACAGGTCAGGCCGGAGATCCGAAGTTGGTGAAGATTCGGGAGCAGGTAGAAGCCGGTCTGCGGACTGACTTCTTGATTCATGGAGATGGTTCGTTGAGATTTGGAGCCAGGTTGTGTGTGCCAGCTGGAGATATTAGAGAGTTATTGGTCGAGGCACACAGTTCGCCGTACTCTGTACATCCTGGAGGTACCAAGATGTACAAGGATCTTCGTCTGAACTATTGGTGACATGGTATGAAGCGGAGTGTGGCTCGGAGTGTAGCCAAATGTTTGGTATGCCAGCAGGTAAAGGCGGAGCATCAGCGTACAGCAGGGTTACTACAGCCGCTTCCGATTCCGGAGTGGAAGTGGCAGCACATCACTATGGATTTCGTGACTGGACTACCTCGGAGTCCGAAACAGAACGACGCGATTTGGGTTATCGTGGACCGTTTGACCAAATCCGCGCATTTTATTCCCTTTCGAGTAGGACAGTCTACTGAGACGCTAGCGAGGAGATATCTGGAGGTAAATTCTTTTACTCTCCGTTTTATTTCCTTTTCATAGTTTAGATAGTGATGTAACGTGAATCGTGCAGGAGATCGTGCGACTTCACGGAGTCCCCGTGAGTATCGTGTCAGACAGAGACACGAGATTCACATCTCAGTTTTGGCAAAGTCTGCAGAAGAGCCTGGGTACGAGTCTGAGTTTCAGTACCGCGTACCACCCGCAGACGGATGGTCAATCTGAGAGGACGATTCAGATTTTGGAGGATATGCTGAGAGCGTGTATGTTGGACTTCAAGGGATCTTGGGAAGATCATCTTCATCATGTGGAGTTCGCCTATAATAACAGCTATCAGGCGAGTATTGGCATGGCGCCATTCGCCGCGCTATATGGGAAGAAATGTCGATCGCCACTGAGCTGGGATGACATTGGAGACAGGGAGCTGTTAGGGCCAGAGATGATCGTGGAGGCAGTGGATGTTATGAGGAACATCCGGGAGAAGCTGAGGATTGCTCAGGACCGTTTCAAGCATTGGGCAGATGCTAAACGGCGACCATTGGAGTTTCAGCCTGGAGATCATGTATTTCTAAAGATCTCTCCGAACCGCGGAGTTATTCGATTTGGAAAGAGAGGCAAGCTGAGTCCGAGGTTCATTGGGCCGTTTGACGTCCTGGAGAGAGTTGGAGCGGTGGCTTATCGCTTGGCGTTGCCGCCGTCACTGGAGGGTGTTCACGACGTATTTCACGTATCTCAGTTACGTCAATACGTCAGTGATCCGTCTCATGCTGTGGACTTCTCAGAGATCACGATTCGTCCGGATCTTACCTATGATCAGCAACCAGTGGAGATTCTGGATCGACGGCAGAAGCAGCTGAGGAATAAGACCGTCGACTTGGTTAGAGTGCAGTGGCGTCATGGTTCCCCTGGGGAGTCCACCTGGGAGCGCGAGGATGATATGAGAGAGCGCTTTCCGCACTTATTTCCTGAGCTGTACTTGATGTAGATTCCGAGGGCGGAATCTTTTCTTAAGGTGGGTAGGATGTAACGGCCACTTCCGGACGTACGTATTTTGCACGTATGTTGATTCATGTACGTATTTTCGTACTTGGTTTTATTATTGTATTTCCGTAGTTCCTTCGCGCGACCGAACCCCGTACACACGACCCTCGCGAAGGCGCGATCACCCCGGTATCTTGTTTGTAATTTTTGGATACCGAAAAAGCAAAGTTGTATATATTCGATTATTATTATAATAATTATTATTCTTTTAAGATTTTAACCTTCTGTTTTGAAAACAAGCATTGTTAATAAATTTTTATAATTAACTAAGTTTAAAAAAAACCCTACGTTATTATTAATATCCAAACATTTACAAAGAAAGAGAAGGGGTTTTCAAAAGTTACTTTTTAAAAACAAAACTTTTAAGAATCTATTAAAAAAAGGAAGATGGATGTTTCGAAACTGATTTTTGTTGAATCTGTCAACAGATATGAGAAATCATAACAAACTATTATTATTATCATATCTTAACCTATAACTAATTATAATTTTCTTCTTTATCCTTAATAACCCAACACCCCTGTGGGCACTTCATTTTCCCTCACGTTCGCTCCCCACATCCTCAGCAACCGTCCACGTCATCACACCCCATCTCTCGCACAATGGCCACATCTCCCATCGCCCCTTCAAAACCCTGGGTCGCTGCCTCCGCAGGGAAGAAAAACACCACCGACCACCCTTTCGTTCCTCCTCTCGCCATTGCGCACTCGCCCTGCCTCACCTCCGACCACCATACGCACACCCCGCCATCTCCTCCTCCACGAACCCAACCCCAGTCACCATCGCCTTGCGCCTCCCTCGCGCGAACCCCACTCCGGCACCCACGCACGGCACCACCGCCTCGACTTTCCTCCGACGCGCCGCCCAGCGCTCCGTTCCTCTCCTTCCGATCGCGCAACGCCTCGTCCCCGCCGTAAGCCCACAAGCCGGTCGCTGTCCGCTACCTCTCCTTCAAGCACATGCAAGCCAACACAAAACAAACAGTAAGTGGTTTATTATAAAGCTTCGTTATTTCAACACATGACATGATGAACGATTTATAATAAAAGTTTTACCTTGAAAACTGTACCTGCTCCCAATGGAATTTTATAAATCAAATTGTGAATTAGCTTTGGATTCCAATGCAAACAGATAAGCCATGCCACAGTATCCTAGGGTGACATATGACATTAATAATGTACTTATACAATAAGAACTTAGTGCTATATTGGCTGGTACAGAGAATAGGAATCCACAACTCTTTTTATGAATGAACCGTACTATCTTATGTGGTATCACCTTAGTTATTATCCATGCAGGTTTAATTTTTTTGATGTACCAGTTTAAATCTTATGTAAATATTATACTAGTACCTTAAAGAACAGTAACTTTATAGTGGTATGTTGGAACTGGTGGTAAGGCAGCATGTTAGTTAAGTCATTAATCAACTTTATAAATTTAGTTGGTACTATTTGAATACCTGCCTTGGACCAGTAAGATGGTACCCTATTATTTCAGTAATACACATGCATACCGTAGCCTAACTCTATTATTTCAGTAATACACATGCATACCGTAGCCTAACTCTATTATTTCAGTAATACACATGCATACCCTATCCTAACTTAATTGAATGGTTATTGACGAGATCTGTGCATACACCTTGGTTAAGTTAGCATGTTAGCCACTGTTTTATAAACATATAATTTTATAGTTATTCATGTGAGTGGCTGTTAGCTGTTAATAGATTGTCCTAGGGTGCTAGCACATAAACAGTAACATTAATTAATAAAATGATGTGAACATCCCTAGGTTAGAGAACCTAATAATAAAAATGATTTACTGTTTAATTATTTTGGGATGTATCTGATTCAAACATGTGTTTAATCAAAACAGAGAACCAGTCGTTCCGTAGCGTAACGCCCGTCGAGACGAAAACGTCGACACCAAAAACACCGGAAACAGGCAAGTGATACTTGCCAGTTTTCCATTTAGGCCATGTCTTAGGCCATTTTGTACAATAGTGTAAAAGAGACTAGGCAGTGAAATGATAGCTGTCTAGACGACACCTTTAGATCTGGCTTGACAACGAAGCCAGATCCGTCACCATTATCATGCTTGCATTCATACTACCATGCCATGTTTAAATTCAATTAACGGTACGCAAATTATCTGTTCATTGCCATGTCAGTGCATGCATCAAATGTTTCATCGTGATTGCGTAGCACACGCTACACTTATTGTAATGATTAAGGCTAGGCACCTGCTTTTGCGGGCACAACCCTATGCCAAAAACACTTCCTGGCTCGTGATCCAGAAGCGAGCTCATGTACTTGGGAAACCCTGGCTCGATACACGTGGAGGGGTAGGGTTAAGCTGCCACGCAGCGTAGAAGGATGTCTGATCCGCTCCTTCAGCTGTAAGGGGAAAACTCTGTGCACAATGTGATATGATAGTGATTGTGAATTAATGTTCTCGTAATGCATGTCATCATGTCATCTTTAAATGTTGCATCCTTAAAATGTCATTTCAAATTATTGCACCATTTTAGAACTGCTAGTCGTCTTGTGTTATTTATATCCTTGCACAAAAGCTCTCCGCTTCTTTTGGGAGACTTTTGCTGACATGTGCCCTTTTCTCTTTGGGTGTCACATGTCAGGTTCTGAGTTAGAGTTACCAGCTGGGGACGAGCAGTTCGCGAACGTGGAGTTCGAGGCACCTGCTGAGACCGAATACGAGGACACTGGTGACCAGTCCTAGGCTCACCTGGAGTCTCTTAGTTGTCATACTTATTAGTTGTTGCAGTTAGTTTTCGGTGCGTAGCACCAGACTTTCCTTTCTTTTGTTTCGGCCATGTTTTAGGCCTATTGTTCAGACTTTTCTTTTGTGACTGTCTGGGATGTTGGATAAATTGTTGGATGTTATTGAGCTAGTGGATGTTTCTTTATCTGCTGCGTTATTATTGTTGTTGTTTCTCGCGATGCAAAGAACCTGCAAATCATTTGAAATTTTTATAGACGCTTATCAGACTGCAGCTTCACAGCTCCACGTCTGAGCGGACCTCCTCATGTCTCGTCTTCCATTTTAGGGAAGCGGGGCGTGACAATTTCTATCAAGACTAGTTGATTATTCCTGTTTAATTGCATATTATTTCTTATTTTCGATTTGCATGTTTATATCATCATAATTATGATACGTTTTAACATATAGATTCAGACCTTTATGATTTTATTTTGTTTTTCCTAATTAGTGCATGCGTATAATTTGTCTAGGATATTGCATCATCATCTATGCATTTGCTTTTCATTGCATGTTTTAAAGTCGTGGCAACATGATTGAAAGGAACTAGGTTTGGATAATATGGTTACAATTGACATGCCTCTCAAGTTGTATGAACTAAATTCCTAAAGCATTCAACAATAATTTGGAATCTTTCAACATCACTTTGAAGCCCTTAAACAACAGTAACAACTCCTTCTAGGACTTACTACATGTGTGAATGCACTTAAAACCAAGGTTTTAGGTGTCGGTTTTGTTCCTATGATAATTTAGGTTTCGGTTTCGGTATTGCCTGTTTCGGTGGTTTCGGACGTAAATTTTGTTTTCGTCTCTGTAGTTTCAAATACTTAAAACATATTAAATACTATCAATTACTGAAGTATCTAATACTTAAAACTAAAGTATTAAACAATACTATCAAATTTGTATACTAATACCTATTTACAAATTTATATAATACTATAGAATTAGAAATACATATTTTACACAATATTTTGCTTATACGATAACAAACTTGTAAATATTAATATTATTTGAACTATGAAGTGAGCAAAAAGGCACGTTCGTATAGCAACTCTCATAAGTGATGTGAACTGAGCAAAAAGGCATGTTAACATAGCAACTCTCACACCACTACTAGTGGTGCTGTTAGTCACACACATTTTGCTAAACATATTGCATTATTTACAAGTTTGCTATTAAAATTGTAAAAGACTGACAAACTTGTAGTGCCCTGTGGTAGCTACTGCACACGTACTAGAGAGGGGGTGAATAGTACTTAAAATAATTAAGAGAGTTATTCCTAACTATTGTGCAATAAACATACAAACAACAATGCGGAATTAGACTACAAACACCAATCAACAAGAATTATCAAACGCAAACAAAACATGTAACGGGTTCGGATCCACCCAAGTCTCCCCGACTTGTTCCCGGTGATCCTACGTCCCAACCACCCGGATCCCCACCGGATACTTGAGTTAGAAACATCTAACCCAAGATTTTACACTATGAATTTCTTGTGAAAAACCTTCACAAGACCAAATCATACAAAATGAACATGTGACTCCCACAGCCCGGGATCACACTCTCTCTCACAACCGAGAGACAAACACTTGCAATATCAATTGAAATGAAATATGAAACACTTACCACAAAATCCTATGCCTTGAGTATAACTTACCAAATTAGGGCAAAAATGATTTTGAGGAGAGAATGTCACCAAACCGAAGCTCCACCAATAAGATCAGAGATCGAAGGCTAGGATGGAGGATGGTGACTTTGGATCAAGCTCTTTGCTTGGAAGGCTCACAATGGAGAGAATCTCTTTTGAGGAATATGGGCTCAAAGAGTTGAGGGAGAGATTCTTGTGAGAAAGAGAAAGCTTTAGAATGGAGTTGAATAGCTTCTCTTTTATTTCTCTAAATCTCTAAAATGGCAGCCTTTTTTTAATATCCTTGAAGAACCCCTCCAAGTATAAATAGGATCGAAGAGAGAGAGAGAAGAAATCGAGTCATTAAAGGCTCCAACGGCTCTATTTTGAAGCAGACTAGTCGGTCTAAGAAGGATCGCTGACCGACTAATTCATCAACTAGTCAGTCGGTGATTCAACATGGACCGACTAACAGCTCGACAGCCAAAAGAGAAAGTTCCAGGCAATATGAACTAGTCGGTCTAAGAAGACTTGCCAACCGACTAGTTTCACAACTAGTCGGTCGGTAAGTGTTCTTTGACCGACTAAGAGAGAAAAATAATAGGCTGGAAACAAGTTGAACTAGTCGGTGTAAGAACAAATGCTGCCCGACTAGTTTATCAACTAATCGGTCGACAAACGTTCTTTGACCGACTAACTCGAAACAGTAGCTCAGGCTGTACAGAGGCAATGATAACTAGTCGGTCTGAGAAGGTTTCCTAACCGACTAGATCGTCATCTAGTCGGTCGGTGACTCTTCTTTGACCGACTAATTGATCAACAGTGAAAGAGCTGAAATGAGCAAGGACATCTAGTCGGTTCAAGAAGAGTTGCCGACCGACTAGATCGTCATCTAGTCGGTTGGTTCTTCTACTTGAACCAACTAAGATGCACTAGAAGCCGAGAGAAGAAGCGATAAGCTTCGGGAAAGATTCTAATGGCTTCTATGATAATCCTAGCTCTAAGATATGAGCGAAATGAAGATTATAAAGTAAGTCCTACTCAAGGCTTAACATTCTAATCATGAAGCTAGAAGACAATAAATAATACATGACGAACCGTCTTCAAAGCTTCAATCTTCACTCTTGACTTCAATCATACTCCTTGAGCTTCAACGAAGCTTCAGGCACACGATCACGCGTATTGAGAAGTCTTGAGACGTCGCTTTAGATGTACGCATTCTTTTGGCGACGATCTACATAACTGCGCTCACAAACAGTTAATTCGCAATATTTATGTTTGCTCATCATCCAAAACCAAATCCCGGGAATCAATACTCAACATTCTCCCCCTTTTTGGTGATGACAAACCAACATAAATAATAATCAATAATAATGATTCAAATGAAATTTATTTACTCCCCCTGCATTAATGACACGTTAGTTCCGTATTCAATAATATTCAAACGCATCAAGCAGACGAGTGAAATATAAAATATGAATCCTATTATCGCAATTTAGGATTTCTAAATCCATTTTATATCTTAACTCCCCCTGAATCTAACATATCAAATTAGATTCATGGTAAATTGCTTTGATATCAATTAGCACATTGTCATTATTAATTCTCTCCCCCTTTGGCATTAGCAAAAAGAGCGGGAGGAGATCAACGACAAGATTCCAATGGCTAAGAAATTAAAGCAAGAGAGTCTAAGAATACGATCACGGTCCAAATAACACCAAAGTAAAATACCAAATGTAAAATACCGAAGAAAATCAAAACTTGCCAATTTGATTATAGTCGAAAATCGGAAAACGAAATCACCAAACCATAGGTGAAAATCGAAAAACGAAATCATCAAACCATAGGCGAAAATCGAAAAACGAAATCATCAAGCCATAGGCGAAAATCGAAAAACGAAATCATCAAACCATAGGTGAAAATCGAAAACCGAAATCATCAAAACTCAAATCAATTTCACTTATTGAGTTATGGAACATACTCTCCAATATCAACATTCTTGAAGAAATTAGTGCATGGAAAACAATTCTATGTTTCTATAGAAAGAATTTCTATTTAACCAAGTTAATCGTCGAGCGACGAAATCAACATCAGAGACAAAAATCCAATGAATACCAAATGTGGCAAAATGATACCAATGTAGATATTCTAACAATGTATGCAATCAACACACATGGATACCAAATGTATATCAAATGTAAGAATATACTTACAACATTAAGCTCCCCCTACTTTGGTGCATCACTTAAGCACCATCAACTCCATTTGAATGAAAAACTTTGCAAATCAATGAGTTGGTGGGGTTGGTATCCCATGGTGGATTGAACCTAGAGAACATATCATTTTGGTATCCAAAAATCTTTTTGGATCCTATGGGTAAGGCAATAAATTTAGCGAACTAAATTCAAATTAAATGTAACCCATATCCTAACTAAATTCAAATTAACACGCACATCCATGATTAATAAGCAAATAAAAAATAAGCCAATTCTTACCACAATTGCGTTGGTACCCATAAAATGAAATTAAACTTATGGTACCAAGCAATGAAGGGTCAAAGGAAACTAACCCTTCGGAAACCAAGTCCACGAGGACCGTGATTTCCCAACATAATCATCATTCAAAATAATATCATTAATAAACGATTGCACATACAAATCCTTATTATACATGCTTGTGTTCTTCGGACCCCAAATGGTGTATGTCTTGGGAGTCCTAATCCTATTGGGAACATGCATACGTTGTTGATTTCTATGTGATGCATGTCGTGGGTAAGCATATGATGCATGATGAAATGGTGCATGATGAAAATTGTTCATATGAGAATGTGGATGAACATATGCATGTGGTGGAACACATGCATGAGTGTGTCACATGGTGTGCACGTGCTCGTGGATGCGGAGCATAAAAATCATCATATGTGCTAACATGTGGAGTAGGATGTGTGTTCCTACGTGGCATGGCATACATGAAAGCATGACCCTTCTTTGGAGGTCCACCCAAAGTGGGTTTCTTTCCAAATGGGGGTGTGTACCTAGCGGAAGCACCATTGGTAGAGGAACTACCAATGAAGTGTTTACTCCCACTAGTAGAAGCTTCGAAAGATGGCCTAACAAAGGTCATGGTCGATTTGGATGAGTCTCCCATCTTACACCCCAAGCCAATGTGGTGATTGACCGGAAGTAAGTCATTTAGGATATTATCCAAATGGCCCTTACCTTTATTGAATTCATGAATTCGGCCCAATGTGCACTAATACTTCTCGGTGAGAGAATGCATCGAAGCATCCAAGGTGGACACTTGCGATGTGTGCGCAAATACGTGATTTGAGATTTTTATTCTCAATACTCAAAGTTGAGTTTTGAGATGTCAAATCCGCTATCACATGTTCATCCGAATCCTCGACATGAACATGCTCAAGTTGAGATTTGAGATTTACAATCTCATTTCTCAACCCTTCAACGGTGTCGTTGTTGACGATGATAGGTTTAGGCGAGGTTTTAAGACTTTCTAACTCATTTTTAGTCTTAATAAATCTAGTAGCCAAATTATAAAACTTATTCCAAAGTTGTTCATTAGCTATTCTAAGTTCGTCCATTGTTACCTCACCGCCTTCATCCTCGCTTTCATCCCCGCTTTCATCGGAGGAGGTCTCTTGATCACGTTCCTCTTTTCCCATGAAGCACGTGTGTGCTTTCTCCACTCTTTCATCGTCTGACTCTCCACTTGAGGAGTCCTCGTCGGAGTCGGTGAAAGTGCCTACAAGTCCTTTCTTGTGCCTTCTAGACTTGTCGTGCTTGGATGCCTTCCACTTCTCCTTGTGTTTGTTTAGAGGACAATCCGACTTGATATGTCCTGGCTTATTGCATTTATAACACACGGGAGTAGAAGCATTAGTCGAAATAAATTTTGATTTACTTTTCAACTTACCTTGTCGGAAGAATCGGTCGAACTTTTTTGCCAAATCGGCCAATGTTTCCATGTCCAACTCTTCTTCCGATTCTTCTTCCGATTCTTCATCATCGGTAGATGGAGCGGCCTTGTACGCAATCGCCTTTTTCTTTGGCTCGTCTTGCTTCAAGTACGACTTCATCTTTTCTTTCATCATGAGCTTACTGTCCTTGCATACCTCATAAGACATCAAGGTACCCAATAGTTGTATGACAGTGTACGTACTCATATCATTACCTTCCTCGATGGCGAAGGTACGCTTTTCCCAACAAGAAGGAAGTCCATCGATGATCTTTGAGACTTTCTCCTTTTGGGTGTAGGTTTTTCCAAGAGCCTCCAATTCGTTGGTAATGTCAACGAATCGAGCATAACACTCTTTCATCTTCTCACCCTGTTGCATATGAAATAGTTCGAAATCTTTATTAACAACAACGAGTTTAGAATCTCTTACCCTACTCGTCCCTTCATGCAAGATGAGGAGAGAGTTCCAGATTTGATATGCACTCTTACATATGCATATCTTATTGAAGTCTTCGGGCTCCAATGCACATTGCAAGGCATTCATTGCCTTGGCATTGCTTACCTCCGCGGCGACCTCCGCGGGAGTCCACTTCGCGAAATTTTATTCTTCGGGCTCGACGTACTCCGTCAACGTGGCTCTCCACAATGAAGCACTCTGGAGGAAAGTTTCCATCCGGCATTTCCAGTACCCGTAATTGGTACCATTGAAGGAGGGATGCCTAGTTGAGGATTGCCCTTCCAAAACTGAAGAAGCTCCTTGACTATCCTTGAAGACGCTGTAGTCGTTGTTTTTCATAGCTTTGAACTTGTAGCTTTAACCTTGGCTCTGATACCAATTGTAGTGCCCTGTGGTAGCTACTGCACACGTACTAGAGGGGGTGAATAGTACTTAAAATAATTAAGAGAGTTATTCCTAACAATTGTGCAATAAACATACAAACAACAATGCGGAATTAGACTACAAACACCAATCAACAAGAATTATCAAACGCAAACAAAACATGTAACGGGTTCGGATCCACCCAAGTCTCCCCGACTTGTTCCCGGTGATCCTACGTCCCAACCACCGGATCCCCACCGGATACTTGAGTTAGAAACCTCTAACCCAAGATTTTGCACTATGAAATTCTTGTGAAAAACCTTCACAAGACCAAATCATACAAAATGAACATGTGACTCCCACAGCCCGGGATCACACGCTCTCTCACAACCGAGAGACAAACACTTGCAATATCAATTGAAATGAAATATGAAACACTTACCACAAAATCCTATGCCTTGAGTATAACTTACCAAATTAGGGCAAGAAGGATTTTGAGGAGAGAATGTCACCAAACCGAAGCTCCACCAATAAGATCAGAGATCGAAGGCTAGGATGGAGGATGGTGACTTTGGATCAAGCTCTTGGCTTGGAAGGCTCACAATGGAGAGAATCTCTCTTGAGGAATATGGCTCAAAGAGTTGAGGGAGAGATTCTTGTGAGGAAGAGAAAGCTTTAGAATGGAGTTGAATAGCTTCTCTTTTATTTCTCTAAATCTCTAAAATGGCAGCCTTTTTTAATATCCTTGAAGAACCCCTCCAAGTATAAATAGGATAGAGGAGAGAGAGAGAAGAAATCGAGTCATTAAAGGCTCCAACGGCTCTATTTTGAAGCAGACTAGTCGGTCTAAGAAGGATCGATGACCGACTAGTTCATCAACTAGTCGGTCGGTGATTCAACATGGACCGACTAACAGCTCGACAGCCAAAAGAGAAAGTTCCAGGCAATATGAACTAGTCGGTCTAAGAAGACTTGCCAACCGACTAGTTTCACAACTAGTCGGTCGGTAAGTGTTCTTTGACCGACTAAGAGAGAAAAACAATAGGCTGGAAACAAGTTGAACTAGTCGGTGTAAGAACAAATGCTGACCGACTAGTTTATCAACTAGTCGGTCGACAAACGTTCTTTGACCGACTAACTCGAAACAGTAGCTCAGGCTGTACAGAGGCAATGATAACTAGTCGGTCTGAGAAGGTTTCCTAACCGACTAGATCGTCATCTAGTCGGTCGGTGACTCTTCTTTGACCGACTAATTGATCAACAGTGAAAGAGCTGAAATGAGCAATGACATCTAGTCAGTTCATGAAGAGTTGCCGACCGATTAGATCGTCATCTAGTCGGTTGGTTCTTCTACTTGAACCAACTAAGATGCACTAGAAGCCGAGAGAATAAGCGATAAGCTTCGGGAAAGATTTTAATGGCTTCTATGATAATCCTAGCTCTAAGATATGAGCGAAATGAAGATTATAAAGTAAGTCCTACTAAAGGCTTAACATTCTAATCTATGAAGCTAGAAGACAATAAATAATACATGACGAACAGTCTTCAAAGCTTTAATCTTCACTCTTGACTTCAATCATACTCCTTGAGCTTCAACGAAGCTTCAGGCACATGATCACGCGTATTGAGAAGTCTTGAGACGTCGCTTTAGATGTACGTATTCTTTTGGCGACGATCTCCATAACTGCGCTCACAAACAGTTAGTTCACAATATTTATGTTTGCTCATCATCCAAAACCAAATTCGGGGAATCAATACTCAACAAAACTTGTAAATAAATGCAATATGTTTAGCAAAAATGTGTGTGACTAGTAGCACCCATTAGGGCTATACAGACTAGCAGCACCGCACCCAAAAATGTGTATGCTTAAGCTACTTCTTCTGACGGGAGGCAGTGGGAGGCGACATGCAATGGTCACTCAAGGACCAAGTAAGTTCCTCTCTCTCTCCCCCGTCTTTTTATTGTTCTTTTTTTACGTACCGTAGAACTTGATGGTTTTTTTTTTCATTTTTTCTTCTTCCTTTGAAGTTGTTCATCTTCCTCTCTCTCTTTTCTTTTTTTCCTTCTTTGGTTTCGGCCAAAACATGGACCGAAACCGGTCGGAACAGCCACGTTCCGACTGGAACCGAAACTTTTAGGTTGGTTTCGTCTCGGTTAGCTCCGAATCCGAGATGAACGGTCGAAACCCTAGGGTTGAGTTTCGGCCAATACCTAAAACCATGCTTAAATCACGAAAACTTGAGAACATCATGATGACATTAATACTGATAATTGGTAAAGGACAAACTGATGTAAATGTTATAAAGAGAGCTAGATGACATGACCATTGAGATTTGATAGCTTTGATGATAATACTGATGTCATGATAATACGGATGTCACTAATTATAGTTATGACCGAGATGATCCTTCACATAGGATTAAAATAGATGTTTGCACTTTTGATGGCTCACATAATGATACGAACTTCTCGGGTTTTGAGTGGTAAAATCTGATTTTTATAGATATAAAAAGTAATACACAGATAGGTTAGTTTCTTTCGAGAGGAAACCGATCTTCCAAGTCACCAATTCAAGAGGATGGACGCGCTCTCTACCGAAGAGGGATCTAATCAACCACCTTATATGAGTTCTCTAACAAAATTCTGCATGAAAACTAATCTCCCTCAACCCCCACTAATAAAGCAATCAGATTTCTCCCAAAATTATAGAAACATCCTTGGTCACCAAAATTACCAAAAATGCACCTGAAGCTAATTTGCAGCTCCAATCCTTTTGTGCCGATACTGATAAGTGATGATGTCATCATTACTCCCCCAAAAGATTCATCTTGTTCTCAAGGTGAAAGTCTGAAAACATCTGCTCAATGTCCCCAAAAGGCTCCTAACAGCCACATAGTCAGGAAGGTCCCTCAACTGGATCAACACCTCGCGAGCCCCTGTACTTCCGCGATGAACTCCCCTCAGTTCCGTCAGTTCCAAAATGATCTCCATGTCCACAGTCAAGATGTGGTAGCGATAGAGAAGGCGTGTGGTCCCCAATGGCCTAATATAGTT
Source organism: Scilla litardierei (assembly GCA_030789695.1). Taxonomy (NCBI): domain Eukaryota; kingdom Viridiplantae; phylum Streptophyta; class Magnoliopsida; order Asparagales; family Asparagaceae; genus Scilla; species Scilla litardierei. Next base: position 324,241,956 of record CM061142.1, read on the forward strand.
ATGAAACATGAAAAACTGGGTGTATGATGAACTCCGGTGGTAACTTCAACTTGTAGGCAACCTGACCAATTCTCCTCTCAATTTCATATGGTCCAAAGTATCATGGTGATAGCTTCTCATTTCTCCTACGCACCAAGGATCTATAACGATATAATCTCAACTTCAAATACACCGTGTCACCCATCTCAAACTGAATCTCCCTCCTTGGCGCATCTGCTTGTGTCTTCATAATCTGATGAGCTCTGGTCAAATGTCGCTTCAGCTCCTTCAACACAATATTCATCTCCTCTAAGTCCTTAAGAAACTGGTGTAGATCTATGGCCATAATATAGTAGATGTGGAGGATTTCGGCCGTACAAAACCTTGAACGGTGTCATCTGAGCTGTGGTGTGGTAGGATGTGTTGTACCAATATTCTGCCAAAGCCAAACACCTTGCCAACTGCCTCGCTATCTCTAAAACGAAGCAGCACAGATAGGTCTTGATACTCCTATTGACGACCTCAGTCTGGCCGTCCGTTTGGGAATAATATGATGTTCTCTACTTCAAAACCGACCACGCATCCTGAAAAGCATCTCCAAACATGACTCAAGAACACCCGATCTCTATCTGATACAATGGACTCAGGTATTCCATGCAGTTGTACCACCTCCCGTAGACATGCCTCAGCAACAGACACATCGGTATAGGGATGTCGAAGAGGTACAATGTGTGCATACTTGCTGAAGCAGTCTACCACAATAAGAATGACGGCAAATCTAGCTGACTTCAGCAATCCCTTGATAAATCCGTTACCTCCTTCCAAACTCGATCAAGCAAAAATAAGGGTTGCAACAAACCTTTGGGCGCCATCATCGTATACTTGTGACGTTGACAAACGTCACACTTAGCCTCCATCTCCGCTACGTCCTTTTTCATCTCCTTTCAGAACACCTTCCTCGATAAGCATCGATAAGTACTTAGAACTCCAGAATGGCCCCCATCTACTATTAAACTCATGTAAGATGCTCATGATGTGTGTAGCGGTACTAGGCAACACCAACCCCCCTGATATAGTAATCAATGTCCCTCCAGAGAATATCTTGGAAACTCCATCAAGCCGTATAGAAGTGCGTATCTAATTCTGGCCAACTCCTTATCTGTATTAATCTCCTGCAGCATGTGCTTCAAAACATGCAACACTGGTACAAACAAAGCAGCCAACTGTGAATCCTTCTCATGTCGTGACAATGTGTCATTCGCTTTATTCTCTAGTCCTGGTCGGTACTAGATCTCAAAATCATAGCCCGACAGCTTTGTGAGCCAACGATGATGCTCCCCGGTCACCATGTGCTACTCCAGCAAATATTTTAGGCTTCTCTAATTCGTACGCACACTGAAACGACGGCCAAGCAAGTATGGTCTCCACTTTTACACTGCTAATACAATGGCCAGCAACTCACGCTCATATACATATACAGACTTGAGTCGAGCCCTCGTCGTAAACACCAAACTGAAATAAGCGAACGGGCTCTAGTCATGCATCAACATGGCTACCAAACTATACCCAGAGGCATTCGTCACCATTACAAATAATCTGCTGAAATCAGGAAGAGGCAGCACTGGTATGCTAGTCATGGCCCTCTTTGTAAGGACCGTTTATGCCCTGCAATACTAACAACATGCAGTCTAAAGGGGGGGTGAATAGAGTAATTGCAATAATCGTGCAATTAAAAATTAAACTTGCAAATTCGGAATTATAAGTACAAGAGAAATTTAAACACAATCAAGTAAACGCTAACACAGATTTTACCCTGCTTTCCCAACTTGGATACATCCAGCCACACCAATATTCACTATGTTCCTACACAAGGCAGTGAATACAATCTCGCAAAGAGATATGAACTTTCACAAAGAGAGAACCAAACTCTCATAAAGAGAGTACACAACCAACCAACCCTACATAGGGATGGCAAACGGGTCAGGTGGGTTCGGGTTCGGGTCGGGTCAGATTTGACCCCGACCCTGATTGAATCTGGGTCGGGTTCGGGTGACCCTGAAAATTTCCGGGTCGGGTTCGGGTTAACCCGTCGGGTTAAGATTTGACTTATACACAACTGCTCCTTTTTCGATAGCCATCTATTTATTAAGAGCCACCGGCAATTTATTAAGTGTTGCATAATTTCCATCAGCTCGTTGCTTAAACCGCACTGATGACAGCAAGGAAGTATAATTAATGTTACCATTTTATTAACGAAAGTAATAAAATTAACTAAAAAGTTGTATGTAAAGGGAATTGAATCCAAGACCTCTTAAAGAAGAAGACAACAATTCAAGTCGTATAAGCACAACTCCCCTTGCAACTATGTATTGAAGTTATTATATAAATTTTTATATATATAGAAAGTAAGCCGGGTCAAATTCGGGTCATCCGGGTTGACATGCCAAACCCATACCCGACCCGGATTTTATCTGGGTCGGGTCGGATCAACCCAGATCCTACTTGACCCGAATTAGCCCCTACCCATACCCGGTTAAGGATGCCAGGTTCGGGTCGGGTCGGGCTCATTTTGCCACCCCTAACCCTACACAATGGTTAATCTCTCACAAAGAGAGAAATTAACTCTCACAAAAAAGTTAAGGTTAAACTCTCACAAAGAGAAATTAACTCTCACAAAGAAAGTTAGGGTATCAAGAAACAAATGAAACAAATATACTCTTACATATGACTCGATGAGATGAACTTACCCAATATGAATGCAAGGCATGGAAGAGGATCTCCAAGTGTTGAGATGAGCTTGATTGCACTTGGATGATTTCCCTTGAACTAGCTTAAATGCATGAAGAGGAATAGAGCTCTAATGAGGAAAATGGGAGATTAAGAGTGGCTTTAATGATCTCTTAATGATCTTCAATAGTTCCAAGAGTTCTAAATGAACTAAACCCACTCCTATATGTAGAAAGCCCCAAAACCACCATAAAACCCAAGCTAGAATCCAAAGGAAGAATCCTGCAACGGCTAGAATCTGGGATTTTACGGCAAAGACAGACGACTTTACAAGAACGGACAATCGACTGATGAACGGCTAGAAAATTCCCAACGGCTATAATCTGAGCCAGGACAGGCGACTGTAGAAGACTACACAGACGCATGTACAATGTACAGGCGCCTGAATATACTTCAGCAGGCGACTGTCACATGGGATGAAATGGAGCTGAGAAAATGCAACTTTCGCACTTGTACATACAGACGACTAATGACCAAAGTCCAGGCGCCTGAAGATAGACATGCGACTGTAAACTCTACATCAATCGGCTGTCTCACAAAGTGGATTGGTGCCTAGAAAAGACAATTTACGCTCATTGGCACTCAAATGACTGAAGAACAAAGTTCAGGCGCTTGATGGTAGACATGCGCCTGTCAAATGAACTTCAGTCGTCTGCACCAAAAGCTCAAGAAAGGGTCAAGAAAAAGTTGACTTGAGCTATGCACAACAGTCGGCTGTAGAAGGCTGGCCAGGCGCCTGGAGATCACTTAGTCGCATGTCCTGCCTTCAGCAGTCGCCTGTTAGAGGGCCAAAAACTCCAATTTGAGTTTTTGGTATGGTGAACCTATTGTGTTGGTTTCTATAATAATCCTAAGGCTCACTAAGATGGTTAATGCATATGCATGAATGAGTATGACCATCTATCAATGCATTACAAAATCCTAGACTCAAAAAGAGAAATACAAGTAATAGAAATAACATGGATTACATTTTGCATCTCCTAGAGTCTAAGTCTTTAAGCATGAGTGGCCTTGATGCTCCCCATCATCTTCCAAGATTTGGCATCTCTTGATGAGCTTATCTTCATCAAGTTCCAAACTTTGTCAATACTCCTCTTGATATCCATCCTTGCACCAAGCTATTAGTCTCCAAAAAACTAATTCTTCAATTGATAAACATAAGATTAAAACATTGAGAGTCATTAGCAACAACATAATGTTGTGATCATCATCAAAACAATATTGGTCTAAAACATCAATATCTAACAATCTCCTCCTTTTTGATGATGACACACATTATGCAAAACAAAAACAAATGAAGCACAATGCTAATGAGCTCCCCTACTAATATGCACCAATTGAAAATAGATAAACTAATTGTAATACAATAGTGACATATAATAGGCATGGATTACATAAACCAAATCTCTCATATCTTTCTACCAATATATAAGTATCTCTCTCCATATACTTGATATATGATGATTTACATAATCCATATCTCTCCCCCTTATCATTGTCAAAAAGGTGGACATCAAACATACAAGAAATAACTCGTCATTGACTCCCTTTTAAAAATGTGACAAATAAAAAGAGATTAAGAGATGTTTGATACTTATAGATTTAAAGTGGGTATCAATCAGTATCACATGCTCCCCCTAGATCATACAAAGGGTCAAATTGTTGACTTCTATGGTCAATACCAATAGAAAAAGAAAGAAAATCTTTACCAATTGAAAGAAATAATTGGAGCCATGAGCCATAATTGTATCATTGCATTGATATAGAAAAATCAAGCAACAATGATACAAAAAATATTGCCAATATAAAGTATAACAAATAAAATGTTGGCAACATCAATGCGTTGAATTTGAGATATAATAACCAATTATATAATCATCTCAAAAATAACCCAACATGAGAGTTAAAATATGTTTTAAGATAATTTTAAACATACATAACATACTAACTACCCCATTGTCATATGGATCAACCATGCATATATGACAATGAAATCCCAAAGGCCCCATTTTCATGAAAAATAATTTGAAAATATTTTCAAAATCATCAAGCATCACACACACACACAATGGGTATGCTTAAGAATAGAAATAAGCACAATACCCATGCAATATGCACATGTGTGAGAGACATGTATATTAGGGAACCAAACCCAAGAGGAGTTTGATTTCCTAATAAAAGCACCCCAATCAACATACAAGAGTGCACAAAATATAAGCACAAATCATATTGATGGATGTTAGGCATAAATAGTACCAAAAGATAATAATGCATACAAAACATATGATACATTTATACATAACACATTTTCTCCCCCATTGGTATAACAAAAAGAAACCAAGATGGGTAAGAGAAATAACCACCCCATATGCACAAACATAATGAATGACATCCAATTTGACATATGAATGAAAAAACTAATGCTAGGAAGCAAAAATATCATACTCCCCGTAAACATACATAACATGCAAAAATGGGAGTAAAGAACACACTCACATAAATATGGATATAAAATGTAAACAAACAAGCATGGTACCCAAGCAATAAATAACAAAGTGAGTGAGCTAGCAAGGTGGAAACCAAACAAAAGTGGAGTTTGGTTTCCTTATATAGTTATATGAAAATATAACATGACGAACATATGATTCTATATACGCATTCCTATCCAGCCCAGAAACATTCTTAGGAATCCACAAAGAAAGTGATTTGGGATTTTTAAGAAGAGGTTTAATTTAGTCATGAGTAGGAGGTGAGGCTGCACGCTTATGTGGTGGAACATAAACATTGGCATGCCCCGTGTGTGAAACATGCAATTTAGCATTAGAAACATTCACACGAGCATTTCTACCATGCATAGGAACATGTGAAGCATGCAATGGATTAGCATTAATTCTAGCATGCAAGCAATGTAGCTCATTCCCATGAGTAGAATTACCATGCATATCAACATATGAAGAAGCATTCACACTAATTGGCTTTTGAATAGGCTTCTTATGCAATGAAGTATACATGTATGCATGATTCTTCTTTGGCCAACTAATCGAAGTTGATGGTTGACCAAATGAAGACTTGATTGTGACACACCTCTTAGAAAGCTCCCCCACAAATTTGTTTTGGGTGCTTCTAGAGGTAATGCTTGGTTTGGTCACCTTCAAAGTTGAAGTTACCAAAGCATTGTCCTTACTCAAGTTGAAATTTTCAATTTGATTAGACAATAACTCACACTTCTTCAAAAATGAAGAAATGTCGTCATCCCTCTTTGATAGATATGAGTTAAGCTCACAACATTTTGACTTGAGAGACAATGTTTCATCTTTCAAAATGTTAAAATCACAATCCGAGTGCACCTTCTCCAATTGGAGTTTGAGAGAAGCATTCTCATCTCTCAAAAGACTCAATTGAGAAAGAAGACCATCTTTCTCGGTATGCAAAGAATTAAGTTCAACTTGATGCGTGGCATACATACTCTCTTTCACATATTTGTGAAAATCTATACCCAATAAGAGCTTTAAGAGAGTTATTCTACTTACCCAACATGCACACACGAGAATCAAGAGAAATCAAAGAATTTTTATCACTAAACTCATTAAGCTCATAAGTAGATTGAGTTTGAGATAGCTCGTTATCGCTTGACTCAATCTCATCACCTCTAGTGTACTTGGCCTCAAGATAACTCCACATTTCATGTGCCATTTCCAAGCCTCCAATTTCATCACTTTCATGATCCCAAGTGGAGATGCACAAAGCCCTTTTGGCATGGACGTCCATTACAAAATTTGAGTCTGAGACATCTGAAGCCACTGCATCTAAGAGATTATTCTTCTTGATGTGATTGATCATCTTGCTCCTCCATATAGAGTAATTCGTTCCGTTGAAGAGCGAAGGATGACCGGTTACGTTGAATGCCATCGTTGTAAGTATTCTTCAACCCTGCTTTGATACCAATTGTAATGACCGTCTATGTCTTGCAATACTAACAACAAACGCTCTAGAGAGTGGGGGAACAGAGTAATGACAATAATCGTGCAATTAAAAATTAAACTTGCAAATTCGGAATTATAAGTGCAAGAGAAATTTAAACAACACAATCAAGCAAACGCTAACACAAAGATTTTACCCTGTTTTCCCAACTTGAGTAGATCCAGTCACACTAATATTCACTATGATCCTACACAAAGGTAGTGAATACAATCTCACAAAGAGATATGAACTCTCACAAAGAGAGAACCCAACTCTCCCAAAAAGAGTACACAACCAACCAACCTTACACAATGGTTAATCTCTCATAAAAGAGAATCTAACTTTTTAAGGTTAAACTCTCACAAAGAGAGAAACTAACTCTCACAAAGAAGTTAGGGTTTCAAGAAACAAATGAAACAAATATACTCTTACTTATGACTTGATGAGATGAACTTACTCAATATGGATGCAAAGCATGTAAGAGGATAGCCAAGTGTTGAGATGAGCTTGATTGCACTTGGATGATTTCACTTGAGCTAGCTTCAATACATGAAGAGTAGAGCTCTAATGAGGGGAATAAGAGATTAGGAGTGGCTTTAATGATCTCTTAATGATCTTCAATAGTTCTAAGAGAGCTAAATGAACTAAACCCACTCCTATATATAGAAAGCCCCAAAACCCCCATAAAACCCAAGCTAGAATCCAAAGGAAGAATTCTGCAATGGCTAGAATCTAAGATTTTACGGCAAAGAAAAGCGAATGCACAAGAGCGGACAGTCGACTGATCAACGGCTAAAAAATTTTCAACGGCTATAATCTTATGCAGGACAGGCGACTGTAGAAGACTACACAAGCACATGTACAATGTGCAGGCGCCTAAATATACTTCAGCAGACGACTGTCACATGGAATGAAATGGAGCTGAGAAAATGCAATTTTCGCACTTGTGCATACAGACGACTGATGACCAAAGTCCAGGCGCCTAAAGATAAACATGCGACTGTAAACTCTACATCAGTCGGCTGTCACACAAAGTGGATGGTGCCTAGAAAAGACAATTTACGCTCATTGGCACTCAAACGACTGAAGAACAAAGTTCAGGCGCCTGATGGTAGACATGCGTCTGTCAAATGAACTTCAGTCGCCTGCACCAAAAGCTCAAGAAAGGGTCAAGAAAAAGTTGACTTGAGCTATGCATAACAGTCGACTATAGAAGTCTGGCCAGGCGCCTTGGGATCACCCAGTCGCATGTCCTGCCCTTCAGCAGTCGCCTGTTGGAGGGCCAAAAACTCCAATATGAGTTTTTGTTATGGTAAACCTATTGTGTTGGTTTCTATGATAATCCTAAAGCTCACTAAGATGGTTAATGAATATGCATGAATGAGTATGACCATCTATCAAGGTATTACAAAATCCTAGACTTAAAAGAGAAATGCAAGTAATAGAAATTAGATGGATTACATTATGCATCTCCTAGAGTCTATAAGTCTTCAAGCATGAGTGGCCTTGATGCTCCCCTTCGTCTTCCAAGATTTGGCACCTCTTGATGAGCTTCTCTTCGTCAAGTTCCAAGCTTTGGCAATACTTCTCTTGATGTCCATCCTTACACCAAGCTATTAGTCTCCTAAAAGGTCATTTTTCAATTGAAAACATGAGACTAAAACATTGAGAGTCATTAGCAACATAATGTTGTGATCATCATCAAAACAATATTGGTCTAAAACACCAATACCTAACACTCTTCAGGGCCTCAAAAGCTCTCGTCGCATCATCGCTCCACTGAAAATTGTCTTTCTTAAGATGCTCCGTCAGTGGACATGCAATGATGTTGTATCCCTTCACAAACTTCCTATAATATCTGTCAGCCCCAAGAATCATCTCAACTCCCGCAAGGTAGTAGGACGTGGACAATCAAATATCGCTGCAATCTTCGATTTGTCTGCCGCTACTCTCTCTGTTGACACCACATACCCCAAATATTCTACCTTAGAACTGTGCGGACAAGCACTTCTTGTTTGCATATAATTGGTGATTCTTAAGCTCCTATAGAACTATCTTTAAGTATTTAACTTGCTCCTCCAAAGATCGATTGTACACCAAAATGTCATCAAAGAAGACAAACACGACGCCTTAGGTATGGCCAGAATACCTTGTTCATAATGGATTAGAAGGTGACAGGTGCGTTGGTTAACACAAAGGGCATGAACAAGAACTCATAATGGACCCCATAAGTCTTGAAAACTGTATTGGTGACATTCTCTGCTCTCATCCTTGGTGGTAGCCGGACTTCAAATCAATCTTGTTGAATATCGCTGACACATGTAACCATCTAGTAGCTCGTCAATCACTTGGACAAAAAACTTATCTGGAACTCTCTTTGCTCAATGCACGGTAATCAACACAAAACCCACAGCTACTACCTTTCCTTTTCACCGGTAGGACTGTGATCGAAAAAGGGCTCACGTTGGGCTCAGCCTGAACCATCTCTCCAACCATGCGCTCAATCTCGTCCTTCTGCACCTGGGGGTAATGATACGCCTCACGTTGATAGGTGAGACTTTCTCAAGCAGGACTATAGCATGCTCTTGGTCCCTTGGTGGAGGAAGACCATGAGGAGTCTGGAACTCTCCCTTAAACTAGATCGATAGCTGTTGTACATCAACAGAAATGATCTGCTCCTCGACATCCTCCCCCAATAAACCGTATAACTTCACTAGAAATCCACCTGCCAGACTAAATTGTTGTTGCCGTGGTTTTCAAGGAAACCATGGCTCGGCATAGACTAAGATCAACCTGAAGTGGGACTGTTCTCCGTTCGTCCAGGAACTCCATCCACAGTAGCTTCCAATTGATTTTCATATCCCCTAATGATTGCAGCCATCTCATCCCTAATATCACGTCGGTGCTGCCCAAGTCAATCGGCAAGAAATCATCCGCGACCCGAATGCCCTGGAGCATCAAAACAAGTCCCCTGCACACTCCTCCGCTACACTCCACCTTTCTGGTCCTCATCATCACCCCAATACTCCCAGTGTCTATCAACTGTAGGCCATGTTGCTCCACGGCCCAATTGGAGAAGAATTTGTATGTAGCCCCACTATCAATGAGCATTGTAGCCTCTTGATTTGAAATCATCCCGTCAACTTCACATTGTGGTTCCGGGTGAACCCAGTATGGAGTTTAACGAGACATCCGTGACGACCAAATGGAGATGCTCCCGATCTACTATCTCCTCTGCATCTGCCTCCACAACTACATCATCCTCATCTTTATCGTCTACTATCAGCAACTGGAGAGTACAGTCGTCACATCGATGCCATGTGATAAACTTCTCATCGCAATGAAAGCACAAACTCTTCGCCCTTTTGTCCCTTGTCTCAGCCTCTGTCATGCGCTTGAATTGTCCTCCTAATCGTGCCTCGCTGCACTTCTCCTTGCTGACCTAGGTACCTCCTGATAGTCCCTTTTGTCCTACTGACTGAACCTGACTGCGAAAAATAAATCTGCCCCAGGCTCCCTTGGCCCGCCACTCCTCTAGTAGTCGTTCTTCTATCATCTAGGCTAACTCTCTCGTCTCCAACAGTCCTCTCGGCTGATATATGCGTAGCTCTTGGCCCGTCGCTCCTCTAGTAGCCGTTCCTCTATCATCTAGGCTAACTCTCTAGTGTCCAACAGTCCTCTCGGCTGATATCTGTGTAGCTCCGTCCTGACGTTTGTCTTGAGACCTTTTATAAAACTCCCCTCCAAGGACTCCTCAGACAATCCCCGCACTCGACCTGATAGCATCTCAAACTTATTAATGTACTCTCTGACAGTACTCTCATGTCTGAGGGCAAAGAGTTGCTTATGTGGATTCCCCCTGGGTGTCGCGAAATCTGTGAAGCATGCAATCCTTAAATTCCACCCATAAACGCATGGCTGCCCGTGTGCCTAGGCAACCTTTTAACCGAAAACAAGAGAAAAGAATCAAAAAAGACCATAGTAGATCTATGATTAGTCCTCGATCGGGATGGTCCTGTCGAAGAACGTCGATCTTGCTCATCTTCCTCCATTGACATGGGAAGGCGACTTACCCTCTTACTAGAAATCAAACGGAATGGCATTTACCGAACCCTCATTCGAAGGAGCATGGCTTCCACCATGCTAGCTAGAATTGGCTGGCATCTTTCTTATATCCGATTCGGACATTGCGGCTAGTTCCATACAAGGCGCTCTCATACGCTTCTAGCTCAAGAGGAATTAGACAGTACTCGCATCTAGTCCACTAAATGGATTTCATCCTCAAATGAGTAAGGGGACGGCCTCTTTTTCACATTTTGACAGGATTCGACGGATTAGATTACAGACATTGATGCCAGGATAATGCTTCTCCCTCCCAGCACATCCCAATCGCCGCTAGTTTCTCCAGTTTCGTAAGGCGAGTCACGTCAAAATACCCCTTCGCCCGGTAGATCCACCTATAAGGATCCTCTCCTTCAAGTATCGGCATCTTCCATTTTCTGGCTCTGTTATTACCACCGAGTCTCCCTTCGGCCTGCCCATATTGGCGTGACCGATAGGTGTCTTGTCGTGTCCCCATATGCCGTCCAAAACCCATTAATGAGGCTCCACCCACTTCACCATAATTCCCCCAATCATCACCCCAAACATAATCGCTGCTATCCTCCTCATAACCTGGGTCATCGTCATAGTCATCTCGGAACTCCTTGTAGGTCGATACATGTCATCGGAGTCTCTGTTCAAAAAATCGAGGACCATGGTGTTCCCGGGGGTCGCCCAAGTCATCACCAATACATTGCCGCCCTGCTCACTGCTCTCTTTGTCTTTGGCAGGCCACCTGAAGGTTGGAGGCCCTGGTCGGGCATGTTGCTGATGCACGCAGCCCTCGCGGGCTGCCTGTGGGCCACGGGGCCCCAGGTAGCCCAGCCAGGCTCGGCTAAGCCCACATAGGCCGCCTGGGACCTTGCGGCCCCTGGGCTGCCTGCCACTAGGGCCTTCGGCACCCGATGGCATGCCACATGGTTGTGGTGCCCCTGGTAGGGGTATGGGGGTCGCCACCCTCCATGGGTTCTTCCACCGCCTCCTCTGAGTCCAAACCTGCATATGAGAGAAGCACTTCTTTAAAATTTTTAACCTTCTCATTTTCCTTCGTCAAAAATTTCGTCTTTCGCCCTCGAGCTGAGTTATTATCACCAGTGTTGTCCAGATCGGAATTCTTCGTCCCTTTTGAATCAGAGAATTATTGAGAGAAGCGTTGTATTATGGTTTGCATGAACGTATCCATCTTCTCATCCATCCTTGCCTCCAACGCCCTTAACCGGGCTTCGATCCCAGCTTCGATCGATGCCTTCATCCCAGATTCAATGGAGGTCATTGATGTTCTTATCTGCTCCACCGATTTCTTCAATTCTCTCACTTCTCCATTGAATTTCTTTTTCAAAGGCTTCCACATTTCTCGTTGCCGTCATAAGGATCTTACTCTGAGACCAAATTGATCGGAACGTCTAGGATTTTGAGGGGTAAAAATCAGATTTTTATAGATATAAAAAGGAATACAAATATAAGTTGGTTTCTTTCGAGAGGAAACCACTCTCTCAAGCCACTAATTCGAGAGGATGGATGCGCTCTCCGCTGAAGAAGGATCTAATCAACCTCTTATGAGTTCTCACAAAATTCAGCATGAAAACTAATCTCCCCCAGCCCCTACTAATAAAACAATCAGATTTCTCCAAAATTACAGAAACACCATTAGACCCCAAAATTACCCAAAATGCACATCAAGCTAATTTTCAGCCCCAATCCTACTGTGCCGATGCTGATAAGTAATGATTACATCACATAACCTATAAGTCTTTTCTAATTGGCTACAAGAGATTTACCACTTCTTTGATTAGTAAGACAATATGTTTGAGTCATGTAAAGTCTGCTTTGCTAAAAACAATTACCTGAGTGTTAATTAAAATTTAATGGATATCGGGAAGAAAGGAAGTTTCAAAAGCTATGACAAGACCAAATGAAAACATGAGATGAAATGAAAGCAAAATTTAGAGAAAAATACATTCCTCCATATTATAAGGACCGTCTCCTGGCTCAATGGATTAATTTTCGATAAGGGAATTTGACTGTTAAAGGAATACATGAATAAATTTGATGACTTATTCATGAGATGTGACATTAAGGAGACCCTCAATTTATATTATCCAAATTTTACTCAAGATTAAGATCAAAGATTCAGAATAGAATGATACCACACATGGTAAACATCTTGATGAAGCTTTACGTTTAGCTAAAGAGTTCGAAACTTCTCTTAAAACTTTCACAGATAGAAAACGTATTTTAAAGTCAGGGAGCCACCTAAATGACCAAATGAGAATACGGCCACCAAGTCTGAAATCATACATATAAGCAAACAAATGGAAAGACTAAAATTGAAGAATAATCACAATAAAAATACAAAATGATTCAATATTTCAAGTGTCATGGTCATGGCTACTTTACTTGTTTGTGCCCTAATAGGAGCTTACATGTCGGAAAGACTTGCAATGATGATGGGATAGTTGAGAAAAAGTATATTCCACATGAGGACACTAGTGATGCAGATGATAACTTAGAGTCTAGAGTCTATTTACATGTCATTAGGTATTTAACCACTACACCTAAGGGTGAAGAAGATTGACTAAGGACAAATGTTTTCTTTATCTACATTAAGCTTGATGATAGATCTTATAGAGTGATGACTGATAACGGTAGTTATACGAATTTAGTCGCCAAGTCAGCTTTAAAAATATGGGACTAAAAGTTAAATCTCACTCATAGTCTTATACCATTACACGGGTTGATGACAATTCATATAATGTTAACCAATGTTATTTAGTGCAAATCCAGTTCTTGAGCTATTATGATAGCATCTGATATGACGTTATATTGATAGATGCTACACATATTCTATTAGGTAAGCATTGGTCATATGACTCAGATATTTCACATTCTAAGAGATCCAACACATACATATTTATATTTAAAGGGGGAAAATTGTGTTGATTCCTAACCAACCCAAAAATGTTGTTAGAAATCAAAAAGATGGGTTGGACACTAATAAGTCACAAACAAAACCTTTTATCTGGTAGCAGGGGGGAACTAGCCATTACATTATCGGGGCAATGGCTCCCGTTAAAATCTTAAAAAATGATATATTTGTATATATATTTGTTTATATATGTGTACATGTATATATATGTATGTATATGTAATATGCCCCCACCACACACACATGAGAAAAATGGGAATAAGGGGGCCCAAGAAGGGGATTTTCTCCTTGGTCCACCACCGGCCAAGACCCTCCCACATAGTTTGAAATTTTTTTCATATATGCTCTACACCTCATGGATGATCACCACACCAAAAATCAAGTGATTCCAATACTTTTTTCCTAGCGATCAACCCATTGCAAAAATCAAGGGCAGAATAATATAAAACTTTTTGCAATGGATGGATCGATGGGAAAAGGTGTGATTTTTGGTGTTGTGATCATCCATGAGGTGTAAAGCAAATTGAAAAAAAAGTCAAAAATGTGGGAGGGCCTTGACCGTGGAGGTCCACCTGACGTTTTTCCTCATTGGCCTCGTGACCCCCATATGACTATATAATATACATATATATTGGGACCCTACCAAACCAACAGTCCGTTTTTGCCGCTGTCTGGTGGTTCCGACTTCCCTTAAGTTTGACATAAACCATGAACTTATTGCATTCACTGAGCATCATGCATATCATAGGAGTAGTTTGCATCCTGCGACTTATAAAATTCTTGTTATTAATCATAATATTCACAAGTTTGTTATAGAATTACGTAGAAATTTGCAAAAATTTACTGTTATGAATGATGAGGTGATTAGAGTATACACAAAAATATTTTTCCTTGAACCTATGAAGATCTTTTGCACACATGAACATGTTCTCAACGAGCTCTACCAAGAATTGATCCCTTAATGGTCCTATACTTCAAAAGGGTTTTTCGTAATCAAACTAATCATTTTAATTATTAGGATTATTTCAAAATAATTTATATATTTTTCACGATTTTGTCTATATTTTTCTGATTTTATTTCCTATGTTATTAGTCTAAAACCGAAAGCCACTCTATTTAACCCATGCCCATTAATCCCTTTCATTTAAAACTAAAATTCAAAATTCAAAAGTTTAAGTAAAACTTATTAAAAATTCCACTAAATCAGATCGGTTATTTAAACCCAATTTAATACCTATATAATCCGATTAAAACCAAGTTTTAAATCTCTAATTAAATTGCCTAAAAACCTGACCCGTTACACCCAAACCCGAAACTAAACTTAACCCCTAATTAATAAATCCTATAAACTCTAACCTAATCTCTCTCCACTTACATCTCTCAACTGCTGCCCCAAAGACCCTCACGAGCTATCTCTTCTCATTTTCTTCTCCTCGTAACCGTTGCCCCTAATCATGTGTCCTCCTCGGCCTCCATCGCCCGTGATCCACTCTTCTTCTTCTCTCTCCTTTCATTCACCTGCCGACCTTTTCTCTCCCAATCTCTTTTTATGAAAAAACTCCCCACTTAAACAAAATCAGAAAACCTCGATCATCATCTCATTTGCTCAATCGCTCTCTTCCCCCTATTGCTCTCAATCCATCTCTCCCTGCTTTTGCCACAACATACAGCCAAGCCGCCTGAGCCCTCGCTAAGCACATCTGATCGTGCCAAAGTCATATCGGGAGCTTCGATCTCGGCGTAGTTGTTTTCATCATTTTGAGGTAGGTTCCCTATTACATAATTTTAGATCTTGATAAACTTGATCATATTTTAGTCTTGATTCTTTTGATGTTGGTTACTTCCGGCCAAAAGCCTATTAGGTTTGGGGTTTTGTTTGTTGTTGGTTCTTTTGCTCATTGTTGTTAGCTTGCAGCCATGGCCAATATTTAGAATTGGGGTTTTTGTTGTGATGTTGGATCATGTTTCTCGTGTTGCTTGGTCTTGACCACGCCTTATTTTGGGACTTCGGGGCTATGCTAGATGTTGTGTTAATATTGGTTGTCGGTTCTTTTTTGGTATTGACGTGATTTTCTATTGGCCTTTTTTGAGGTATTGGCAGTATGAACAAGTTTCGAATATACCCCTTTTTGGGTAATTTGGTTGTTGGGTTCTATTTGATGGTTGCCCATGACCTTCCCTTGGTCATTTGGGCCATTTGCTTATTAATGATATTCTACCAAGTTTATTTTCGACATTTAGTTATGTTTAATGCTCGATCACACCTGAAAGCATAATTAGACAATTTTTTAAGTTATTGGGGGGCAAGTTTCAAAAATAGATGATTAGACATGATTGCTTGATTTGGGGTCACGCCCCAGATAGATGACTTGGGCCATGATAATGTTAGTTTCTAGGCTATATCTGATAATTGGTTAGAATGGATTATTGATATGATTATGTCCATGTTACTTATTGTTGTTGCATGCCCCTGATATACATAGTAGCCTAGCTTATGTATAGTATTAATTGATAGCCCTATTATGCATATGCCTAGCCATACAATGCAAATGAATATAGGTCATGCCTACTGTCATTCAGGTTGTGATATCGAGACTATGTCCCCCATGATGCTATGATATGCTAATATATGTCCCTTAAATAAGTTCTTGAGTATTAACCCTCATTACATGTTTCGGCCTTATTCTTTGATGGCTTGAACTGAAAGATAAAAATGGTAATAAAAAATAAAAAGTGACATGAAACTCAAATGGAAATGGTGGCAAGTTAGATAGTTGTTTTATAATTTATACATGTGCTTTGTTATCTTACTAGTGGCATATACTAGAAATGAAAATAATACATGCTTGATATATTTGATTTACCATGCATACTTATTCTAACTGACACCATACATATCACACGTTCACTGAACATAATACTATGCTCAATGTTTACATCACATTGTATTTGCTACATAATTGCTAAATTTGACACCATATATGTTATTGTACCGGTACTCACCGCTTATTTTACTGCATGTATTCATCGTTCCTCCTCATTACATGTTTACTGATTTTGTAATGATATATGTGATTGTACCTGATTATTGTACCGGATTACATGATCATGGTACTATATATATATATATATATATATATATATATATATATATATATATATATATATATATATATATATATATATATATATATATATATGTAAATCTTCATGTGAGAACATTTCATACCATGCGAAAATGTTTTTACTTTTTTTCAAATTTTTTTCAAAAATTCTTTTTCACCCTCGTTATATGTTGTTATACCTTCCTCAAAAAATAATGAGAAATAGTGTCTTTTGGCCTTCAATCAAGGCATTTCAACAAATTCGCACGTTTTGATACCGTTAAATTTGTAACGGGTGGATGAGTGCTCTAAACCCCAACGGGTTCAACCATTATTTTCATGGGGTATATAATTGTATGGATTAAACATCAAAAAATTTGAAAAAAAATTTCAAAAAAAAAGTTTTTGCACCATGCGAAAACCCCATTTTCGCACCCGAAGATTGCCATATATATATATATATATATATATATATATATATATATATATATATATATATATATCACTTACCCTATTACAATACTTGATTACTTATGCATTGATCATGATACGATACAGCATCAATCACTTATGCGCTTACCATATCTAATTACATGTTTACTAATTATGATGCGATCACTGTTCATTGTATCAGACATTACAATATTACATGATAACCTACGGATGGGAAACTATTGTCTCAGAGTGCACATAAGCGACGAGTGTTTATACTAGCTTTCTGTTATCCAGGAACGAAAATATGGTTTACTATCCTAGCTTTCCATTATTCAAGAATGGAAACAGGCTTTAACATACTTGCTTTCCGTAATCTTAGAATGGGAACATGGTTTATTATGCTTTCTTTCCGTTGACCATACATGGTAACATAGTTTACTATATCAGTTTATGGTTCTTCATGAATGGAGGCATCTTAATACCAAAATTGCACATCATACCATCAGACATGAGCTACCCACCAATCTAGGACCACCGCACAATTATATGTACAACTTAGTGACACTATTATTTGTGTTTATCTTGCTTAGTCATCACATGTCTGTTCATTACTACTCATCACCGTTCAAGCTTAAAGTAACTGCTATTTATACCTCTTCAAACTGTTATAAATGTTGCAATGTTACACTCTATATGCTCATCTTGTCTTATATTATCCATTCTAATATTTACATTACAATGCATATTTTATTTCATGTTATATGTTATTCTCTCATTAGGGAAACATACACATGCGGTAAATTGCTAAGATATGTTTCTGTTTCTTGATTTATTATTATTTACAAAAAAATTGTTAGGTTTGAAGGGTTAGTACATTGAGGAGTTTGACCTTGAAAAACGTGATTCCACCCAACGGAAATTTCAGTAGGTAACTTCCTCGCCCATATTCAATCTGTCTTGACCTAGATTATTGTGTTTTAATGTAGTTTCTTCTTATCGTATTTGTTATTATTCATACTTGCTAATTGTATGATGTATATAACATATTGTAGTTGCTCATTATTAGTTTTAACTACTCAAAAGAACCTATGGTTTAATTCAAAGCTTAGCATAACTAAGGTCAAGGGGGATGATCCATGTTAGCTTAAATATGACCGGGATTTGTCATGTTCCTGGTTTCTAGTAGAATGTGAAGCAAAGTGTGACATGTTTTATTGGTGGCACATGCAAGTCATGTGACAACTTTTAGTAAGTAATTCCAAGTTTCACAGTCTAAATCCTTGAACTTGACCCGTCCTTGCGATTCATTCCGTCAAATTCCTAGACCTTTTGAAATCTCTAACTTGTTCTTTCCCTTGCAATTACTGACTCAATCCTCGATTTGTTGAAACCTTTAAGAATTTTTGACGTAACCCACTAATCTTAGTCTTCTGTTTATAGTACATCATGTTTGAACGAACTTGCACCAGGAGGAACCATGGTAAGACATCATCCATCGCCCCCAATAGCGCCAATGATATCGTCACCAACAACAAGACATGGGATGTGTTAAAAGGACTGCTAGAGATTCATCAACAAATTGTGCTTCTTTAGAAAGCACTACAACCGGATCCTCAAGCTATCATTGGAGTCATGCAGTTCGATCTTCATCCGAAGATCTTCTATAGTAGAGAGAATCACATTTAGGCTAAGGAATTGTTCTGTAGCACTAAAGACAATTTAAAGGGTGCTCGCACTGCAAAAAAGAATGGATGGATCTCACCAAACTCCAGCTGACTGACAACACTTAGGTTTGATGGCAAGTGGTGGAACGTCGTTTGGAACGATCCATCCATTAGGACACCGTCAAGAAACATTTTAACATTAAGTACTTTTCACCAGAAGCTGAGATGGAGTTTGAATAGTGGTTCAACAACTTGGTACATGGTCCCATGACAGTAAACAAATGACTTCTAACCAAATCCTTTGATGTTTTTTGTTTTCCTCAATTTTTTCTCAAATAACTCTTTTATTGATTGTAGATTTGGCCCAAAGATGGTCGCCACTCCCTTGTTCGAGCAATGCATTTCCAACCAAGCTTAGATTTTAGCATCCAAAAGCAACTACTTGCTCTAAAGAAGAACACTTTCGATGATGGATTATTTGTGGCAAGGAGACATGATGCCGTTGAAAAATTTGCAAGGCGATTCCAAATAGAACAAGCAACTTGTTGAGTTGGAGAAGAATGCATCAAATTGACACATACAACAGTTTATCACATCAAGAACTCCTACAAACATCCAACTAATGGTATGCTATTATTGTCACATACTAGGACACCACGAGAAGGGCTATCGATTCCTGCATAACAAGTGTTGTGCAAGTGCTTTGATTGTGGAGCATCCAATCATGACGTCAAAATTGTCCTTATTGAGCCAAGTCCGCATCTGCCCCAGCTCCAATACATGTCAAACCCAACGACGAGGACATCATCTGCCATCCTAGCAAGCTTAGGTAACTCACTGAAGAGACATACATTCACTGTAACAACCAAAGAGACGCAAGCTATTGATCAATAATTTGTATCAATTTCTTTTTGAATCATGCTTATGTACTTAATAGTGTACCCCTTTTGTTTCTGCATTCTAATTTTGAGTTACCTAGCAAGCTTAGGTAACTCACTGAAGAGACATACATTCACTGTAACAACCGAAGAGATGGAAGCTATTGATCAATAATGTGTATCAATTTCTTTTTGAATAATGCTTATTACTTAATAGTGTACCCCTTTTGTTTCTGCATTCTAATTTTGAGAAATTTCAAGCATAGAATTTTTGTAAAGGGTAGGATGTAATGGTCTTAACACACTTCAAAATGGGTTTTCATAATAAAAATAATCATTTTAATTATCACAATCATTTCAACATAATTTTTTTAATTTTGTGATTTTTCTATATTTTCTGATTTTATATCCTTTGTTATTTGCCTAAACCCACACTCGATATTCAACCTAAAATCATTAACCCCTTCCGTTTAAAATTAAAATTCAAAATAAAAATTTTTAATAAAAATTTATTTAAAACTCCATTAAATCAGATCTATAATAAACCCAACTTAATACCTATTTAAACTGATTAAAACCCAAGTTTTAAATCCTTAATTAAATTGTCGAAAACTTGACCCTTTACCAAACCCAACCCAAACTCAAAACTAAACCTAACCCAAACTAATAAATCCTATAAAAGTCTCTCTCTAATTACATCTCTCAGCTCCCCCCCCCCAAAAAAAATCATTTCCTAAGCTTTTCCCTTCTCTTCTTCTCCCTGTAACCGTCGCACATACCGCTGCATCATCATATGCCTCCATCGCCCATGATCCACTCTTCTTCTCCTCTACTCATATTCACCCACTGACCTCTTCTCTCCCAACTCTCTTTCTATAAAAACCCCCAACCAAAAAGAAATCAAAACCCTCGACCCTCCCACTCGCTGAGTCGCTCTTTCTCTCCTTCACTGCTATCGATCCCCCCCTCTCTCTCTCATTATTCTCACCACCGCCTACAATTGAGCAACCACTGACTAAAGCCTTCGCCAACCATTGCTAAGCCATTGAGACCTTGTCAACCACTGATCGCGTTGGAGTCACATGGAACCCCGGGTTACTTTGCCAGACTCCATCTCTCTGTTTTCATTATTTGGGGTAGGTTGCATATTACATAATTTTAGGACTTGATAATCTCAGCCATATTCTTGCTTGATTCTTATATTGGTTGTTTCTGACCAAAACCTTATTTGGTTAGGGTTTTGTTTGTTATTGGTTTTTTTAGCATTTGTTAGTCTGCGGCCATGGCCAATTTTTAGGTTTGGGATTTTATTATGTTGTTGGATCATAGGTCCTTTGCTACTTGGTCTCGGCCAAGATCTAATTTTCGGACCTTGGGGCTATGCTTGCGGTTGTGTTACTATTAGTTGTTGGCTCTCTTCGGTGTATGCCGTGATTTTTTCTTGGTCTTTTTGGGGTTGTTGGTAGTGTGGATAGATTTTGGATGTACTCCTTTTTAGGCAATTTGGCTGTTGACTTTTGTTTGATGGTTGGTTGTAACTTTCCCTTGATCATTTTGGACTATTTGCTTATTTTGGACATTTAAAACTATTTAGTGCTCGATCATGCCTTACCAGCATCATTTGATAATTTTTAAGTTGTTGGGACATGTTCCAAGCATAGATAATTAGACACATTTGCTTTATTTGGGGTCATACCCCAAATAGATGACTTGGACCACGCTAATGTTGGTTTTTGGATTATGTTGGATAATTGATTAGAAAAAATTATTGAGATGATTATGTCTCTGTTGCTGATTGTTGTTGAATGCCCCTGATATACCTGTTAGCCTAGCTTATGCTATTAATTGATAGTCCATGTTACGTATTTGCACATTCATACAATGCAAATGAATATAGGTCATGTCGACCCTCATTTGGGTTGTAATATCGAGCCGTTCTCACATGGTGATATCATATGCCAATATATCCATTAGCTGAGGTCTTAAATCTTGACCCTATTACATGTTCCTGCATTGTCTCTTTATTAATTTGATAGCTTGTATTGAAAATGGTAATAATAAATGGTAATTGACATGAACCTTAAATGTAAATAGCGAAAATTTTGATAGTTGATTTATAATTTATGCATGTTGTGCTTTGTTATTTTACTACTTGCGGCATATGCTAGAAATGAAAATCATACATGCTTGCTATATTTGATTTACCATGCATGTTTATTGTAACTGACATCATACTCAAAACATGTTCACTGCACATGATACTATACCACTTAATATTTACATCCCAGTATGACATTATATCGGGTACATGATTATGAAATCTAGTACTATATCTATTACCGTACCGATATTCACCGCTTATTTCAATATATTTGTTCACCGTAACCAAATACATGTTCAATGATCTTAGTACTGTATGTGTCATTGTACCTAATTAACAAACATGATTACATGATCGTGATATTGTATCCATCACTATACATTATTACCATACATGATTATTTATTCACTGATCATGATATTGTATCTATTCAATATATTAGATATTGCACTATTACATGATACATGTGAATGAGAAACTCATTGTTTCAGGTGGCGCATAAACAACGGCAGTTTATACTTGTTTTCCATTATCCCGAAATAGAAATGTGGATCTGATGCAGACGAGCCGCATCCCCAGGCGGCGGCTGACCCGTGCCTAGGGGATGGGCCGGATGGCCCCACGCACAATGCGATCGTGCGGAACGAGCCCACGGGTGGGTTGGTGACGTATTTCAGAAGGATGAGACGTGGGGTCGCGACTTAGCTTCCGGAGGGACGTTTTGGTTTTTCAACACAGATCTGTATTTTCTTTCCTGTTTTATATTCTAGGTGTAGTCGTCTTTGTCTTTTATGCTTATTATTGTGAAGAACAATTAGGCGTCATTGTTGACGGTGTTTAGACTTTAGTTCGTTTATCTAAAGCTAGGAGAGATGGTCTCCTCTTCAAAGAGACTCGCTATCGTGTGTTCTTCGCTATTGCAATCAATAAATTTTCCACCTTTTCATATTTTTTTCCACAAATTTTCGCTGATTTGATCTTTGTGCGAGCAAATCGCATCAAATTGGTATCACAGCGGTGAGATCCAATGACAACAGGGACGAGATCGAAGGCAGATTTCATGGACGAGAAAATTCAAGGATTGCGCGAGGACATCAATAAAGATTTGGAGGCTACGAATGAAAGAATCACTATAGGGTTCAAGGACGTCGCTCACACGCAAGAGGATATGCAGAACGACTTATGAGCGATGAGGACGGAGATTGGTCAAATCGGCCAATTTTTTCAAACCCTAATGGCGAAAAAAGAGAAGGAAAAGAAGGCGCAAGAAGGGACCTTGGAGGAGATCTTTGACGATTCCGACCCGGAAATTCAACAACGGACCCATGAAGCGAAGATGGCCGCGATGTTTCTGGGGTTTTCGGCAAACGTCACAACATCGTCGGGGTCGGCATCGAAGGGGCTCAGGGTGATCGAGGAGGGGCCGACTCCCCTCCATGAGGGTCGGCTGGGGGCGGCGAACGCCATGGAGGGTTCGCCGGCCCCAGCCAGGCGGCGGGGCCGCGCGACAGATGATGGGGCCCCGCGCGGACCTACAGCAAGCACAGGAGGGCTGCGCAGGGCCCGCCCTGCAGAACAGGGGGCCAGGGGCCCCCCTGTTTGGCCCTTGGGGGCCCCTGTCGCGCCGGTATGGGACCGAGGAAGCTTCCCCCATGGGCTACAAGCGACGGTGGACCCGGGAGGCTTTTGCGGGCTTTCCGGGGCGTGGGCACGGTCCGATGCGCTTTGGAGGACGAATTGGGCAGCCACTAGCACATAGTGTTTTTGGAGGACCTAATGGGTTGGGACCAGATGGCAGACCTATATGGCCTGAGGAATATGCGTGGGAGGAAATTGACCCACCTTTAGGTCGCAGCAACGGAAGAGTTGGACGGATGTATGTACCGCAGGATAGGAGGACTGAATGAGCGGCGTATAGAGACGCCAATGCTGATCGGAGGTTGAAGAATCTAAAGATGCATGTGTTTGAGAGAACCGATCCAGATGGGTGGATCTACATAGCGAAGCGGTACTTCCAGGTGATGGGATTTACAGAGGACGATGTCTTACATGCTATTGGTATTTACTTTGAGTGAGAGACTTTGGCATAGTACCGGTGGAGGATTCCCGGAATCCGTTCTACTCGTGGGCATATTTGTCGTCGTACTTGCTGGATAGATTTCAGGAGACACCGGGTGGAGATTTTTACGAGCAGCTCAGAGCACTTAGTCATGAGGATATTGTACGGGACTTTATTAAGAAGTTTGAGTTGCTTTCGGGCAGAGTACATAGCGTCACTGAGGAGATACTCATGGGGAACTTCATGGGGGCCGAAGCCTTCTATCCGGGCCGAGTTGAGGATGCAGAGCCCGGGGAGGTTCGGAAGACCTGATTTGCCTCGCACAAAAGGCGGAGGAGAGGCATGCAGAGGAGAGGCGGATACGTGGAGCTTGGGGGCCCCAAAACCCCCGCCCAGCACCGACAGCAGCACAGAGGGCTCGTACGGGAGCACCAGACACCAGAGGAGAGGCTCGTCCAGCGACATTGGGGAGGCGACTGACAGAGGAGAGACTCGTCCAGCGACATTGGGGAGGCGACTGACAGAGGCAGAGGTGAAGGAGAAGCGGACCAAAGGACTATATTTTCGCTGTGATGAGCGGTTTACCCCCGGTCACCGATGTGCGAGTCGCCTGCTACAGATCACTATAGTACCAGATGAGGAGTGGTTTGTTGACGATGAGAAGTACGAGGCAGAGGTCGCTAAAGAGAAGAAGTCCCATCTAGATGTAGCGGATGTGTCCCTAAACTCCGTGGTAGGGTTCACCCCAAACCATACATGAAGTTGTCAGGACGGTTGAACGACACGACAGTGACAGTGCTCATAGACAGTAGGACCACCCATAACTTCATTTCTCGACAGTTAGTGGATCGTCATGGGTGCAGCTGAGCACCTTGGAGAAGTTAACGGTGCTATTAGGGACAAAGAGGATGGAGGAGAGCAGTGGGATATGCAAGGGGCTGTGCTTGACCTTGCAGGGTGTGCAAATCATGGAGGATTTCTTGCCCCTGGAGTTGGGCAATGTCGATGTGATTTTGAACGTCCAGTGGTTGAAGAGTCTGGGCGAGGTCAAGGTGAATTGGAAGCAGCTCATAATGGAGTTCCAGGAGGGGGACCGTATAGTGGTTCTGACAGTGGACTCTAGCCTCTGTTTCTCCTTAGTGGCTTTCAAAGCCATATCACGCACCCTGCAGAGGTCAGGAGAGGGATTCTTGGTGGAGTGTCGAGGGATGATGACAGATGATGAGGAGCCACAGGAGGAACCCCTGGCAGATGTGGAGCAGTTGTTAGAGCGGTATTATAAGGTCTTCCAGACTCTGTAGGGTTTACCACTGGCACGGGGACATGAACACGCGATAGTGTTGCGTGAGGGGGCGGCACCGATAAGTGTATGGCCATATCGGTATCCGCATGTGCAGAAGGATGAGATCGAGCAGATGGTGCGAGAGATGATGCAGGCAGGGGTGATCCAACCCAGTGTTAGCCCGTTTTCTAGCCCGGTGTTACTAGTTAAGAAGAAGGATGTGAGCTGGCGTTTCTGTGTGGACTACCGAGCACTGAATAAGGAAACTGTTCCCGACAAGTTTCTTATTCCAGTGATCGATGAGTTATTGGATGAGCTTCATGAGGCATCGGTGTTCTCGAAAATTGATCTGAGATCGGGATACCATCAGATATTGATGAGGCCGAAGGGTGTGCCGAAGACGGCTTTTTGCACATACGAGGGGCATTACGAGTTTCTGGTCATGCCTTTCGGCTTGACCAATGCGCCCTCGACCTTTCAGACCTTGATGAACAAGGTGTTCTAGCCATTTTTGAGGAGATTCATCCTGGTGTTCTTCGACAATATACTCATCTACAGCAGGACTATGGAGGAGCACTTGGGGCACTTGGATTTGGCTTTTCAGGAGTTGTTGACGCGTCAGCTTATGCGAATCAGAAGAAGTGCAAATTTGGGTAGAGACAGATTGAGTATCTGGGACATGTCGTTTCTGAGGCAGGAGTGGCGGCGGATAAAGCGAAGATAGAGGCGATGCTGGACTGGCCACTGCCGACGACGTTGAGGGCATTACGTTGATTTCTGGGGTTAACAGGGTACTACAGAAAGTTCGTGAAGGGGTATAGCACCATAGCATGGCCTCTTACCGAGCAACTAAAGAAAGACGGCTTCAAATGGGGAGAAGAGGCGACCACGGCCTTTAAGGTCTTGAAGGTGGCAATGTCGACGGTACTGGTCCTAGCTCAACCGGATTTTAGTGTATCATTTGTAGTAGAGACGGATGCGTCGGGTTATGGCTTGGGAGCGGTCTTGATGCAAGAGGGACGACCGATTGCTTACTTCAATCAGGTGCGGTCGCCAAAACACGACTGAAGTCCGTGTATGAGAGAGAGCTGATGGCGATTGTCCTGGCTATCCAGAAATGGCGACCATATTTGCTGGGGAGAGACTTTGTGTTTAAGACGGACCAACGAAGTTTGAAATACTTGCTAGAGCAGCGGTTGGTGACTGAAGAGCATCAACGATGGTTATCCAAGTTGGTGGGGTACCGTTTTGACATCGAGTACAGGCCGAGATTGGAGAATAAGGCGACAGATGCTTTGTCCCGCAGAGGAGAGGGGGTTAGCTTGAGGGCTCTTTTTTGCCTATGTGGATGAATTGGGAGCCGATGCTACAGGAGGCAGAGTCAGATCCAGAGCTGCGACAGATTCGGGAGTCGCCGCAGGGAGGAGTGGAAGGACCGAAGGGATATTCGTTGGATGGACGACGGCTGTTGTACCAGGGGAGGTTGGTGTTACCGAGAACATCAGTCTTCATCCTGGCACTGTTTCAGAAGTTCCATGGCACAGTGGTGGGGGGCCATTCGGGCGTACAACAGACGTACATGAGGATGGCCAAGGAGATGAATTGGTTGGGGATGCGGAAGGTGGTAGCTCGTTTGGTAGCTTCTTGTGACGTTTGCCAGTGTCACAAATGCATGGCCATGACACCAGCAGGGTTATTGCAGTCGTCAGCATTGCCGGAGAGGGTTTTGGAGGAGTTCACGATGGACTTCTTCGATAGGTTGCCACGATCAGAGGGGTACACAATGATTTTTGTGGTGGTAGATCACGTAGTAAGTATGCTCACCTCATTCCTTTGAAGCATTCTTACACGGCCGTGTCGGTGTCAGCCGCTTTTATCCGGGAGGTGGTTAGACTACTTGGAATACCGGAAGCTATAGTGTCTGACAAGGACCAGTTATTCATGAGCGGGTTTTGAAAGGAGTTATTTCGAGTGTATGGGACTGTACTCAAGAGGAGCACAGCCTACCACCCCCAGACAGACGGACAGACAGAGGTGGTGAACCGTAGCATCGAGACGTATCTACGATGTTTTGCTTCAGAGACTCCGCGTCAGTGGTACAGGTGGTTGGCTTGTGCGGAGTACTGGTATAACATCTCATACCACTCCTCAGCAGGGACGACCCCATTCTGGATCATATATGGTCGTGACATGCTGTAGTTAATTCGTTATGAACACAGAGAGACTCCGGTGTCACATGTGGAGGATTATATGGGGAGAGAGACGGTATGCTGGAGGAGTTGCGGAGGCACTTGACGAGGGCGCAGCAGGTAATGAAGGCTAAGGCCGACGTGCATCGTCGGGACGTGCAGTTTCAGGAGGGCGACATGGTATACTTGAAGTTGCGACCCTACCGTCAGAGACCGTTAGCTCAGAGGAGGAATGAGAAGCTAGCGGCACGATATTATGGTCCTTATGAAATTGTGACTAGAATTGGTCATGTGGCATACAAACCACGGTTACCTTCGTCGTCGTCGATACACCCGGTCTTTTATGTGTCCCAGCTACAAAGGACGATTGGTGATCAGATGGTATCGTCAGCTTTACCTCCCACGATTACTGATAACATGGAGGTGTTGTTGGAACCGCTGGATGTGAGAGGCATACGACATGGTCCGGAAAGGAGGAGGGAGGTACCGATACATTGGAAAGGCTTACCAGACTGTGATGCTACATGAGAGGCGTTCGACGTGATGCATGAGCAGTTCCCAGATTTTCACCTTGAGAACAAGGTGGCTCTTTTACGGGCGGGTATTGATGCGGACGAGCCGCATCCCCAGGCGGCGGCTAACCCGTCGCTTGTCCTCAAGGTGAAAATCTGAGAACAAGCGGCGGGTATTGATGCGGACGAGCCGCATCCCCAGGCGGCGGCTGACCCGCGCCTAGGGGATGGGCCAGATGGCCCCACGCACGATGTGATCGTGCGAAACGACCCCACGGGTGGGTTGGTGATGTATTTCAGGAGGAGACGTGGGGTCGCAACTTAGCTTCCGGAGGGGCGTTTTGGTCTTTCAACGCAGATCTGTATTTTCTTCCTTGTTTTATATTCTAGGCCTAGCCGTCTTTGTCTTTTATGCTTAATATTGTGAAGAACAATTAGGTGTCATTGTTGGCGGTGTTTAGGCTTTAGTCCGTTCATCCAAAGCTAGGAGAGAAGATCTCCTCTTCAAAGAGACTCGCTATCGTGTGTTCTTCGCTATTGCAATCAATAAATTTTCCACCTTTTCATATTTTTTCCACAAATTGTCGCTGATTTGATCTCTGTGCGAGCAAATCGCATCAGGATCACTATACATATTTTCCATTATACATAAATGGAAACAGAGTTTACTAACTTTTTGTTATCCAAGAATGGAAACAGGGTTAAATATACTTGATTTCTGTTATTTAGGAATGGAAATGAGGTTTAATTTGCTTGCTTTTCGTTAGCTATATATCGGAACATGATTTAGTATACTTGTTTTCTGTTTTCCATGAATGGATGCGGGTTAATACCTAAGTTGCACATCATATCATCGGACATGAGCTGAGAACCAGCATATGAACACTGTGTTGTTAATGATATAATTTAGTGATACTATCTTATTAGTGTTTATCTTGCTTAATCACCACACGCCTGTTTATTACTACTCATCACAATTCATGCTTAAAGTAATTGCTATTTATATCCATTCATGCTATTACAAATGTTGCCATGTTCTATTCTACATGCTCATTATGTCTTATATTATCCATTCCAATATTTACATTACTATGCATATTTTATTACATGTTATTGTTATTCTCTTATTATGAAAACCTATATATACATAAGATTGCTAACATGATTCTGTTTCCTGTTATATTATTATTTATCTATTAGGAATGGAAGGTGTGTACGTTGAGGAGTTATTGCAGAGCGGGATTCCACCCAAGGACAAATTCAGCAGGCAACTTCCTCACCCATATTCAGTCTGGCTTAACCCAGATTATTGTGTTTTTCATGTATTTCCTTATTATCATAATTGCTATTGTTCCTACTTGCTAATTGTAAACTGTATATAATATATTATAGTTGCTCATTATTAGTTTTAAATATGACAGTTTGTCAGACGCTTGGTGTAGTTAAGGTTAAGGGGATGATCCCTGTTAGCCTAAATATATTGTGAGCTTGTTACGTCCCTGGTTCCTAGTAGAATGAAAAGTAAGATGTGACAATCATGATGCGATTGAGTAGATTATTTCACATAAGCTTGATGATAACTATTCACCAACTGTTTTGAATTCTTATCCATCATCTACATCGCCATGGAGTTGACTAGTAGTTTTGCCACGTTGTACGCTTTTTGTCGGTATTTATCAAGATGTGAATCTTCGAAGCTGGTGAGAATTGATGGGAATCCAACTAGAATTCAAATTAGTCTTTTAGTGTTTGAGTCAATTTTAAATTTATCTTTAAATCCTTTTAAAATTCTAAGATGCGAGTCTTCTTTAGAATTTTCTTTCAAATGAATTTGAGTTTTTTTGTTTTAATTTCAATTCTAAGAAACTCTTTTAGGTTAATCAGGCGTAAGAATTTAAGTACGGTTAAATAGTTTTTGTTTTACTATTTAACTTTTTAATCATCAATGAGTTATTAAATAAAGTTGAGTTATGCAAACTTTTGTTTGCTACTTGAAAATTTGAAATGTGAGATGCAAGAGTGAGCTTAGTTGCCTATGTGCGAGGTTTAAAAAATCTCGGCATATTAGACGTGTGTCGGTAATCATCAGATTTCTACGATGTGAGGCCCGATATACTATCAAATCCCGATATTAGTTTTTCCCAGTTTTCTTACTGCCTCTTTCCTCTTCTGTTCCGCATCATATGCTCTCCAGTCTCCAGTCGTATCTCTGCATGTTTGGAAAGCTGGGTGTGAAGGGGGGTTCGTGTGGGGAAAAGTGATGGTGGTTGGTGCTGGAAGCTCTATACCAGACACATCAAAAGAATGACATTATTCAAATCATAGGTGACAAACCTAACATTAAAAGTCACATACACCAACCAAGATAGTCAAACTGGAAATGAAGTCCATGTGGGATTTAGGTCTCAGATACTCACAGAAATAGTAATGGAAATCTTTGTCAAGGATCCAAAATGGAAGACCTAATGTGGCATACAAGTCAATCCATGAAATGTAGCTATAATAACCTTCCTCTCCTTTCCTATATTGAAATGTGATACGATTTGGGGTTCAAATCGTATCTAGGGCTGAATTTTAAAGTGGAAAATGGAAAAGAGTGGAATTTTCTATTGAAATAACGAAGAACAATGAGATAGATTTGATCTTTTCTGGAGAGATCACTCCCTAACTTGAAATAATGGATCAAGTCTAATCCCCCACTAACCCTAGCCGTCACAGCTGTTTAATCTCAATTCTTCGATAATGAGCAACTAGGGTTTTTGGGGTATTTATAAGACCCATTAACTATTGCTAAGCACACACACCGTGACTTAAGCACTAACTAAGATGCTACAAAGCAAATAAAAGCAAAAGAAGATAAAGTGGATAGCTCTAATCATGTCCCGTGCCCGCTCCACGTGACGTGCCCGAACTCTGGTGCCTCCTCCTGTATACGACCGCATCATTACTCCCTCCCAAAAAACGAACCGTGTCCTCAAGGTTGTAGTCTGGAAACTGAGCCCTGATGGTATCCTCCCGCTCTCAAGTAGCCTCGTGGTCAGGCAAACCCAACCATCGTACCAACACCTCCCGATCGCCCCCCTCAGTGTGTCGTACCTGCAGAATGTCCTGGGGCGCCATCCTCACCTCTGCGTCAGCTGTCAATGTCGATGGCAAAGTGGCCACCGGTGTCTGTGCTCCAATCGCTCGGCGTAACTGACTGACGTGAAAAACTGGGTGTAAGGCGGATCCTGGGGGCAACGTCAGTCTATAAGCTACGGGTCCAATCCTCGCCTCTATCAGGAAAGGCCCGTAAAAGAGCGCGGCCAGCTTCTCGTTACGACGTCGGGCTAGTGACCTCTGCCGGTACGGTCTCAGCTTCAGATAAACCCGATCCCCCACTGTAAACTCCACCTCTCTACGGTGCGCATCCGCCTTGGCTTTCATAAGCTGCTGAGCTCTCGTCAAATGCTTCTTCAACTCCTCCAAAATCCCCTCGCGCTCCTCGAGGTACTGATCCAATTGGGACACTGGGGTTGCCCCACGGCGATAATGGATCAGCGCGGGTGGGTCCCTCCCGTACAACACCCGAAACGGTGTCGTCTGCGCGGCTGAGTGGAAGGAAGTATTGTACCAATACTCCGCCCACGCCAGCCATCGATACCAACTTCGAGGGCAATCCGATGCAAAACAGCGAAGGTAGGTCTCAACGCTCCTGTTGACGACCTCGATCTGCCCATCCGTCTGGGGGTGGTAAGCTGTGCTCCTCCTCAGAACTGTCCCCTGCACTCTGAACAGCTCCCTCCAAAACTGGCTCATGAAGACAGTGTCCCTATCTGACACTATGGACTCGGGGAACCCGTGTAGGCGCACCACCTCCCGCATGAATGCTGTAGCCACTGTCACTGCAGTGTAAGGATGTCTCAGCCCAATGAAGTGTCCATACTTGCTCAGCCGGTCTACCACCACCAAAATCACCGAATACCCCTCCGACTTGGGTAGCCCCTCCACAAAATCCATACTGATTTCCTCCCAGACCTGCTCAGGAAGAGCTAAGGGCTGCAGCAGACCTACCGGTGCCATTGCCAAGTATTTGTGACGCTGGCAGACGTCACAACGGCCCACCATCTCCGCAATGTCCTTCTTCATTCCCTTCCAATATAGCTCCCTAGCCACCCACATATATGTCTGCTGGATGCCGGAATGCCCCCTATCGCACTCCCGTGGAACTCCTGAAAAATCAAAGGTATGTGCACTGAAGCCCGCGGTATCACCAACCTTCCCCGGTATAGCAACCGCCGTCCCTCCACCGAATAGCCTGGGTGTTCAGCCAACCCCAGAACCAAATCCTCTCGAACTCTAGACAACTCCTCGTCGGCATCCACCTCCCTCCATAAAGGCTCCCAATCTGCTAGCAGTGGTACTGACAAGGCTGCCAAGGATGTAACCTCCTCCCGCCGTGACAACGCATCCGCAGCCTTGTTTTCCAACCCGAGCCGATAGTATATCTCAAACTTGTAGTCCACAAGCTTGGATAACCACTTCTGATAATCTGCCGCCACCAATCTCTGCTCTAGCAGATACTTCAGGGACCTCTGATCCGTGCGCACAATAAATGGTCGCCCAAGTAGGTACGGACGCCACTTCTGAATCGATAAAGCAATAGCCATCAGCTCCCTCTCATACACGGACTTCTGCCTCGCTCGTGATGACAAAACCTGACTGAAGTAAGCCACAGGTCGCTGATCCTGCATCAGTACCGCCCCCAGCCCGTACCCTGCAGCATCAGTCTCCACCACGAAGGGTCTGCTAAAATCAGGAAGAGCAAGTACTGGAACGGTCGTCATCGCCCCCTTCAGGGCCTCAAACGCCGCAGTCGCCTCCTCGGTCCACTGGAACCCGTCCTTCTTCAACTGCTCAGTCAGAGGCCAGGCTATGGTACTGTAGCCCTGCACGAACTTACGGTAATACCCCGTCAAGCCCAAAAAGCCCCGTAGTGCCCTCAGTGTAGTAGGCCGCGGCCAATCTAGCATGGCCTCTATCTTGCTCCTGTCAGCTGCTACCCCTGCTGCTGAAACCACATGCCCCAAGTATTCCACCTTCGCTTGGGCGAACGTGCACTTCTTCCTATTGGCATACAGCTGGTGGGCTTGTAGCTCCTGTAATACGGTCTCCAAGTCTCGCACGTGCTCCTCTACTGTACGGCTATACACCAAGATGTCGTCGAAGAACACTAAGACAAACTGTCGTAGGTAAGGCTGGAATATCTTGTTCATCAACGACTGAAATGTAGCAGGTGCGTTCGTCAACCCAAAGGGCATGACGAGGAACTCATAATGCCCATCATGAGTCCTGAAAGCAGTCTTCTGTACGTCCTCTGCCTTCATCCGGATCTAATGATAACCCGACTTCAGGTCAATCTTCGAAAAGATCGACGCTCCATACAACTCATCCAACAACTCATCTATCACCGGTATAGGGAAACGGTCTGCCACCGTCTCCTTGTTGAGGGCACGGTAGTCTACACAAAACCTCCAGCTGCCGTCATTTTTCTTCACCAAGAGCACCGGGCTAGAGAACGGGCTAACACTCGGCCTAATCACCCCCGTCTGTAGCATCTCCCTGATCAGACGCTCGATCTCATCCTTCTGAACATGCGGGTACCTGTATGGCCGGACACTGACGGGTGCTACCCCCTCCCGTAGCACGATGGCGTGCTCGTGGTCCCTCTGCGGTGGAAGTCCCTGCGGCATCTCAAAGACGTGCCCGTAGCTGTCCAACAACTCCTCCACCTCTGGTAGTGCCCTCTGCTCCTGTGCCTCTGCCCCCAACTCCTGATAGGACACAAAATATGCCTCCCCTCCTACCGATACTGCCCGGGCCAAAGACTTCAAGGACGCTGCGCGACAACACAAACTGGGGTCCCCTAGTAAAATCACCGTCCTTCCGTCCTCCCGATACTCCATCCTAAGCATCTTCCAGTTGAACTTGGTGTCGCCTAATGTCTGTAGCCACTGCATCCCCAACACCAAGTCAACCTTCCCCAACTCCAGGGGGTAGCAATCTACCACCACTTGAGCTCCCTGCACTTCCAGAATCACAGCCCTGCAAACGCCTCTGCTCTCCTCCCGCTGGCCAGTGCCCAATATCACCCCAAAAGTGGCTGTCTCACTCACCTCTAGTCCCACCTGCTCTACCAACTTCCTGGAGATGAAGTTGTGGGTCGCCCCACTGTCTATCAAAATTGTCATCTCCTGGTCCGCCAACCTGCCCACCAGCTTCATGGTGTGATAAGGAGTAAACCCCACCACGGAGCTAAGAGAAACCTCCACGACGTCCAAGTGCTGGTGTTGTTCCTCCACCGCTTCCTCCCCATCGAGTGTAATGGTAGTATCTCCCTCTTCTTCCTCCTCAGCCGCTACCTCCAACTGCATGGCTCGTCCTGCACACCGATGTCCCTGGGTGAACCGCTCATCGCACTTGAAGCACAACCCCTTGGCCATGCGCTCCCTCATCTCTGCCTCGGTCATCCGTCGGGTCTGACCCCCGTGCGGTTCTCTGAAACCGCCCCTCGAGCCGGTGTCAATGCACCTGTAGGAGCCTTGGGTGCTGGTGCTGCAGGACTCCGAAAAGTCGACCCTCCCCAAGCTCCCCTCGCTCTCCTATCCTCTGTCAGTTTGTCCTCCACCTTCCTGGCAATCCTCATCATAGCAGATAGGCCTCTGGGCTCCTGAACTCATAGCTCAGCTCGAACCTGTGGCTTGAGACCCTTCAGGAAATTTCCTTCTAGGGACTCAGCAGAAACTCCCTCTACTCGGCTCGCAAGCCGCTCAAACTTCTCTACATACTCCCGCACTGTCCCCTCCTGTCGCAGCGTGTACAACTGCTCAAACAGGCCGCCGGCCTGCGTCTCTTGGAACCTCTCCATTAGGCACTCCGTCAATTCTATCCAAGTACGAATAGGTCTCTGCCGTTGGCTCCAACGGAACCATCCCAAAGCCTCCCCCTCGAAGCACATCCCTACCGACTGCATCCTCTCCGCCTCAGATAACCCCAACACATCGAAGTACCTCTCCGCCTTGTAGACCCAGGCGTCAGGATCCTTTCCCTCAAACAGGGGCATGGTCAACTTCCTCAACCGACTATCGTGGCCAGCATCGCCACGGGGCCCTCCTCCCCGATTACCCTCCTGGTACCTAGGTCGTACCGGTCCCTCCAGCCTCCATCTAGGCCGCTCCTGATGCTCATGTGCCCCCCAGATCTCCTCTCATGCCCTCTCGACTGCCCGCTGCTCCTCAGCATCCCACGCATCTCCATCTCCCCAAATCTCCTCCTCCTCTAGGAGGTTGTCGGCATAGCGTGTGTACTCCTCATACTCCGGCACATGCCCCACATCCTCCCCGACCTCCTGAAGTCTCCGTACATCCTCCTTGGCGCGTCTCAAGGCCTCCAACGCCCCCTCCATGCCCAAAGGATAGCCCGCCTGGCCCAGTCGGCCTCCAGCAAAGCCCCCGGGCGCTGTCGCAGCTGTGCGGGGCCCCTGGCGAGTCGCCAGGGCCCCGCCGGCTTCTTCCCGGCCTCGCCGGCCCTCGCCGGGAGCCTGGCGGGTCGGCGCGGCCCTCCAGGGGGCCGCGCGGCCCTGTGCGGCCCAGATCTGGGCCGCGCAGGGGCGCGCGGCCTGTAGGAGGGGCGCACGGCCCCTGGCGGTCTGCCAGGGGGCCGCCGCCCCCAAGGGTGGCCCCGCCGCCTGCCTTCTTGCCTCGTGGGTCTCCCGGAACTTCACGAGGCGCTGTTCCGGCTCCTCGTACGCCGGATCCCTTCCTTGAAGCCCTAGATCTGAAGAAGGGTGTAGATTTGTCGAAGTGGACGCCCTAATTTCAGCTTCTTGGGGTGGTGGTTGCTGACGAAAAGCTTGAAGAAGGTCTTGGATGTCGGTGGATTTCGCGAGCCCCTTCATCTCTTGATGAATTCCTCTGATTTCTCCTTGTA
This sequence comes from Scilla litardierei, assembly GCA_030789695.1. Taxonomy (NCBI): domain Eukaryota; kingdom Viridiplantae; phylum Streptophyta; class Magnoliopsida; order Asparagales; family Asparagaceae; genus Scilla; species Scilla litardierei. Next base: position 324,277,901 of record CM061142.1, read on the forward strand.
GCCCATCGATCCGCTTGTTTACTTCATCGAGTTTGCCGTCAAACTTCTCCTCGACAAGCTCCGCCGCCGTCTTCGCCCTAGTCCCCGCCATTAGATCGTGAAGCTCTGATACCAAAATGATATGATTTGGGGTTCAAATCGTATCTAGGGCTGAATTTTAAAGTGGAAAATGGAAAAGAGTGGAATTTTCTATTGAAATAACGAAGAACAATGAGATAGATTTGATCTTTTCTGGAGAGATCACTCCCTAACTTGAAATAATGGATCAAGTCTAATCCCCCACTAACCCTAGCCGTCACGGCTGTTTAATCTCAATTCTTCGATAATGAGCAACTAGGGTTTTGGGGTATTTATAAGACCCATCAACTATTGCTAAGCACACACACCGTGACTTAAGCACTAACTAAGATGCTACAAAGCAAATAAAAGCAAAAGAAGATAAAGTGGATAGCTCTAATCATGTCCCGTGCCCGCTCCACGTGACGTGCCCGAACTCTGGTGCCTCCTCCTGTATACGACCGCATCAAAATGTCCTGCCTACATACCTCCAAGAGCTTATATTTTAACACTGTAAATAGAATATAAATCTAGGGCTCCCAGGGAATACATATGTCTTGAAAGCATGTATGCCTTGTATGGTTAATTCTGTGACAGTGAAAGGAAAATGAACCAGTAGCATCATTCGTTGCATGTTAAGTCAGATGGAGACAAGCTAGAATGGAGAATTTGAGTCTTCTGTCTGGAAAAATAGTAACCAGATTTCTCTAGGAACTTCCTACCTCTTGTATTGTTCTGTAAACTTGCTCTATGATAAACATCTCCACATTCAACTTTTTTAGGAACTTAAAGGCTAGAGTAAACAGAATCATCTAATATATTATATATTGTTGTCCAAACAATAGTTAAATTAAATGTTCTAGTCCAAGGCAACTGGTGCCAAATGAACAAATTCTTAATTTCTACAGCGAAGGGAAAAAATATTGCCCTGAAGAAAGCGATAAAAAAGAAGCCTATGTTGTACCTCACAGACTGTGTAAAACGCAGGTGAGTCGAGTGAGAATCCAAGTTTTAGTAATGCCTGCAACCATGTTTCAACAATGCTGCTCAGTTTGAAGTATAGCCCAAATATATAGAAGAGCATAAGCAAGAGTAGCACAGAGCATGTGTTTTCAAGTGCAAAGAGGTGCAGAGCTACAATAAAGTTACTCATGTTGGAAAATCATATCGGAGGAGCAAAATTTACTCGAACTACAAATATATACCATATATTCAGTAAAATAATCAAGCTGCTAAGTTTCATGCATAATGCCGACCCACGACTGCAGCACCTGCAGGTGCAGCTGCAGGTCTCCATTAGCAATCACATTATAGATTGTCACTGAGTATACAGTCATAGAGCACCAGGACAGATGATGGTTGGATGGTATAAGAAGACTGCATCTGTTGATCGACTGAGATTTTCTGTCAACTGATAGTGAAGGGTGACAAATAGGCTTCCAGCATCATGTAGACACATGCCAAGAAGGCTTCACAAAAATTTGACACATGTATACAACCAACCCAATTAACCTGGCGCACTGAAATAAGCTGTGGAAATTACAAATGATACAAGTTGTCATAACCTATGTACAATGTATTCTTGCTTAGAGCAGTAAGTACCTAGTAAAATTCCATACTAAAACCCATCCTCTAAGCACCATTGATTGTGTTCCAAGCATGTAATACATGGAGTAAACTATGCAGCTTATGAAAGCATGTTGAATGCAGATGAGTCCATATCAGGGTATGTATATATTTTTATCATACGAGTCCAATATCATGTAGACACAATTTGCAATGAGACAGTGACAAGAAGACAGGGAACTTCAATTCTAGCAGCAAAATTTTCTGTTTTCCTATCCTATTCTCTACAGTCTGTCAGTTGATTCTCACTGTAGTAAAAGTTTCACATTTCCATCAACAGATAACATGAAATTGCAACAGCGTGTGCGCCCACACACAGATAATTGTGTAGATCATACTATAGTTGGGCAGATCATTCTCCAATGACATACATTCATGGTTTTAGACCATATTCCATCAAGCTTCTTCTTGACATATGTAAACATGAATCAATGTGCATCCAATGTGGGACAAAAAGACCAACTTGCAAATCATCAACCATACCTCGTAGACGTCATCAGGAGTGAGATATCCGCGGCCCCTATGATCAAGAAATAACATTGAGTGAGATGGCAATCTCCTTTGTTGCAATTTCAATTGCAGATAAAAGTTAGACTTTGCCATATAAAGTCATAAGAAATAAAACATTCAATATACTGCACATGAATAAATATGAGTTTACATATTCCATTTGGTAAAGAGTAGTGATATTTGGACCCTGTGTCATCAGACCCGGTTGACGTGGCCCGATGTGTGCCGTAGATTAACTGAGGGAGGGAGGTTAATAATTTTTCTTTTCTTCTTTATTTGTTTAGGACCAATCACAGTCCAAGATCTGGTGACCCGGAGTCCAACTATCATTCTTTTTTAGTTAAAAAAATTGCGCCCAACATCCATTAACATACTTGCAGAGCAGAAAGTATGAAGATGAAAGAAAGAGAGAAAACAACAAATAAATACTACGCAACACAGAATATAGATTCCACACAGAAGATTGATTTTACTTCCGTGCCATAACAGGGCCAAACATATCCATTATCGATGAACTGTAGCTATCATGATGTGTTCCAACTATTTGAGCTCTACTGTTGGATCCCATTGTGCTATTCACTCAAAGAAATATGTGCTAAAGAGTGAAAGGGAAGAAGAAAAGTCAAGTTTTTTTTCACTGAATTGCGCTCTAAGTTTGATGGCTATGTTGGTTGAGATAAATGGGTAAATGACTATCTTTTTGCAACTATCCAATATATGTTAGTTAATTTAGCATTGCTTTACTTGGTATACTAAACAAATGACTAATCAAAATCATTGATGTCCGAATTCTATATTGACAAGTTGTCAGCTTGATCTTTAAAATTGGTAGCAAATCTTTTGCATTGGTAACCGTTTTTGCGTAAACAAATCCAAATATCTTTCATCTTTGAGCTCAGATCCGCAACTTCGTATGGAACAAATCTGTGACATTGACAGTTAAAAGGGGATCCCATTTGGATTCAAATTAGTGTTGGAGTTTTTTTAGATTTTATTATTGAGCTTATTTGAAACTTATAATTTGTCATTTGAGTCTTCAGGCTAGGAGTTTGCGTCTTCTTTTATTAATTATTTTCTTATTTTAGTAATTTCTTTGGTCCCATATCGATTGTATCAGAATTTTGGTTCAAGTTTAAACCTATAAATAGGTCTCAAACATGTATTTTCAATTGAGATTGAATGAAAAGTTTTTAAAATTTTCATGTGCAAGGCATGTGAGTTGAAGTTGGTGCTCACCAGATCTCCGGTGTGATGCCCAACATTTTATCAATTCATAAAAATATCTATTTCCCAAATCTCCACATCAATCCACCCTCCATCATACGTCAAATTTGGTATCATGGCCAAAAATTTTTAATTTTCTTTTCTTCATCTTCTTCATCATCTTTTCTCTATATTACAGTTTAGCTAGGTATCAAAAAAGGAAACGAAAAAGAGAAAAAGAGAAAAAAAGAGAAAAAATCAAAAAAGGAAAAGAAGAGAGAACCCGAGTTTGTTTCAGCAGAGGGAAATAGAGAGATATATATATATTACATTTGGCAACTATTTTTGAATTCTAGGATTGACTAGGATAAGCTGACTAGGACAAACAGGTTGATAGAAAGACGTCTTGGATTTAATCTTGAGGAATGAATGGATGAGATGAGATTTTGTGAAAAGTTTTGGAGGGAAATACATTTATGGAGCAATGAAAGTTTACGGGGAATGAAAGTTCCTGGGAAATAGCAGAGTGCATGCAATTAATGCATTTGGAAAAAAAACTTTAACTTGCACTTAATGCTGCAGATCGAATGTTGCTGCAGATCGAATGGTCTCTTTCTCAAAGCGCCAAAGGCGCCCGCGAAATTTTTTTACGCTAATTTGTTGTTCCGCGTCGAATTTGTTTTTCCGCACCGAAGGCGACCGTGCCGCTTTTATGCTAATTTGTTGTTCTACGCAATTTTGGCTGTGGAAATAATTTTTGAGGAACAAACAGTTCGCGGGTGAAAATCTTAAATGAACCGTGCCCGCGGCCACGGGTTATGACTAGTGTGTGTGTGTGCATCTATATTACAAAAGAGGGAGGTTTTTGAATCTTTGTCACATGTGGCAATGTGACATCGCCACATGGGACAACCTTCTTAAACCCAAAACCCAAAAAACACAAAACTCCATCCAACCCCCAAAAACACACCCAAAACCAAACACCCAAAATCACACCCCTAAGCAAAAAAACCAAAAACCCCAAAACACTACACACACGCAAACCCACCATTCTGATTTTCACCTGTTTTTGCACTCATCGAAACACCCGCCCAAAAAAATTGAAACCCAAAAAAACATAGGGAATGTGCAATCAAATAGGCGGGCTGAGCTTTTTGGGCGTCTGTTTCAATTAACCCCTCAAGCAGAGATCCGAAGGCGCCCGCGCCGAATTTATTGTTCCTCGCCGAAGGCGGCTGTGCCTCTAAATTTTTTTACGCTAATTTGTTCTTTTAAATTTTGGCTGTAGAAATATTTTTTGGGGGACAGATTTTGCGGGGGGAAATTTTGAATGCACCGTGCCCACGGGCACGGGTTATGTATGTATGTATGTATGTCTGTATGTCTGTATGTATGGTTTCAAAAAATACTATGCATCCTCCCCACCCGAACACCAAACCATAAGATCATCTTTTAGCAATGTCGACTGATTCTCCCCCACTATGATAATGTGTCCTGTTACAATGGACATGTGATAGCCATCTAACTTGCAAATACATTTGTGCTAACAACCAAGACAACATACAGAAAATATCATATTGTGATTCCAAATTTTCACAAGGCTCTCCAGAGTCTGGACAGTGACATCCAAGGATAGAAGCAGGCTTGAAGTCATAACTGGTCACCTTCATACACCTATGGCACCACAGTTAAATAATGTCTTATTTGGGACCTGCCCACACACCAACATCAGACCGATTCAGCTTTTCCACATATCATAAATCATGTTTCCATGGTCATGAAGCCTGCTTAATTGAGAGAATGGTATTAAATTGCTCTTATACCAACCCTATGGTACATCTACCTTGCTTTTAATATCCAAGATGCTATTGTGTTGAACTGCCAACCAATTGCTATTCATAAATTTTTACGGTGTAATCCAATGTGGCATGGAAGAGAATGGTCTACAAAGATTTGGTATATCCGTTAACTGTATTTGATATTCTTTAAATAAACTGTCTGCATGTTAGTTTGCATCATAAATGTTGGACTTACGAGTTCCATCTATTAAATGCTGACTGTCTAGTAGGTTAACTGTTGAGTTAGAAACACCTCAACATTCAACTTGTGCACCATGGCACATGAGAGATAATTCATCATCCCTTGCACAGTCATGTCCAAATGAATTAGTGAGGCAAAATATTCCTACTCAAAAAGTTTAGCTGTGACCTAAGAACAATCACATTCTCGGGTCCCGTTGCTGTTTGTTTCGTTTTTCCTTATTCATCCGCTAAGTAGATCGGATTGGTTTTTTGCGCCAAGATTTGGAGCAACAGCTATGTTTCGATTCATCATCTTCTTCCAAGGTCCCACAATTGGACAGTCAACCAGTTTTCTATGATGGGAGTTGCCAGAGTATTAGGCACTGCCTTGTTATGCGCTATTCATAATGCCAAAGTAGAAAATATTTTCGTCGAAGATGGTGACGGTACAAATATATTCTATGCTTTTAACTCAACTCAAGCCAAAAAGACTTAATTCAATGATCATTGCTACCTGCTTCTGGTCTCAAATCAGTTGGATTACCTTTTCCAATTAAGGTTAAACACTGTGTACATGTATCTAGTTTAAAGATGAGTGTTATTAGGGTAGCCAGTCTGGCTTTGATAAAGTCTCCCAAGAAATTCATGGAGCACAAAATCCTCAATTAACTTTCTATACCAAAAATATTCTTTTAAACAAATGTTTTCATGCTTGGACGGTGGCCCAGTATAACCTCATGAGTGATTACAGCCTTATACTCCCTTAGGAGGTTCTATCCAATGCATGAGATATAATGTCACTAATCCTCGAGGCACTGTCAATTAGTATTACACAAAAGAAATCAATTATAAAAACCTATATGATTAGATCAGCTCTTCATAGATAAACATTGGATTTGCAATCCCATGTACGATCAGTTTAGGATCAGAGGATCCATTCCTATCAGATAGGAAGGGTTGTTGCATGTAATGTAAGTAATTGCCCCCTAGACTCTATAAATATCTATTTGAAGAGGAAATTGTGTAAGGAGGTTGATTCTTATTTGTACAATTGGTACTTCAAACTTGGAACGAGCTAAAGAAATCTTTTTCTTCTTCTAAATTGTTTTGCTGGATTAGTCGACAAGATCTTTGGTCTTCACCTGGATTAAGCAATAAATATGGATCATTTCTTATGGATTTGTAGTAACCAACAAATTAAAGTTGGAAATAAATCAATTTGTAGAATTGGAAGCCTTTTCACAATTTGCTTGTCATCTGGACAAAGCTACCTTGAATCAATTGGCAAGATGTCAACGATTGCGCAAATTGCTTAAACAGTCACAATCAGCCCTCTTACAGCAGAAGAACAAATAGCTATTATTTTATGATTCCTCTTAGCTCAGATTTTCTTATTTATATTTTTTTGTTTTGCCGAAGCTATCCCACTTACCAGAGCATTCTTCTTCACAAAAGAAAGCAAAAGAAGTCAATCCAAACAAATAAGTAAAGAAATTTAATCAACAAGAAAAAGGAAAAGGAGAGAGGGATTTGAACTCTCGATAATTATCGCAACTGTACTGATATTCAAGACATGAGCTATCAACTGCTAAGCCACCTCTTATAGTGGTAATCTCTATTTTATTCCTCTGAAAGGAACATGCCCATATGAGATATGATACACTATCTGTAGAGACTTAGCAGAGTATTAACTCCAATGCTAATAATAATACTACTATTAGTTCCTACTAAACTCAAACAAAAATGACTCAAAATCTAATCTGATGTAGACTGGATCCCCATCATTATCACCGAGTTTAAGAATTTCATCACTAAATGAATGACGATAGAATTAGCATAACTAGGTAGAAATACATAATCATTTCCATGATAGCAGAGGTGAAGGACAAGTAATGAATGATACTGGTAAGTGGCTATTTAGCTTCCTTGAAATAATCGACTTAGTCTCTTCGAGATCAATCCTCAGTAGAGCTCGTCAAGACCCCGTACAATATGTGTAAAGCTTCTTCATGGATTTCTATTTGCAAGTGTAAAGCTTCTTCAAGGGTGTACATAAGCAAGCTCTAATCATTAAATCATCCTTAACTAGAAATTGCTATTAATTTCTATTTGATTCTACAACAGACTTGTGAGTATTGTGTTTAATTGCAAAAAATTGTAAGTTTAGGTATGTGAAGCACTCAAATGATATACAAGATGCTAAGGGAATACAAGATGCTAAGGGAATACACTAGGCATAGGATCAAGACCTAATTCTAAGGAACTGAGAATCACATGATGAAATATGTGAGTTAATAGCTTATTAATGATCAATCCATTCTTTAGATTTCCAACTGTACTCGTGGGTCATCAAGGGATCAACCTAATTCTCTTTCCTTCAAATATAAACATGTATGTGTTGGCTCTATCAGAATATGCAACATCTAAGTCACCCAGTCAAGACTTACATAGTAGAATGTATAGCAGTCGTGATATGATAGCATACCAAATGCGATCCAGATAGCTTGAAAATTGGATATGTACTAGAAATATTCCAAATATTGATCTGATATCCGCAAAATCGGCCGTAATATCAGGGAAAAACAAGAGACCGATATGATATGTGTTTTAATTTCGGTTTTCGATTTTTCAACTGTTATCGGTCATAATTCAAAATCGAACCGTTGTTTCGGCCGATATAATAGTTTGAAATCGGCCAATTTCAACATTTTTTGCTTTTAAATTTTTTAGGTCAGATCCAATTAACATTGGACCCGACACGATGCAATAGATAATAATACTTGTAAAAGGGATAAGATGGTTGACCCGCTCGGTAACCCAAATTTCATAAAAAAATTTGACTCCATCGTTGGTTAATCTTTCTTTCTTCCTCCTCTCGGCATCTTATATGATCTCAGCCAGGATGGTTCGATCTTCATCTTCCTCCTCTCGATCTCAGATCATTACACTCTCGGCATCTCCTTCCTCCTCTAGGTTTTGGATTAAGTAATGGTGATGGTGATCAGCAAAAAAAAATATGTTGCCCTCGTCCATTCGGTCTACGATGCCGACACCGAGTCCCAGTGAGAGCTACATTCAAGAACTACTCGAAAATGCCACATGTTTTCAATTCTTTTTAAATTTTTAAATCTAATTTGGTATACTTTTAATTTAATTTTATTTGTTTTAATTTGATATATCGATCCAATTATGATGTAATTGGCATAAAAATATTTCGTTTTCCTAAAAATGATCTTTAATTTTCATCAGGATTTTCTTCTGATTTAGTTTAGTTTAACAATAAAAATAATAGTAAACATACTAATAATAATAGTAAATAACGTTTTAGTGACTCTTTTAATTTATAAGAATGCAAATAATGAAGAAAAATATGGCCTTTTGGGCGTCGGTTGTTGGTGCTGATTGTTGTTGCTGCTATGATTACTCTCTTATTTAGAAATATTACGAGATTTATTTACAAGCACAGAGAAATGAGGATGAAATAAAAAGAAAAATAAAATATCAAATATGTATAGTACTCAATTGGTTCGTGAGTACGTAAATAAATAAGAAAGGTTTTTCAACAAGTTGGTGGTAGTTCAAGTTTAATTTTATGTATTCCTTAAACATATTTTTATGAGTTTTTATAGTTTATATCTACTTAGATACATGAATGACATGCATATGATATCGATTTTTAGCATCAAATATGACACCCAATATTTAGTCAACATCCTCGATATATCTTTGACATCGGTTGTCCAATATCATATTTTTCATGCAGATACGTGACCGATATCTGATATTAAGAACAATGTGTACTAGACAATATTAGGTAACAGTATGTGCGTTATCAACCCATGTAACGTTGTAAGGCTATAGATGGGATTTAGCTTTTAGTAGTCAATATTTGGTAACCGTGTGTGAGCTATCAACCCATGTAACATTGTAAGGCTATAGATGAGGCACAGCTTTTAGACATATCTTCTCTATAATTTGGCGAATGAATTTCATATAACTACCTCTGTTAATCATTCCTTTAAAAAATCTATCCACAATTTTAATGTAGGTAAAGACCCAATCTTTCTCATTCTAGGTGCAGCAGCTAGATACCTGGTGACATACAAACAAGCATTAGAGTCCTCTAAATCATCTTCATCACTAGCACCATTAGGTAGAATGTGCTCCTAATTGATTATTCCATCATCATTACAAATCTTCCCCACATGTAATAAGCTTATATTAGGATACTTACGAGCAAAATGATCAAATTCATGACATTTGAAATATTACTTCTTTTAACTTTTGTTATGATGATTCTTTAATATTAATCTTTCCATTTATGTCCTTAGTCACATCAATACCAGAATTGATCATGCTCTCAATTGCCCGCTTATGTTGCTCTCTGGTTTTAAACGTCTGCTTTCTATCTACAAAAGCTTTTAGGATGTTTCAAATTTTTCAGTTAAATGATAAGCTTTATCAATATTGTTTGTTGTGTGTAAATTATCAAAAATGTACATTCCTAACCGCATGTGAAATGTATTCTTAACCCTATGCGAAATTTGGACAATAAATTTAGTGTCATATGCAATGTTACATCTAAAAATCATATCATCAAATTTATCCATGTATTCCCTAACAGTCAAATTCATTTGCCCAACGAAGTGACTATCCCTATAATATGGAAAAATATATCTTTCTCTCAGTTTTCACTTCCATTCCATCATATGTTTGCATTTGCTCTAGTCTTACCTTCTAAAGATGACTTTCTACTAAAATCTAATAAAATCAATTTGATTGACACCTCTTAATTGCATTTTTCCAAAGCAAACCTTATATGAATAGACATATCATCATACCAATGAAAGAAATAGTACAGCTCTACTAGCCAATCAGAAATTACAAGGGGGTTGTGTGAGCTATCAAAAGTATGGCCATTTATTTTGACCCGACGTGAATGATCATCTTAGCCTGCTTATACTCGACGTCATCGGTATCATCATCAAAGTTGTTAAATCTCATAATGCATTGTCCTTTACCTTTACCTTTAGGATGGCTGTCCCAATTTACTCTATTCCAATTATCAGTGTTAATGTCATCATCTACGTGGTTATCCTCAAGTTTTCATCTTTGCATTCATGTGTGTAGTGAATCCTTGAAGGAGTTGTGATTGTTGTTTAAGGGCTTTAAAATGTTGTTAAAAGGATTCAAATTGTTATTGAAGGATTTGAGAATTTTATTCATACAACGTAAAAAACAAATGTTGCCATATTCTCCCAATTTTAGTTTTTCCTATCAGTTATGTTGGTTTTTAAATTTTTTCCACTATGCAAGAACATGCAATGAAAAACAAACACATAGTTGATAATGCAATATTCTACTCACAGAGTTTATCATGCACTACTTTGTGTGAAGTAAAAAATAAAAATAAAAATCCTAAAAGGCTGACTTTATATGCTAAGAATGCAATCCTAATGATGGTGCAAACACATAAATCAAGACTTAGGAAATTATGCAAGTAAACAATGGTATTCAACTAGTTTGAACAAAATTAATAAAAATTAGGAAACTTAACAATTAAGCAGGTTGATAGATTAGGAGTTACATAAAGTGAAGACTAGCTCTGTGCAACATGTAGGATCTTTAGGACTCGTATAGAATCAACCTAGATGCTTAAAGGAGAAAGTCCAACATGAAAATCTCGAAAAATAGTTGAAAATCACCAAAATATATGGAAAATACGCTCGCGGTATTGTAAGAGGTCAGAAAATCCGAAGAAATATGCTGAAAATGCAACACCACAATGTAGCAAGCGATGGCTTGGCTCGGATTTGAGCCGATCATGTTATATTCAGCTCCAGATCGAGACAATCTTTTCTGCGTCGGTTCTGGTGAAATATGGGCTTCCTAACGACAACAAAATCCCATGTCGACAACAAGGGTTTCTGACGAGGGCCGAGGAGTTGGGGCCTCCCTATGGCGGTAGTGACGACGACATCGGCACTACTTGACGATGACGAGGGTGATGTTTGACGACAATGGTGGCAACAATTTTGAATGTGATAGGTGACGGAGGATGGAACCTTAGGCAAAATAGCGACGACAGTGAATATGCTAGAGAACGACAGCAATTGTGATAGTCGTCATAGAAATTGATGTATGTAACCGTAGTAGTAGTAGCAAACTTCGACGACAAGGAGCTTGGTGGCGGCGGATGATGGAGGAGGCAATGGTGGTTGCGAGGAAAGAGGATGGCAGTGGCCATGGCAGTTGCGAGGATGGCGTAGGAGGTTATTGTGGTTAAGGCTTCGGTGAGGTTTTTGATTAGGGTTTGAGTATGGAAAAGTGGGGTGGCAGGGGGAGATGATGAACATGGAATAATTCTTTTTTTTTTTACTTTCTTTTACTTTTTTGATTTTTTATTTTTCCTTCTCTCACATTTTTCTCTTTTTTAATTTTCCTTTTATATCTCTTTTATATTCTTTTTTCTCACCTTTTTTGCAAAAAAGAGTATAATTTTTTAATGAAAACCTAACTAGATGGGGATGAAAAAGATAAAGAAAACAATGAAAAAAACGAGAAGATTTGGCTCTGAAACTAATTTGACGCATGACAAAGGCAAATGATGTTGTGATGGCAAAAATAAGTGAAACTGTTTCGGAATTGGATAAATTTTCAGACCTCGCACCCTAAAGATCAGATGATTACCGACTCACACACCTCACACATGGATATTTTTCAAACCTCATGCACATGCAAACAAGCCCACACACGCACTCTCAATGCAAAATATTTGAAAAATATAAACAGAATTTACACAATTCTAATCAATTTCTATTCATTAAAAAAGAAGTTTAAAGAATTTTTATAAGCTTATAACTTGAACCAACTCTTACCACACCTAATGTGGGACTAAAGTAACTACTAAAATAAGAAAAATGATTATAGTAAGAAAAAAGACTCAAGTTCTGATTAAACTCAAACAAAAATAACTCAAAATCTTATCTAAAATCCAATCTGAGGTAGATATCAATGGACACGGGATCCCCATCAAAATGGCATTGATTTGTTATGCAACAACCAGATTTTCATCCGGGTATGATCAGCTAATCCATGCATGCTCAAATGTAAAACAGTTTAGAAATGTTTCATGCACATTTGCTTTCTTCACTTCGTAAATACATAATTATATTAATATATAATAAGGGAAAAGGATGAGTGAAAGAAAATCAAGAGAATGATGGAATACTTCAGAAAGGTGAAGACATAAAAGAAACAAAGACACTTCTCCTTTCAAATACAATATCAAAACTAACAAATCAAAGTCTACCTTCTCTTGCTATTCAATTAGCTATCTGTACTGTAATGGTCCATAATTTTCCCCTCTTAATTTCTCTCTTTCTTTTGTTTTTCTTCTTCATTTCTCCTAAGCCCAACACCCCGGCCCAACAAAGAGCACGCATGCATCCCTTAAACTCCCCCTCCCCCACACTCTCTCCTCCCCCACTCAACCCTATCGAGCGAATACTATCGACCCACTCTCTCTGTTCGACAGAAAAATCTCTCTCCACCACAATCGATAGCCCACAAGCGAATCCCGGCGAAATCTCCACGCCGCCTCTCCCACATGACTCGATCGACACTGTTTCCTGTCGATTTACCCTCTGCGGGTCTCAATACCTCTGAATCTCGCTCGTCACTTCAAAGGAAAGATTCCCTACGGATCGACGCTCGCCATGGTCCCGTCGAATCCGTTGCCCCGTTTGTCCACTCACGTGCTAGGTACCCCTTCAGCCCATATGCTTCTCTATTTAAGGTTTGGCTGATTGGTTTCAAGGGTTACTTACAAAACTATTTTCTTCTGTCAAAAATTTTGGTTTTGGGTGATCGAATTTGGTGTTGGGGAGTTGGTTTGCTCTCGAATTTCGCCTCCCCTAAGTGAGCAGCCGCAACCACACAACGACGAGGCGGCATGAGTCGGATTTTTCTGACGATCATCGATGTTCGTTAAATCAATTTAATTCTTAATTTTGGTGTTAAAATTTCATGTTTTGCTTGAAATGAATTCTGAGCTTGGCTTGGGTGTTTTTGGGGCTCGCCGCCACCCCTCGCCACCGTCCCTTGCCGCCGATGCCGTTACTCCTTGGTTTGTATTGGCTAGCCGTGACTTCTATTGGGGCTCTGCCCCTTGTCGTGACTTCCCTTGGGGCTTTGCCCCTGCTGTGACCTTTGTTCGATGCATTGTCCCCTGTCGTGAGCTTCTTTGGGGTCTAGCCCCCAGCCATGTCCTCTCTTGGGCTCTGCCCTTTGCCTTGTTCTTCTGACGATGTTGGCCTTTGGCCGTGGGTGTTGTCGGTGGTTTTTGGCTTAGTTGATGGCCTTGACGTTGGTTTGGTGTTAGCTTGATGTTGATCGTGATGTTCAGGTTGGCTTGGTGATTGGGGTGGATTAGACTTGGGCTTTGCCATATTGTGTTAAACTTGGGCTTTGTCTTGTTAATGGTTGGACATCGGTTAGTGATTGGCCTATTTTCATGCTTAACTTATACTGAGATCATCCTTGATGATCATGTTAGCCGATGACATAAAAAGCATGAACATATGGATATAATCCTTATATGATCAATAATGAGACTTTTCTGAGATCAATATAGTTGTCCCTCCAGCCATTGTTATCCCCCATGTTTCAGACTACTATATCACTTGCAACATGTTACTCATATCTTTTAAATTGTTATATCACTTTATTGCATGCTATCCATATTTTAGATTGTTATATCGCTTGATGCATGCTATTTTGGAATTCTCATGACATCAAAAGTTAGTAATATGTTTGGATGGGTTATGATAAAATCATGATCTCGAAACAAACAGCTATTATTCCTGAACATGACATGTTGGACTTGTTATTTAATGCAACCTTATCAGTGGCATAAAGTACTACTAGAGTCATGACACATGATTAGACTTAAATCGAATAGCACACCAACCATATTAGCTAGTTTGATGTGACCCATGTGATTGTTTAGACACATTATCTCGTGGTACATGTTTGACCAAACAAATACTTGCACCTTAGAATATCTCCTGAATAACACCAATTTAATATTGAGAGCTATACATCTTAAACAACACTTAACACTTCAGACTTGCTGGGTTTTGGAGTAACTCATATTTAGAGTGTGTGTAAGCAACTGGAGCCATGCTTCTGATTACATGACTGCATCAGGTGTTCCGACCTGGTCTCATCATAAATCCGATGTAACCCTACTAGTCTTGCTGGACATAATTTTTGAGTCCATCATGTCTCTATTTTGAACTTAGAGCCTCTCATGTCTCTATTTTTGGGCTCGGCCAGGGTGAGCACCCCGTGGTACAAAGTGGACTCATGTTTACTTACTGTACTCTCCAATATGAGTCACAACCTAGAATTGGTATACTACTAAAAACTGTAAGCATAATTTTGAACTGTAACTGTAAACTGTCGTTTGCATGCATGTCTTAGTTGTTTATTTCCAGTTTTGCTTTACTTTCAGTCGTGCGCTTATGCCAGATTCTAGAATTATTATAATTTACATCTAAAATGCGGTAGATCTTCATTTTGTTGCACCGTCAGGTGCCGAATAGGTATACGAGAAGACCCATGTCTTTAAGGATTCGGAGTTTGCGGCACGAGCAGACTTTTGATCGTGAGGTCATAAGCATGTCTTGTGATGTACTTTCTAATTGTATGTTGAGAGTATGTATCAGTTTTTTCTCTGTATCAGACTATGTATCTTCCCTGTATTAATGAGAATTTTCATTTGCATATTTTGATACATCTCTACGCGTGGTCTATATTGTTTTTACTGATACACAGCATAACCTGCATCACATGTGAAAAACAGTCATGCCCCGCTTTACCCCATGAAGCGGGTCATGACATATACTACTGATGACATTGATTGATTACACATAAAACATGAAATAGAAGCTGGTAAAGGAGAACCCAAAAAATGGAAACAAGTTGGGCATTTTCTTGAATGGCTATTACTCTTCGAATATTGGAAAATTGAAAGATAGATGCATTTATTTTTCCAATGCAACAACCCATTCGTTAATCAAAGGTCCGTAGAGAGTTATGCCCAAAACAATGGAGACTGATTAGTTGACCAGAAGTGTGTTGACAGCATTAATTGTGATGTATTCCCAAAGATACCAGTTCAGTGTCTGCACACCGGTTGTGCTCCCTGCACACATGTTCAGACACTGCATCATGCTCATGAGGTTAGAAAGAACTTGATGACAAGTTAGGGTTATCTTCACCAAGATAAGGAGTCGATCATGAATGTTGAAAGTAGAACGAGTATGAATGTCCCAGTAAGCTCGATCTTGCAGGCATTGTTATTGACTTTCTTCAATACCCAAAACAGTCTAATTTTATTTTCTTTGATTTAATTGTAAGAACCAGCTAGAAACCTTTTCTTACTTAGATGTACCCAAACAAGATCACCTACATTGAAGATTTGAATCATTTGATAGATATCAATAGCTTCTTTATAAGACTCATAACTTTCTTCAAGCTTCAACCTCACAACTTGGATCTTTGACATAATGGTTGCAAAATCATCAGCTTTTTTTAACTGGCTAATGGTGATTTTGGAACTTTTGCAAGATGAATGTAATGAGTAGGAGCTTGTCCATGACTGCAAATGGACTCTTCCTGGTAGATTGATTCACCACAAAATTATAAGAAAATTCAGCTTTAAGAAGAATCGAATCCCATTGCTTAGGACTTTTTTATGCGCAGTGTTGAAGCAAATTTCCCAAGGTCTTATTGACAAACTTGGTTTGGCCATCTGTTTGAGAGTGATAAGCACTACCATACTGCAAATCAGTGCCAATTCTTTCCCACAAACTCATCCATAAATGACTAAGAAATCTTGGGTCATGATCTGAAGTAAGAGACTTCGGAACCCCATAAAGTTGAACTTCTTTAAAATATAGATTGACAATGTAAAAAGCATCCATACTCTTCCTGCTAGGAATAAAATAAGCGACTTTGGAGAACCGATCAACAAACACAAAAATTTAATCTGTATGTCTTTGTGTCCTTAACATACTCTTAAGGAGCATTTGGAATAAGCAATGGGATGTAAGCGCCTGAATTTTGGCTTTGACCCTTGCAAGTTTGACACATATGACATCTCTTCACAAATCTCATTACATCTTGATAGAGAGTAGGCCAATGGTCCTTTTGATTAGTCTTGTCCTTACCAAAATATCCGCAAAGGCCACTAGAATGAAGGTCCTTGATGGTATGCTCCCTAAGAGAACGCTTCACAATGCATAAGCAAGCTCCCTCAAAGATAGAGCATGGTCTTCAAACTATCATTTTTTACATATTTGGCAAGTCCTTTTGAAATCGGGGTCTTCTATATATAAATCACGAATAGCATCAAAACCTCCTAGATGCACATTCAAAGTATTTAGCAATGCAAGTCTCATGTAAGAACATCCCTTACGTTGTTATACTTTCCACTCTTATGCCATGATGCAAAGTGTATTCCTGTATGAAAGATACTTAATTTGCATGCCTCCAATTCAAGCTTTCTTGTGAATTGATGTGTTTGAGTGCTCCGTGATTAAAAATCAAAATGTACCCCCTTGGATAAGATAAGAACACCAATGCACATGAGCTTGAACATTGGCAGGCATAGAGCTTCTCATCATAAGTAGAATGGTTTCTCGTTTCATTGTGATTTTCACTGTAGAAGGCAATTGGATGTCCTTCATGGCTGAGAAGGCCACCAACTCCTATATGGGAAGCATCACACTTAACTTTAAAGATTTTCTCAAAATTGGTTATTTCAAGAAAGTCCAATGGATGGCTCTTCTTTGACCAGGTTGAAGCCTTGTACCCTTCGAAATCCACCTAAATTCTCTTTTCTTCGAGCAATATGTCGCATGTGTGGTAATAATTCTGAAATTTCTATTAAGTCCTTGATAGAATGATGCCAACCCATGAAAACCTCCAAAGTCTTGCAAAGTTTAAGAGGTTGGCCACTCTCGAACGCCTAGGACCGTCGCTTCATCGACCATTACATTTGAAGGAGTCAAAGCAAAGTCTAGAAACACATGGTGAGTAGTCATGAAAGAGTACTTACTGAGGTTTGCATATAGTTTCTCCTCCCCAAAGTAGTTAGGACTACTCTCAAATGATCACTATGTTCATGGCAACTATGATTATAAACAAGAATATCATCAAAATATAAGCCAACTTTTCAATGAAAGAGTGAAGTACTTGATTCATTACACCTATGAAGGTACTTGGAGCATTGGAAAGCCCAAATGGCATAACAAGCCATTCATATAAGACTCCACTTATCTTGAATGTTGTCTTCCGGTCATCTCCAAGCTTGATTCTAATTTGATGATGTACCCTCCTGAGATCAACCTTAGAAAATGCACGTGCATCATCTAACATGTCAAACATATCATTTATTCCTGGAAAGTAATACTTGCATTTGATGGTGATGTGATTTAGAGCTCACATTCACACATGCACCAAGTTTTGTCCTTCTTCGGTGTCAATAGGGCTAGAATAGCACAAGTACTTCAACTCTCCTATATGTATTGTATCATTTCTTTAGCAGATTTATCACTTGACAATTAAGATCTTCATGCTCTTGATGAGGCCGCAAATCTGGAATTTTCAGTTTTAAAAGGTGTTTTCGTAATTTTCAGTTTTCAGTGGCGTTTTCATAATTTTCAGTGTTTAGGAGTATATCTGTAATTTTGTTATTTTTTTATTAGTATTTATGGGGCTATGGGGATTAAAGATGGCATGTTGAAACTTGATAGAAAACTTGTGAGGTTGAGAAATTCCCTCTTTGTTGGAGAGCAGTCAACCCTATCAAATCGGCTGCTTGGTACCTTTTCGGAGTCCTGGAGAGGAAGATGCAATTTGGGTTGACGTATAGTGCGACTTGTGAGACATATTGGGTCATATGGGATTTGCTCGTTTTCTTCCTAGAGCGAGTTCTTCTCAAAAGAACTCAATTTATCTTTGTATCCCTTTTTATTTCAGTTTATTATCAATAAAAATCTAGCCGTTTCCTGCAAAATCCTACTTTCTAGCCCTAAAAATCATATCTTTCTACCAAAAATTCTATTTTTATCCATCAAAACCCTATAAAAATCATATCAAGTGCTAAGAACACTGCAATCCATGACGGCGGCGACGGCAAGAAAAAAGTTGCGATTTGGAGGAAAATTCGATGTTGAAATTGCGTCTTTAAAGAAATCTATGGAGGAACAAATTTAGTCGGTTGAATCTACAATGAAGGTGTCGATTAAAAGGCTTGAAGCTCGGATGATGGCGTCCAAGGCGAGGATGGAGTCCTTCATGCAAACCATATAGCAATAAATTCCAGATCCAATGGTGGCGAAGAATTCAGATCTGGACGACAATCCAGATCTAAAGCGAAAGTCGCAATCTTTGACGAAAGAGAGAAGGATGAAGAATAAGGACTTCTAACCGACGTGAAGGATGACCCCGAAGAAGTGAAAGAAAGAAATGGCAGGGACATCAGACACCCCCACTGAGGGCCCCAGGACCCCTGGAAGGTTGCTGCCACGGCTGGCGATTCCCGATGTGGCTGTCAGGGCCCTGTCGAAGCCATGCAGGGCCGCTATGGCCGTTTTCAGGCTTCCGCATGGCCGCCAGAGGCTTGTCGAGCAGATGGCCAGCCAGGGGCCTAGCGGCCTATCGAGCCTCGGCTTGCCCTCCATGGGCATTGTAGCTTCCTGACGTCCCGTCGAGACCCCGACGATGATTTTGGACTGCTTCACAAACCTGAGGATGACGTGGAAGAACTCCAGGAGCTTCGTGGGCCTCGGTTTATAGCAGAGAAGCGACGACACCGAGTACTTCCGGCATATAAGGAATTTTGGGATGATTATGACATTGACTCGGGCTTTGAAGAGGATGTTGATGACTACGCTTGGGATGAGGAGGATTGAGACGGTAATGGAGACAGAGGCGACTGCACGTTAAGGGGCTATGAGCGACACAAGAATGTATGTCATGACAATTATCGTCTCCTTACAATGGACCTGCATGAGTGTGAATAGGCCAGAAGAGACTTAGGATTGATAACAATGTAAGGAAGCTAAAAATGACACTGTTTGAGGAGGATGATCCTTACAGTTGGATCCACTGAGCTGAGAGGTAATTTGTGGTCACACGTCTGGCGGAGAGGCAAAATTGGAGGTGGCTAGCATCTGTTTCGAAAGGAAGGGCTTTCTTGGTTCCAGTGGTGGAAACAACGACGTCTCGTTCATGAGAGTAGCTCACGGATTGCTTGAAGAATAGATTTAGGGACACTTGGTGGAAACTTACAGGAGCAGCCGTTAGCATTCAGAGAAGATGTGACCGTTATGGACCATTAGGGAGTACAGAGAGAAATTCGAGACGCTCATAGGACGGATGAGAGGGATATCTAGGGAGACTTTAAAGGAAAGCTTCATGAAGGGACTCAAAACCAACATTCGTGCAAAACTCTACATACAGAGGCCTATGGGCCTATTGGAGACGATGGACTTGGTTCAGATGGAGAGGAACGTCTCACAGAGGAACAGAGGTCTATGGGGGCCTACAGCAGACCCACTTCTCGCAACCAGGGATCGACAGATGGTCAGAAGGCTCCGTTATGGAGGGACCAGTTCAGCAAGGGACAGAGTAGCGAGTCACTACCGGTGGGACAACTCAAGAAGATGACGGTGGCTGAGGTGCATGACAAACGGGCTAAAGGATTGTACTTTCGCTGCGATGAGAAATTCACTCCGGGACATCAATGCCGAGACCGCACACTCCAGTTGTTGATGGAGGATGAGGCGGATGATTTTGTCGAGGATGAGCCAGGGAGAGACGAGCACTCCACTTGGAGTAGCATGTCCATGGGTTTCACGACATCACCTTGAGGACAATGTGATTCTTTAGTGACAGAGTAATGATGAGACCTCAGATCTGGAATTTTCAGTTTTCACGAACGTTTTTTTCGTAATTTTCAATGTTTAAGGATATTTCTGTAATTTTGTTATTTTCTGATTAGTATTTATATGCGGCTAGGGCGATTATAGACGACATATTGAATCTTGATAGAACATGTGAGAGGTCTGGAAATTTCCTCTTTGTTGGAGAGTGCAGCCACCCTCTCGAATCGACGCTTGGGAGAGCGAGTTCCTCTCGAAAGAACTCAATTTATCTTCGCATCCCTTTTTATTTCACTTTATTATCAACAAAAATCTTGTTTTCCCCCCAAAATTCCACTTTCTAGCCCAAAAAATCACATCTTTCCACCAAAAATCCTATTTTTATCTCTCAAACCCCTAGAAAAATCCTATCATGCTACCTTAGGATCAACTAACAATGAGCTTTGTTTAGCAAACTAGCACTAGAAATCAAATCAATATGGTGTTGAGTTTTTCGCAATGGTGGGGGTCTACTAGGAAGCTCTTCGGAAGCGACATCACCAAATTCTTCTCAGACTCATCACCTCACTGAGAACCTCTAACAGCTACATAACATGTTCCTTAACCATAACATGTTCCTTAACCATCAGAACATTTAACATAGAACCCTTCTGTGTTTCCTTTTCAAACTGTGACAAGGTAAGCAAAGCATTTCCCTCTTCTTAATTAGAAGGTTTGGGATTGTTCACTTCCTTCCTTAGTAAAAGGACAATTTCAGTTTTTGGATGTACAAGTGTTCTTCCTACCACCATGTACAACACTTACATCATACTGCCATAGCCTTTCCAAAAGGATATGACCAATATCCATACAAGTATCCTCACACCATACCTTGTCATGATATTTATTTCCCATGGAAAAAGAAATAAAGCATTTTTGTCGATTTTTATCCTGATATCCTTCCTTGTTCAAGAAACCAAATAAGCGTGATGCTGCTTAGGTTTGTCCACCATCTCGTGCAAAACAAAGTCAGCAAAGCTTCCTCCATCAATGACAAGAGAACACACATTACCATGAGATTTGCACCTAGTCCTGAAATGTTGTGCAGCAACCAATCTTTGTAGCCTTCTGGATTTAGAGCCACAAGAATTGTTCAATCACCAAGCACTCACCATCTTCTGGCTCATTCTCTTCACGTTCATGGGTATCACCATCATCAAAGATTGGCTCTTAATCATCTAATACCTATCCTTTCACTTCTTCGTCAACAAAGATTCACATGTACGTCATTCCTGTTTTGGAATTCGTTCATGTAATGACTTGGCTTGCCACATTTGAAACAACTGACAGATATTGAGCATCATCCCTGCTTTCCAACACCTTCGTTAGATGCTGGACTCGTTTCTCTCTTATCTCCACCACTCCACCTTGAAGCATTTGAATTTGAAGATTCAGCTCTCGAATGACAAAATCTATGAACATACGCAAAATTCTTGTTTCCCTTCTTGCCAACTTTGCTTCCACCTTCAAAGCAAGTTGATAGGCATCTTGCATATTCCTCAACTGCTACAATTCTACTTCATCTCTTATAGACATCTACGGAGTCATGGGTGCTATTTCTATCCATCAATTTGTAGAAGTTCTTGTATAGTCAATGACACCTTTGTTTCCATGCTGCAAAGTATTTTAAAAAGATAATATGAGCACAGTCCAGATAAAGGAAGTTCTCATGCAACCTTGCCTTTATCTTCTCACAAGAAGCGATCTTAGGCTTGCCTTTACGCAACCTCATTTCTTGCAATTTATCCCACCAAACTGATGCATACCTGTGAAGCAGTGTGGCAACAACCTTCACTCATTGGTATTCAAGCATATCTTTGTACTCAAAAAAGTTCTCCATAGCACTAAGCCAATCAAGAAACTCTTCACATTGCAATCTATCGTGAAACTCCAGTAAATCAATCTTAATATTGGAATGGGTAAATCTTTCCATAAAATTCTGCACACATCACTTGGTCTGAATAATTAGTGGAATAACCATCTCTGGATCTTCTTTTGCTTTGGGCATCCTGATGTTCAAGACGCAAGGTGAACTTCTTAATTTCACCCCAAAGCGTCTGAATTTCATCATCGCTTTCCTCCCAAAGGTTCTCCATTATCGGGTTCACCTTCCATGTCCACCTTCGCCTCTTCTCTTCACCATGAGAGCGTGATCAGAACGAAGGCCAAGGGCACAACTCTAGCTCTAATATCAAATGATGAGGGAAAGATAACAAGGAAAGAATATCAAAAGGATGCGGGAATTGACATTGCTTCATAGAGTTGAAGAAATAAGAGAGAGACAATTATCCTTTCAATTACAATATCAAAATAATTATCAAATGAAACTCTACATTCTCTCACTCTCCAATTAGTTATCTAAGCTACTAATGATATTGATTATTGACACATAAAACAAGAAACATAAGCTTGAAAAAGAGAAAAAGCATAAAAGCTGGAAACAAGCTGAAGATTTCCCAAACATCTCATTGAATGCCCATAACTCTTCCAATACTGGAAATTTGAATGGGAACCAATCCTTGTTGGAAAGCTTGGTGACTCTATTTTCCAATGCAACAAACCGTTTGTTAATCAGATAGGGAGAAATTTATGATCGAAACATTGGACGCAACAAATCGTTTGTTCACTTAACTAGACTATTGTGCACTGCATTGATTATGATCTGTTCCCGAAGACACACACGTTTAGTCTGCACTTACAAGTTGTGCTCTTGGACACAGATTGTGTTCTTTGTACACACATTTGGACACTACATCAATATATCAACATTTTTTCTTTTTCATTCGCTGGAGTATATGTCACAATTTGAAAAGAGAACTCCTCACTTATTTATCTTATTCAAAACTGTTCATGAGACTTTTGTGTCTCATAAATACTAGCTGATAAAAGAAAACTCATCTTCTTCTTTGATTACCTTCCTCACATAAGTGTAAGCTGAATCCATTAGATTTCTTAAAAGAACTATAAATATTTTGAGAGATCCTACATCAATAATTGAGAACTTCTGACTACCAACAATTTTCGACCCTGGTTTACACGGAAGTTAGTCAGGTTGATTGAGAAATAAAGCACACTAATTTGATTCCCTCTCAATAGCCATGAGATGATCATCTAAAGGTGATCCTTTTTGTCAGCTGATGCCCATATTACACAGAGTCTCTGAAAAACAAATTGAATGGCCACAACTTCAACTTTTCCCAGCTGGCAATACAAGCCGCTACATTTTACTATATCTAACTATTCATACTACTACAGCAGCAAGAGGTGGACGGCCATGAAGTAGTATTAAACCGAAGCCTTACAGATTTCTTGGTTAAGTAAATAATAAAGGTATAAATACCATTTAGAAGATCCAATGTTATTCATGCACTCATAATAAAAATAGATACTAAACTGATTTTCTATATTAAGCATGGCTTGTGCCATCTAAGAATATAAATGAACAAACAGGTACAATGAAATCAAGAAAAACAGCATAAGCAGAAAGGATGGAACTAGAATAGACCTTTCTCGTTCTGCAAACGCATCTTGAACCTACACAGTTATTAAACAAAAGTTAAGCAAAATTCTAATAAACAAATAACGTTATAATTCTAATAAACAAATAACGTTATAAATCAGATTACAACATTTCTTTTTGTTCATTAACTAAGAAAAGATACCGAGAAAAAGCACATATATAAAAAAATCTAATTGGAAAAATATAAAAAAGAAGCATAAAACGAAAAGAAGCAACTTGAGCAGAGTTAGTAAGGCAAGCTGGCATGACAAGGTCACAAAGCATTCCACAATCAACTAAATCAATCGGCTTGTCAAATCAGTATAATTCAGACATTTCCTACTTAAGGACACTCCAATGACATAGTAAGATGTATCAGTTTTCACTTTAATATCGGCGATCCATATCGTAATCTCAATACACAACTATATACAGTAAAGGTCTAAATCATACTTATCAAACTACTAAGCCAAACCAATCAAGGACTTCTAGAATCTACAGAAAAGGGCCATGATTTATGAGCCATAATCACCGGAAATCAAGAAAGAGCATCCAAAAGAAGAGAATTATAGAAATGAGAATGTTGAAATGGACGAGAAGAAATGCGCTAAAACACAGGACAGGAATCCAATGTCTCAAAGAAGCTAGATAGAATAAGGTAGGATTGGTTGAAATGGTTTGAACATGTCTAATAGAGATCTATGGGTATGCCGCAAATTAGGCATGATACGGGCAGAACCATAGTTAGAAGCATCTTAAGACTAGGGTAAGACCCAAGCTAACATGGACCAAGGTAGTCAAAAAGATGACATAATCTTATGTAGCAGAATAATGGCCCTTAATGTAGTTAACTGGAAAAATGGTTCATTAACTTGCCAAAAAGTTTTGGGGAAAGGGTTTTATGTTATTATTGTTAGTGAAAATTCATTACTTTCTCATTATGTGCCTCAATAATTACTACATTAGCTCCAAACAATCATGGCTTTAGTTGACATTTAACACCATGTCATTTGAACTTTAGTTGCTTTAAATTCATTGTAATCGATTGTCTTCGGCTAACAGTTAAACCAAAATTCCAAGTCAAGATTTTCAAGAAAATGTTGTCTCCATTAGTCATTCTGTTAAATTAACATAGATTTTTAAAAATATCAAATGTCACGAAAAAAATATAAACTAGAAAATCTGTAGAGTTCTAAGTTCTAAGTACATTATGAAATTATGATGTAAAACTCATATCCCATATTGTGCCAACATGTGCTCACAAGGAATTCATACTCATCGTGTGTCATCGTATGCTCATGAGGAACTCATATTCCATGCTATGCAACAACATATGCTCATGGTAAAAAAGAAGCTATTTTTGCATGACAGAATAGCTACCACATAATAGTACTTTAGCTCAGTAACCATTGGGCAATGGGAGTGGAACACTTGAAGATTTACATCAAGAAATTCTGATAGTAAAAATACTGACCTTTAGAAGGAACTTGTTAAGAGCAAGAAATTCTGCAAGGACACACCACAAAATTACATATGCAAGTACAGAATTATTAGAAGCTACGCTAATGGTAGGTATACATGTGCACATTCATGAACACATGCCAGCTTATACATATAAAACAAATGTAGCTGCAACGAGCTTAATTTACCTCTATCACATTGTTTCCACATATAATTTGATGTGATCTTCTACAAAACATGTCTCTACTTGTGAGAAATATCATACTCATGCGGCACATGGAAAAACCCATTATTTTCCAGTTATAAAGATTAAAAAATGTTCATAGTGTTTCCACTACATGGCAATCTAGTGGTCAGCTGTAGTTTCACAGGATGTAGCTCATTGGGAGAATTAACTTCTGTTTTCCTGGAACTTGTTAATGGTCAGACTTACAGTGGACGTTTCACTAGAAACTCCAAATGTTCTGTGGCCTAAAATCTTTTGTGCTATGTAGTGGTATTGCTTTGAACTTCTAATAGCAATTAATGTTTCTTAATTGTAATTTTTAATTGCGAATAAATACCAATAGGCTTGACAAATCTTCGAGCTTTGTCATGTACAAGTGTTGTTGTGTTGTCACGCACGCTCAACGAATTACCATAGAGTGTTGAGGGTGTTTGCATATTAATCTAGAATCTCTATATGGATATGCCAGAAAGCTCACAACATATCATCTAAGTTAATAGATAATTTCATTCAGTTCATATGAACTGACACTCTAAATCAAGATAGACCTGTCAGTCACACTACCGATACTATAAATAATCCACGAAAGTTTCAAAAACAATTTCGATACTCATAGTTCAATATCCACCAGGAGAAAGTTTACTGATATTATAAGTGATTAAACAGAAATCTTAGGTGCAACTATAAAATCTTACGTGAAAACTAGCAAGACAATGCAAGTTACTTTATAGTATAGATGAACAATGAATAACCACAAGAGCTTCAGGTAAATTCAACAATTACAAGTAAAAACGAAATGAAAAAACAATAACAAAGTAATTTGAACTAACCTTCAAAATTCATAGTCCCGTTCATATCAAAATCATACATCCTGCAAGCATCAAAGAATCAACTAAACTCTACTTCGTAACACCATAACCTCAAGCAACCAACAACGAGATCGAATTCCACAATCAAGAAACATACCTGATCATCTGCTGAACAATTGAGAGGGAGAATTCAAGATTCCCAACGGCCAGGGCTCTCTGATCGCCAGTTTCAAATTCAGAACGAAACCCATGTTAAGGTCAAAATTAGGGCAAAAAATAAAAAGGAGAAGAAAGAGGAAGACCTGGAGCTGAGAAGCGGTGATGTTTCCGGTGTTGTTGGCGTCGACGCGCTGAAACCACTCTCGCAAAGTGGCGGCGTTCGCCATTGCGCAATTTACTTAACCGAATTTGTCTCCGGCTGAGGAGACGCGATTTATAGGTAATGGTCTGGTCTATCTAGGTCGATGTGAGTCTCATACGCAGAAATCTGTGTATAACCGACTATTTTCCGATTTTTTTAATAGAACAGGAAGTGAGGTTTAGCCTAATATGAAATCTTGAAAAGTACATTTTTGTTATGAGTGGCCACTAAAGACCCTTGGTATCCATCATTATTGTGGAGACCCTTGGTATTCATCCTTTAGTAACAGCTAATTCTAATATATATATGACATACGCTTTTACCATAGTGATTTGATTCTCAACTCGTTATCAACATGATTACGCTCGTAGAGAAGAAAAAGATGCGGCGAAGCTCTCACAAATTTTTCGCAACATCTCGAGAAAGGAATCGATGCGCGGAAAATGCTTCATAGCACAAGTGATCTAGATGCCAACTGATCCTCCAGGAATTTTGGCAAGTCCCTTTGCCTGTTTTCCTAGGCCAATTTCTTCGAAATAATTAAGAGACATTGAAGGTAGTTAAACAGCCAGTTTTAAAACTTCCTCAAATCTTTCTGGGAGCCATGTGCTCCATAGGCTTCGATTTCGATTGAAGATAGGCTTAAACGATGACGCTTCAAAGATTATCACGATCTTGCAGCATGCTTTTTTATGTAGAACTAGAACTAGTCATAGCTTTTGTGAACTTCAACCTTTGGCATGTGGACCCATATGCCAGCAAGCAACTTCCAATATACGTCTGCCTATTAGGGCCCGTTTCTTTGGTTGAAAGTGGGTTTTGAGAATCTTGGAGGGGTGTGGAATCTTTGGAGAGAGAAAAGAAGAGTTTTGTGTTTCTTTTGTTGGAAATGGGTTTGGAAAGTGGGATTGGGATGTGTATGCGGGTCCCACACAAGAATCTTGTGTTTCTTTGGTTGAATGTGGGATTGGGATTGTTGGAAGAAGTTAGTTGAGATTGGGGTGATGATAAACAAGGTGAGATTACCCCCTTGATAGGGAATGCATAGGAAACACATGATAGAAGAGGGTGAGAAGAGATAACCCAATGTCCCAGCTGCAAGGCATATACATTCCCAGATTCATCAGATATACCATGGTGCCACGGCAAGGCATACATATATAAATCAAGTAGGGAATGCATAGGAAACACTAGATAAAAGAGGGTGAGAAGAGATAACCCAATGTCCCAGCTGCAAGGCATATAAATTCCCAGATTCATGAGATATACCATGGTGCCACAGCACTGCATACATATATTATATCAAGTAGGGAATGCATAGGAAACAGTAGATAAAAGAGGGTGAGAAGAGATAACCCAATGTCACAGCTGCAAGGCATATACATTCCCAGATTCATCAGATATACCATTGTGCCACAGCACTGCATACATATATAAATCAACTAGGGAATGCATAGGAAACACTAGATAAAAGAGGGTGAGAAGAGATAACCCAATGTCACAGCTGCAAGGCATATAAATTCCCAGATTCATCAGATATACCATGGTGCCACAGCACTGCATACATATATTATATCAAGTAGGGAATGCATGGGAAACAGTAGATAAAAGAGGGTGAGAAGAGATAACCCAATGTCCCAGCTGCAAGGCATATAAATTCCCAGATTCTTCAGATATACCATGGTGCCACAGCACTGCATACATATATAAATCAACTAGGGAATGCATAGGAAACACTAGATAAAAGAGGGTGAGAAGAGAGAACCCAATGTCACAGCTGCAAGGCATACAAATTCCCAGATTCATCAGATATACCATGGTGCCACAGCACTGCATACATATATAAATCAACTAGGGAATGCATAGGAAACAGTAGATAAAAGAGGGTGAGAAGAGATAACCCAATGTCACAGCTGCAAGGCATATACATTCCCAGATTCATCAGATATACCATGGTGCCACAGCACTGCATACATATATAAATCAACTAGGGAATGCATAGGAAACACTAGATAAAAGAGGGTGAGAAGAGATAACCCAATGTCACAGCTGCAAGGCATATAAATTCCCAGATTCATCAGATATACCATGGTGCCACAGCACTGCATACATATATTATATCAAGTAGGGAATGCATACGAAACAGTAGATAAAAGAGGGTGAGAAGAGATAACCCAATGTCCCAGCTGCAAGGCATATAAATTCCCAGATTCTTCAGATATACCATGGTGCATACATAAATGCATACATATATAAATCAACTAGGGAATGCAAAGAAACAAAATTGATAGAAGAGATAACCCAATGTCCCAGCTGCAAAGGTATATAAATTCCCAGATTCATCAGATATACCATGGTGCCACAGAAATGCATACATATATTATATCAAGTAGGGAATGCATAGGAAACACTTGATAGAAGAGGGTGAGAAGAGATAACCCAATGTACCAGCTGCAAGGCATATAATTTCCCAGATTCTTCAGATATACCATGGTGCATACATAAATGCATACATTTATAAAGCAAGTAGGGAATGCATAGAAACAAACTTGATAAAAGAGGGTGAGAAGAGAGAACCCAATGTCCCAGCTGCAAGGCATATAAATTCCCAGATTCATCAGATATACCATGGTGCCACGGCAAGGCATACATATATTATATCAAGTAGGGAATGCATAGGAAACAGTAGATAAAAGAGGGTGAGAAGAGATAACCCAATGTCCCAGCTGCAAGGCATATAAATTCCCAGATTCTTCAGATATACCATGGTGCCACAGCACTGCATACATATATAAAACAACTAGGGTTTTGGAACATAGTCAAAATGCATACATATCTTCCCATCAACCACTCTTGTTAAGCAACATCAATAAAATACATAACAACAACCCTAAAATTGAAAACAACACCCACTTAATTGTTTTGTAATCAGCTACGTTGCTTTCCATCTTCAACTTGGTCCGCTCAAATCCACCCAAGAGCCTTGCAAACCCCGACTCTATCTCTAATAGACGCCTGTCCGAGAATGAAGTGGAATTAGTTGAACGGGTGAGGTTTCTGTCATGCTCATCCATTAACTGCAGGATCACATATGTGGACCAGTCTGGGTGTGCGGGATCCTTCCATTCGTAGTAGGGGCATTTGTGTGAACCGCGCGAGGGACAGCTCCAAAATCTCCTACCTGGATTTGTTCGGGTCCACGAAGTTTTCCTACCAACCTGAAGCCCACAGTAGCAAACCCTCGTGTCAGCGGGATCTGCATCCAAATCACCCCCTGGCGCAACTCTAGTACGTGACTGAACTGAGGAGCTGGACCCGGTACTCATGTGTACCTACCCTGAAAAGATTAATGATAGATAGGCATGCAACATACGTACAATAAATTTTGAAATATGGGGTTAGAAATAACATAAGAATAATCTAGTGAAAACCAAAAAAAAATGTATGCAAAACAGATAAAATTAAAAAGAAAAAAAATTTGGTGCCCTCAGAAATAAATTTTATCTAATGTTTCCTTGCTGGTTTCTTATGGCATGTGGCTATGAGTAAGATTTTGATAGAAAGAGGTGTCGCCCCTCTCTTTTATAGTCACATCTCGAAATATTCCCCACGTTCTCAGCCACTTCCCAATAAGCGAACCAAAGCAAGGAAACATATTTGTCAGCTTCATATGCTGCACAATTCATAGGTACCCTTGCCACACAATCCTCATTGGGCGCCTGAAAAAAAATTCATAAACAGCATCTCCAGCAAATACCACTAAATAGATGCAAGAGATCATGTGGCATGTAAATATATACAACATGGGAAAACAGGTAGGACACAAGTGTTTCCTATGCATTCCCTACTTGATATAATATATGTATGCATTGCTGTGGCACCATGGTATATCTGATGAATCTGGAATTTATATGCCTTGCAGCTGGGACATTGGGTTCTCTCTTCTCACCCTCTTTTTTCAGCTGGGTTATAATTGAAGGAAGGCCAGAATAAAACACAGCTCATGGCGATGAACGAAAAAAGTGAAAATGCGAAGCCCTCAGGTAAATTGTATTCTATCATGCTTTCATGCATATGGTTACGTGGATGTGGAACATGCTGAACCTACCCATAATGTCTGCTGCATTGGGGGCAGAATTAATACACGAAGCTACGCAGCCAGGCAATCCGAATAATTGAGGGACCATATATCTTTATGCAACACAGACAGAGTGGTGCAAGCATGTATCCACAATCCCGCCATCCTATATGCTGAGAGTGATATATGTATGCCTTCCTTAAAACTGAATATCATCATTGGGCTTCACCATCAAAGAAATAGATCTCATATCGATGACCGAAGGAAAGTGAAAATGCGAAGCCCTCAGGTAAATTGTATTCTATCATGCTTTCATGCATATGGTTGCGTGGATGTGGAACATGCTGAACCTACCCATAATGTCTGCTGCATTGGGGGCAGAATTAATACACGAAGCTACGCAGCCAGGCAATCCGAATAATTGAGGGACCATATATCTTTATGCAACACAGACAGAGTGGTGCAAGCATGTATCCACAATCCCGCCATCCTATATACTGAGAGTGATATATTTATCCCTTCCTTAAAACTGAATATCATCATTGGGCTTCACCATCAAAGAAATAGGGAACTCAAGAATGCATCTTGGTAACTCAAGAATGCATAGGAAACACTTGATAAAATAGGGTGAGAAGAGATAACCCAATGACACAACTGCAAGGCATATAAATTCCCAGATTCATCAGATATACCATGGTGCCACGGCAAGGCATACATATATAAATCAAGTAGGGAATGCATAGGAAGCAGTAGATAAAAGAGGGTGAGAAGAGAGAACCCAATGTCCCAGCTGCAAGGCATATAAATTCCCAGATTCATCAGATATACCATGGTGCCACAGCAATGCATCTTGTTACCTCAAGAATGCATAGGAAACACTTGGCTGCCATAGGGTGAGAAGAGATAACCCAATGACACAACTGCAAGGCATATAAATTCCCAGATTCATCAGATATACCATGGTGCATACATAATTGCATACATATATAAAGCAAGTAGGGAATGCATGGAAACAAACTTGATAGAAGAGGGTGAGAAGAGATAACCCAATGAGCCAACTGCACGGCATATAAATTCCCAGATTCATCAGATATAACATGGTGCCTCAGCAATGCATACATATATAAATCAAGTAGGGAATGCTTAGAAACCACTTGATAAAAGAGGGTGAGAAGAGAGAACCCAAGGAGCCAACTGCATGGCATATAAATTCCCAGATTCATCAGATATAACATGGTGCCTCAGCAATGCATACATATATAAATCAAGTAGGGAATGCTTAGAAACCACTTGATAAAAGAGGGTGAGAAGAGAGAACCCAAGGAGCCAACTGCATGGCATATAAATTCCCAGATTCATCAGATATAACATGGTGCCTCAGCAATGCATACATATATAAATCAAGTAGGGAATGCTTAGAAACCACTTGATAAAAGAGGGTGAGAAGAGAGAACCCAAGGAGCCAACTGCATGGCATATAAAGTCCAGTTTCATCTGATAAACCAATGACCCTGAAGCAAGGCATATATATAAATCAAGTAGGGAATGCATAGAAACCACTTGATAAAAGAGGGTGAGAAGAGATAACCCAATGAAGATACACCATGGAGCAACTGCAAGGCATATATATAGCATGGAGGCAACAGATACCATACAGATACCACAATAAACTAAGCCTGGCATCAAAGGTACCTAATACTTCAGTCTACTGCTTCCCCAAGGTCCAAACAAAATACATCAACGCCCTACCATACTCCATCCTTCCCAAGTAACACCCAAAATACATCCAACATAATCCCCTTAATCTTCCATAATTTTTACGACCAAAATAAGCATAGTCCTGACCCACTGTACACCCAAAATACCACCACCACCATCCACCTTCCATCCATGGCACCTATGAAACCCCAACCTACGGGTTCACGGACCTACACTGGAGTCATATCCAGCATCCCTTAAATCACTTTTAATCTCAGCAATTTTGGCCTCCATCATCATCTTCTTTGCATCTACAGGCACTGCCAAAAATCTCTTCGCTGCCAATTCATCCTTGCTGAA
This sequence comes from Scilla litardierei, assembly GCA_030789695.1. Taxonomy (NCBI): domain Eukaryota; kingdom Viridiplantae; phylum Streptophyta; class Magnoliopsida; order Asparagales; family Asparagaceae; genus Scilla; species Scilla litardierei. Next base: position 324,310,806 of record CM061142.1, read on the forward strand.
GTGGGTATACAACATAAGTAGTACATCTCTAGGATACTCCTGAAAAGCATATACACTATCTGAAAGCTCCTTCATCCAGTTATGTTGTGTGCGCATTATCGCTTCCGCGACCAAGGCAACATTGTCTGATATGTTCTGAAATACTTCAGTCACATCCCTCACGGGCCGCCTTCGATTTTTCTTTTTGCCCACCGATGGTGGGGTAGGATGTCCTGACCCAGCTGATCTACAATCATTTGTGGACGCACTGGCGGGGATGTCATGTGGTGCATCATCGCTAGGAGATGGAATATGAGTGGAGTCCTCTCCATCTCCTTCATCAACCGGGCCGCCGAAGTTATCGTACACCGACTTCTTGAAATCCCCCTTCGCCGCGTCATCCCCTATGATCACCACCAGTGCATCATACCAAGGTAAAGGTTTGTTGACATAGTCTCGCTTCCGATAGTTTGCCTGCACAAATATAAGATCATTTATGATCATGTTTAATATTTTCTCAAATTATTATACACTGAGGAAACCTATACTATATGTATAAGTAAATACCGCTGCCCATGTCGCATATGTAACTGGATCCATTGTTATCATCTTCGTCTTTTCACACCAACCAGCGCCACTCAAGCCCATGCACTCTTGGACATCTTTAAGACGGGTCCGTAGTGCTTTCATGTGATTGCGTACATTCCCACTTGTATACGTTGTACCATACAAGGAATTGATATACGCAGCAGCAAGAGTGAAAGCAGTCCCTTTGAAGGTCTTATCGACCTTATTGCCATTCATAGCCTGTTCTGCTAGGAACGGAATAAGGGAAGCATCATGCTCAGCCGTCCACACTACGTTCTGTCGGTTAGAAGATGCAGGACCCTTGCCTTTTTTCCTTGGGCTATCCACAGATACATCCCCCTCTTCGCTTCGTCGGCTTGACTTTCTAGATGAGTCGCTTCCGGCCGTATGTTCATTCCCACTTTGGGTCGACTGCATCCTTCCACTAGGGGTCAAAGGACGTGCAGCAGCAGTTTGAGCTACATGGCTTCCCACTGATATCATTTCCCCCGCTTGAAGTAGTTGCATGTATCCTGAGTCAGCCTGAGGGGAAATCGACATTGGCATGGGCAGTTGAATGCCAAACTGGTGATATTGACGATATGGCACATATTGGGGAACCCTGGGTAGGTAGGAGCTGGAAATTGTGCAGGATTCAACCTCCTCGGAATAGGGCGGCCCAGAAGTGGATCTAGACGTGGATCGACCTCTCCCCACTGAGGAATATAGGCAGGGTCATAGTATTGTGGCACTGGAGCACGAACCTCCCGCATTGGGTCGCTGCCTTGACCCGCATTTGATGACCCATCCATACCTGCCACATGTATTATAAGTTAATAACCATGATATAGTAGGGATATTATCTTCAACCAACCAACACATGATGCATAAAATGTCATAATCATCATATGTAGCATAATTAAGTTAATAACCATGCTATAGTAAGGAAATTATCTTCAACCAACCAACCCATGATGCAACAAATGTCATAATCATCATATGTTACATAATGAGACACACTCTAGTCATACGAAATAGGATCAGCCTAAATGTTATTTAACGGAGAAGCTCATAGGCCCTGCTCCCCCGTGTTCCCATTATTATGTATGTTACAGTAGTCCACCCACATTTCCCAAGCTATATGATCCCTACGCCTTTTCCATTCATCCCTCTGTTCGGTTTGTTCACGAACACGCAATTGCTGGGAAAGATCCATAACGGCGTCACCATGATCATCAATGTCATCCCCATCGTCGTCACCTTCATCACCATCTTCTTCATTAAGCTGCGGGTCATGAGGATCTGCTATTTGGACGTAGTTATGAAGTACGGTGCAAGCAAGGACGGTATCAACCTGACTTCTGAAGGGGTAGTGCGGCTTTGAAGTCAAAATTTTGAACTTGTTCTTGAGTATACCAAATGTCGACTCAATCTTTGTTCTTAAGGAAGAATGGCGCAGGTTGAAGAGCTCTTTGTGATTACGAGGGACGCGATCAGTATGGTCCTTGAGATGGTATCTAACTCCCCTATATGGCGATATGAAACCGGGCATAGTCGTATACCCAGCATCGCAAAGGTAATATTTACCTACATTCAAAAATAAAAAACCAATTTATGATCCAACGTTATCGTATGGCCGTATATAAATTAAATGTGTAATAGTATGCCTAATACCTTCATAAACTCGAAGCCCCATGGGGGGAGGTATAGACAAGGCATCCTTCAGGACCGTAAAATCGTTCGCTGATCCTTCCCACCCGGCCAGTACGTACGTGAATCTTTTATTTGGTGTAACTGCTGCTAGCACATTTTGCGTCACCCCTTTACGCCCTCTAAAGCGGGGTACAAGCTTCATTGGGAGCATGGCATCTATATGCGTCCCATCAATGATACCAATGCAATCCTATAAGGTTAGCAATAATGAGGATTGTTATATCAACATAATCAAAAATTATTAATATACTGCCACATATAACTACTTTCACACATACCTTAAAATAAGGAAACCAATTCTGATTACTGACTATCTCTGGTGGCGTCTCATTAGGAGCTTGCTTCATGTACATATCCCGTAGTGAACACACTCCAGCCATAACTTTGTTAAAGTATCGGCTAACTGTCCCCCCTCCCCTGATAAAATCCACTTGCATTACTCTATTCTTTGACTTGTGCCCTACAATGTGAAGGAACATGGCCACCTGCTCCTCTACGGAGACATGTATAGTGTCATTGAGAAGCCCACTATTTCGCATTAATGATGCAAGATTCATGAACGCATGTACTCGCATTCGTAAGTAGCTTAAACAACTACTATCAGACCCATGCAAAATTCTCCTCATGTGGGCTTTCCTATGCAGATCCCGCATAGCTGATGGTTCTCTAGGTATAGGGTTGTCCCTATCAACGTGGTAGAGTTGTAAAGCTAAGATGACAAACATAATAGCAGACGCGGCAGCGGTACACGTATCAATCCCCAGACTGTCTCCTTCTCTATCCATGGCCACCTTAATTGCATCAAACATATCTTACCTCATAAGTGATTACTTACATATGATTTGAACATGGAGTAGTGCAGTGGATAATGATGCAAACTAACAGAAAGTAACATCTTTTCCCCGTAATAACCTTAAGATGTTAAAATAAAACAATATAAAACATATACAACGTGTTCCATGTTTCTTTCATAAACTTTGGTTTGGAAAGTGGGCTTGGCCCAATATTCACAGGTCCAATCTTGCACTGTTTGACATTTCTGTATGCTAGAATGAATGCTTTAGCCCTCAGAAATTAGTTTAATTCATGTTACACTCTGGTTGCAACTCCATTGTTGATCCAAATACATTCCCCAATTATTTTTTCCCTTTTTTTGGAAAATCACAGTCTTTCTTTTCATTTGTTACCGAACCTTAATGTAGCCCTGGAATCATATAACTTTGGTTCACTCATCCCTATCATTCAACATCTCACCTCACTGCTTATTACCATCTTAAATTAAAAAACAATTGGGGAATAATTTGAGCCAACATGCATGCCATCCAGAGCAATCTTTGGGGTCACATTGCGTCATCGCTATCATATCACCTTTTCATCATCGGGCTTTACTATAACAAAGGGCCTCATTTTTCCCACATTCTTTAATATCGTCACATTTTAATAATTTAGATATGATTTGTCTCTCGGATAAACTGACATGCAAGCTCCCACTGTTAGGCTTTTCTTACCCCAAATTCCTCTCGTAAGAAAATTAATTGTAGTAAAATATTATATACCCCTCAGGTTACAAAATGATTTTACTCCGTCAATTACAATGGTATTAGGCAGTTGCTCCATCATTTAAACCCCACAGTGTCCCCATCCTTCCTACAAATGATGGAACCCTCCAGCCTTCAACCAAACAATTGGGTCAAGCATGCCAAGCATCAATTTCTTCATCATTGGGGCTTATCAATACACCAAAAAAAAAACTTTGGGCCTACGACTGCATCGGCCGTTCATTCCAACATCAATCACTGAAGGCATCATACCAACCAAGTATGGCAGTAGCACATGCAACCCAAAATCCACCAATTTATGTTGCAATACAGGCAGAACAGTAGCTCCAGATGAGAAAATATACATGAGCTTGCAAAGACAGCAAGTATAATATCACAGACCCTCTTCAACGGCAGACCCAAACCCCCTCGTTGCCTTCAACGTTCTCAGTGGCACCCCCGAGGCATATCCAAGGTAGGATTCACCGTCGGCAGCCACGATTTGAAGCTTCCATGCAAAAGAATCGATCATGAGCAGAACTCCAAGTGAGATCTTCAAAAACACCAAAAAAAATCACTCCACAGCCCAGAGCCATGGCTCATGTTTAGGTTATTTACCTCAAAACCCTAGATCTGAGCAGATCGAACTTGCTTGCCCCAAACCCCCATCTTCAGATCTAGGTTTTGAGCGCGAAACCAACAGCAACGAGGCGAGAGAGGTGACCACAAGCGAGAAGAGGGCCCACAACCGGGGATTCTGCCCACAATCGCAGCAAAAGCTCGGATTTTGCAGAGGCGATTTTGGCTGCCACGGTGGAGAGAGAGGAGAGCGGAATTTTGGGAGAGAAAGGAACACGCGAGCGGAATTTGGGGAAAGAGAATGCCTCACAGTGCGAGAGTAGACACGTGAATAGTGGGCCAAGCCCACTTCCAACCCCAAAGTTTACGAAAGAAACGGGCCCTTAGAGACATCCCCGACATGACAAATAAATCCAAAATTTCATGTCAATAATTAAAATAGGGGTGACATATGCACAAATACCATAAGAGAACGTCCTCCCACCACTAAAACTCTCTTTCATGGTTTGGTTGTTCATTGTCATATCTTAAACATAGGAATATTCTATCGTGTTTGCACATAAGCACATTAGACCAAAAAGTAGGCTAATGTTGGCAACTTACAATAGTGTACTCCACATGTTTTTAAATGAGATCTGACGTGACAGGCTAAACTGTTTGTCTGTTGAAGGAGTTTGACACAGTATATATAAAAAAATTTGTCACGGAGAACATACATGCACCCAATATCAGCAAAAACATTTTTTTTGGCCGGGGCCGACGGCCGTCGATCGCTGGCCCCCGCCCGGGAGGCGAAGATGCCCCCACTCCCCCCGTACGCCCCTGCCTGCCGCTGTCGCTGGCAGCGGCAAACCCCCAAAACCCTAACCGCGTTAGGGTTAGGGATAATGAGATGGAGAAGGTGGGCCACATGCAACTTGGGGCCAGAAGCCCAATACCTTTATTAAAAAACGAAAAATAAAAATCAGCCTAACGGGCCTGAAGCCCGTAGCCAGCCTGCAGGCCGAATTATTTTTATTTTTCTGAAATTATTATATATATAATAAATTTAGAAAATTACCCAAAACCCCCTGAAAATCCAAAAAAAAATTCTGGAAAAATTCTGGAAAATTCCAGAAAATTTAGGGCATAAATGGGAGGGAATTTACATCATATAAATGTTGGCATTACTTAGGTTATCTTCATGTATATAATTGTTTTGTATACTTCAAATGAATTGCCTACTTAAATGCTCTATATATCTGCATGATATATTTACTAATTCATGCATTTATACTCACATATATAAATTATGTATTATGGCACACGATTAATTATAATTTTTCAAAAAAAATTAAAAAATCATATCTATGTATGATAATTGAACCCGAAGTTCAAAATCAAATATCGATACCTTTCTGACCAAACAAAATACGAGGGATTATGCGAAAACTATTTATGCCATCTTCTTAAATCTTCTTAAAGATGAGCACTACGCGGTAAATAGATCTCACAGATCTATAGTCAATATAGACCGATATGGACACCGGGAGTATGCCATAACACCGCTTAATTCTTTTAGAGTAATCTCACTTTACAAGGAAAGATTCTTGAATCTAGCCTTGCGAATAAGTTCACTCCTGAAGTCGTGACTTAATATATAAGTGAGAAATACATTATGAAATTCGCACGCACATATTTATTCCCCTTTAGCATGTTTCTTTATCCACATAAAACCTAAATGACTCAAGAAAATAATGGCCTGAAGACCATACTTGATCATTCAAATGGACTTAAAAAGTCTCATACAAATTTGTTAAGTGGAAGTATAGAAACAAGCTATTTCCCTTGTATATGTCTCCTTGGAGAGATTACTATTTATTATTCCTTATAAATAATTATACAGAAGACTGAAATAGGGGAAGTCCAGGACCAACTTTGTCCTGATATTAAAATAGACAGGGAAGATATGATATCTTCGACGTGAAATAAGCTATGGCAAACCAAGATCAGACCCAGAAGTTCTGATAAGATCCATATTACTATTGCAATATGAAAGGTCATTAATTTATGCCATAGATAATATATACAACGCTAGTCTAAAGACGTAAGTCGATCTAGCTATTGTATACTTAGCTATTCCCCGAGAAAACATAGTTTTTTTTAAAACGAAATTAATCTGTTGCCATAACATGATTCTTAGTGAGTATTTTTCCAACATAATTGTAGACGTATGCTTTCAAAAGCATTTAACAATAATAATAGTCTAAATGAAAACTATTTTTGGACGTCTACTTGAGATTCAGGTTTTGCAAACCTGAATACTCTATATGAGGATGCCCGGTACTCTCAAAAATCAATAAAAGAAAATTACCAAGTTTCGATGGATATTCGTCACGAAATCCCTAATTAATGACTCAGGAAATCAATGAGCCTGAAGCTTTGTCCCACTATGATCCGCGTAATAGTCAATGTGAAGATGAAATCCTTCACAGTAAGAATACAATTCACCTATTACCGGACAAAATTAACTTGAACATTTTAATGGACTTTCATAAGTCCCGCATAAATTCAAAAAGAGGAAGCAAATGGAACACCAGAAGTATCCAGAATCGTCCAACTATTAACTTTGGAACGATATAAAATACCACCCTGGATTGATGATGCAAGATATCATTATCCAATCATATAAACTTGACGAACCCGAAGATTCTTCAAAAGAGTGAAGCTTGCATTGTCCTATCAAAAAGGTAAAAAAGATTACGAGATCATCTCCATTCACGTGGACATTGCCTGTTATCACTTCCTCAAAAGAATTTGAGATGATATATTTTCTATCATCATTAAAATAATTAGACCTTTAGGTCTCTTGAGACTATTTGAGGGATAAAAGTGGACTTATCAACTCCCTACATAGGGTTGATGATATACTTTAGAGTACTCATCCATATATCCTCGAAAAATGGTCATTATCAAACCTATTATCTAACCGTAGTCCAGCTTTTAATATCATATATGGCACATTAATAAATGGCAGGAACATTAGATAACACTGGGAAATCAAATAATTATTTGCAACTGGAATAAAGTTGAACACCCTGAAGTTTGTGTTCACACCCAAAAATGGGTTTATGAATAAATTATTAAAATGATTTAAACGGATTACGTATCCATTAAAAATCCAGTTGTATGTGACTACAAGGGAACATGCTATTATAAGGTAAACCATCAAAATGCCTCCTTAGAACCTATTTATATGAGCCTGATCACCTCATATAAACAGTCTCCGAGAGCCCTTAACGGGGAAGTGTTTAGAGCACATCTTATAGATTGTGCCATGATGAGTATACATCCCCATATCACCACTATAAACCATCAAAATGCAGTCGAACTATTTATCGGAAGTAATTACCCGAGATAAATAGATTCTGAGCACTCCGTAGAGGGAAGCATTTAGAGCACATCTAATAAATTGTGCCTTTGATGGATCATCATAAAAAGAATCGATCGTGAAGATTATATCCTGAATATACTTCACATTCAGAATTCTTTAATTTTCTAGTATTAGGTTCAACATAAATGTAATTATCATCCATGAGCCTGAAGCTCAATTGACCATTTTAAACATTAATGATCTGATTATCATGAATTGTGATGAGATCCTGAAGATCCACACTTATGAAACTGCTAAACAGTTATCAGACATAGTTACTGACAATATAAATATTGTCAAATTCACACATCCATACTACTAAAAATCCAGCTAGGATTGATATACCAAATATAATGGATGCAGTCCACCAGTAGCAGAAGTGTATGTCCTCAATGGATGAGAGGACATACCACGAGGCTCCAAAGCGAGAATTAACTCCTGGAGACCCTAAAGCAATACCACCACAGGAAAGTGAGCTCATCTCCATATCCTCTCCCTTTCCAGAACCTCTAGAAGAGATGAATCTGGAATAAATTGGAATATTATTGAATAATGTACGTACATGGGGAGGTGATTGGATAAAAAAACACACTTGTCGTCAATTACTCACATTTCATTTTGCCATTTAAATGATAATTATAAATATCGTTCCACACTATATTTCCTGAAGCAACCATAGAGATTGGCCGATAATGTGGAACGATGCAATAATAAGTTGAGCTGGACTCACTTATGAAATGTGAAGTGTTTGGACCTGAAGTCATGATATCAAAAGATATCAACCTGTGGGCATAATGAGTATTGTATAAATACAAATATAAATAAAATCGTATGCTAGTAGCAACACGCTATAGCTTAGAGGTTTATTTCGCAGAAACCAGGAAGTAATCAAGTAAGATGAGCTTGACTCACTTACAAAATGATATAAACTGATGCATCAGGCTTCCTGGTCATAGTTGCGAAAACCATGCGATTGGCAAAGGAAATTTTGGGCTATGTTGCTATGGATGATGTGACAACATACCCTTACGAATTTCCTCCTTATTTCCTTTATTGCCTGAATAGATTTTCGGAAACAACATCCTGAAGATGAATTATCATCCAGAAGATGAAACTATCATCCATAAGATGAAACTATCATCCATAAGATGAATGCTCATCCATAAGATGAATGCTCATCCATAAGATGAAAACATCATACATAAGATGAATTATCATCCAGAAGATGAAACCATCATCCAGAAGATGAATAATCATCCAGAAGATGAAAACATCATCCAGAAGATAAAATTATGATCCCGAAGATGAAAAACATGTGACGTTAAACTTCATACACCCGAAGTTGATGAAGAAACATGGACAATTGCAATCCAAAAAATACACCTACTGGTTGTATGGATGCACATTAAGACCCCTTCCGTTCGCTGGAAGAGGGGAAGGATATCTTAGGTCTTGAAGTGCCTTACTTGAGTGCTTTTGGTACACTCCTTTATCTGGCCAACTGCACGCATCTCTAGAGACTGTTGACAGTAAATCCGTTAGCCAGATACAGTACAATGCCTACAGCGCATTACTGACCGAAGATATGTAGCTTCTACGCTACCTCTAAGGGTCAAGGATCAATCTCTATGTTAATGTATTTGCAGATTCAGGTTACAGATCATCGCGATGACTACAACAAAGAAACGACCAACTCCTGGAGACCAGCAAAGCATACTTCCTAGGCAACATCAATCCTACCATCCCGAGAGGCTCATCATCCAAGAAGCAAATCATGAGTACGCACAGCCAAGTCCTGCAGTACCTCGCAGACACAGTGACGACTGGATCAGAGACGTGGAGCTACCTACCGAGTCTGCAGACCACTCCTCTTCAGAATAGCTCCCTCAGATTCAGTAGCTGCCATATATGATGATACTTGTATAGATGAGCGATACTTGTATAGATGAGTGATGTCTTGTATTTTGTACTTATACTCGGAATATTGTAAGAGATTGTTGTATAGTTGCATAGGAGATCTGTAAGCCTGCAGCTTGTACAGATCAGGGGGAGTCAAATGTAGTGTTGTATTCTTTTTCCCTTGCTATTGGGTTTTCCCACTGGGTTTTCCATAGCTAAAGGTTTTAACGAGGCAACCTCATTGACTCTGGATCCAGAAGTATCCACCCCTAAATACTTCCACTAATCAGGAGAAGTTATGGAGAACTATACTCTTTTTCCTTGGCTATTGGTTTTTCCCACTGGGTTTTCCATATCTAAAGTTTTTAACGAGCCAGTTATCCCTAACTCAGGATCTAGAAGTATCCATCCCTTGTGATACTCATAAGCACTATGAATCCTGGAGTATTCATATAATGAGTTTACAAAGATGGATGGATAAGGGGAAGTGTTATGAATGTACACTAAAGACCCTTGTTATCCATCATCATTGTGGAGACCCTTGGTATTCATCCTTTAGTAACGGCTAATTCTCAACAATATTTCCATTTCGTTTAGACGATCATAACTATTTAATTAAATCTTTGTTGTTAAATCTTTGTTGTAAACGGATAATATGGGATTTGTATGGGCTTAGCCTTCTCCATCGCTTTCATGTCATTGTATCTCATCCATGTACGACTCATCACACTTTTATAAATAAAAGATTGGGGTCTTCCCCCAGACCTGATGCCTCATAACACGTTATCAGCATGAGTCTCTAAAAATTCCAAAAACACATTTGTTGCGAAAGTGAAGGAGAAGGCACAGATCCACGCGGGCTTCGTCTTCCATGCACGAGGCTTCGTCTACCAGGCACGGACCTCGTCTTCCATGTGTATGCTTCGTCAACCATCGCTAGATCTGGAGGACGGATCTAGAGGTATCATTTTTAAAATTTAAATTTTTATCATGATCATGATACAATCATTCATCGATATCGAATGATCGGATTAGAAATCGGGTTAATAGACTAAAATCGATGATTTTTAATCGTTAATACTTGTTTTCGTATCATAAAAACTAGCAGTGGCAAATTGCACCCGACCCAACCCGAACCCGACCTCTTGGGTCGGGTATGGGTAGGGGTCAATTCGGTTCGGATCGGATTTGGGTCGGGTATGGGTAGGGGTCGGATTCGGGTACAGGTTTGACCCATCAACCTGGTTGACCCGAATTCCACCCGATAATATATTAAATATATATGTAATATAATAGGCTTTCCTTTCAAAACTTCATTCTGGGAGTGTTGGTTAACACAATTTGTTGGGTTGTTCATGAATCCATGTTGGCCCCTCTTCGATTCCCGGTGGAAGCAATTGTTGGTAATTTATTTCTATTAAATTTTGTTATTCCCAAGCCGAACCCGACCCACACCCGACCCGAACCAAGCCGAACCCGACCGGTTCGACCCGAACCCTAACCGCAGGATAAACCGGATCGGGTACGTGTGACCCGGTTTACAACAGGGTCTGGTATGGGTTCCCGAACCCTAACCCGGATTTAATCCGGGTCGGGTTCGGGTTCACCCATATTCGGGTCAGGTCAAACCTGACCCGACCCGAACCCGGCCCCTTTGCCACCTCTAATAAAAACCCTATTTTTACGATTCATCTATTTATATGATATTAGTAAATGAAACAATTTTTCGAATAATATATAATTCCTCCCCGCCCCAAAGGCGGTGGCACCAAGTTCCGCTCCCCACCCCGAAGGCGACGGCTGCTGGCCCCCTACCTCGCCTCGTGGCGATAGCCACATCCCACCCGCCTCATGGCAGCGTCCCCCAACCTGCCTCTTAGCGGCGTCTCCATCCCACTCACCTCACGACGGCGACCTCCAACCCCACTCACGGCGGCGGCCCTTTCCCATGCCTCGCGACGGCGGCCACCTCCCTTGTAATCATAAGGGTCTACGGCGGCTAACCCTAGCCGTGACCCCATCCCCTTCAATCTATGTTTCAGCCTTCGGGCCCAACCCATTAACCAAAAAAATTCCCTTTTACTATAGGCCGAAGCCCACAACGACTTGTGGGCTTCGGCCCACAAGCGACTTAAAAAAACCGGCCTCTCAGCTGTGGGCCGTAGCCCATAGCATCTCGTGGGCTTCGGCCCACGAACCTAAAAACAAGATATAGCTCGGCAGGCCCACGGCCACATTGCGAGCCGCAGGCCCGCGATGAAAAAAATGTTGCGGGCCTAAAGCCCGCAGCTACATTGCTGGCCAGGCCCGCAGGCCAGAATTTAAATAAAAAAGGGAAAGGTGAAGGGGAAACAAATAAATGGATAAAAAGGGGTTTGGGCCCTAAAAATTGAAGAAAAATTTGAAAACTTGGGGATTAAATGGGGACCTTTATGGTGGAATTTGAGGATTTACGGGGATCGTTTAAGGGTCAAAAAGGAAAACTTACTTCCTTTCTAGAATAAATAAACAATTTGGGTATCATTCAAATTTATTTGAATTAGCCCCTAATGCACAATGAATTGCATATTTTTAATATATGATACCCCTATTAGGATCATATTAATATGCATTACATCACATTTTATGGCTCATTTTCTGGGATACACTTATACTAAGTTGTGCGGCATTAACTTAATAATTATAAAGATCATGCGACCGCTCTGCCGTTAGTCACCTAATCTAACGGGGTATGACATCACCCTTTGGTTTGAATAATTATTAAGTATTTTAAATTATTATGTTTATCCTAGTGTGAATCTGTGATGTCTGTGATGTGTTATGAAAATGTTTAATGATCACAAATTTTTGCATGGATGGCTAATTGTGGTTTTGGATTGGCTGTTTAGTCCCACATTTTACTTTTTCTGCATTTTATTTTCTTTTTGAGAGAAATTGTAGTGAGAAAATTATGCAATGTCCAAGACCTATGACTACTTTCAATAGAGGCGGAGACTATTGAAACTGAAGAATTTTAAAAATAGGACCAATATGGTTTCCAAAGTAGTAATTTTTCGCTTTCATTTGTGTAATATAGACTGCAATATGGATTGTAATATGGACTTGGAACATTTTTATTTTATGTGGGACTGGCCGATCCACACAATTAGCTTATTCATTTAAAAAATTGCCTCCGCATGAAAATGTTTTACGTATTATTAATTCATGAAAATTTGTGCTCTCCTAGATAAAATGGCAAAAAGTGCAAGCGTTGATTTTGAAGTACTGGACACATCTGGGAGAAATTATTTGAGCTGGCAGCTCGATATTAAATTTCACATGTGGGCTAAATCCCTTGTTTTTGTTGTTACAAAAGATGGAAAGGCGACAAACATTGAAAAAGCGCAAGCCATTATTTATATTCCTCGACAAGTGGATAAGACCCTTAAGGCTGAATATCTTACGGTCGAAGATCAACTAGAGCTGTGGACTGCCCTTGAGGAAACATATAAACATCAGAAAGATGTTATACTCCTAAGAGCACGATATGAGTGGGAGAACCTGAGACTACATGACTTTAAGTCCATAGCTGAGTACAACTCGGCTCTTTTTAGTATCACCTCACGCCTGAAGTTGTGTGGTGAAAAGTCTTAGAAGATCGCATGCCAGAAAAGACGTACACGTCTTTCCACGAAAAGGATGCGATACTGATGCAGCAATACCGTGAACGAAAATTCACCAAGTATTCTGAGCTTCTGTCATGTTTACTCATGGATGATCAAAACAGAGAGCTTCTCCTCGCTACTCATAATATGCGCCCCATGGCACTACCCCCTCTTAGAAGCTCACAACACATCTTCTTCCAAAAAGAAGAAAGCTAATAAAAGAAAAGGAAAATCACAGAGGGATGGACCAAATAAAAAGGCCAGAGGACAAGTCCAACATCGAAGAAATGAAGGGAGGCAGAAGATCACTTGGCGCAGAAATGACAACAATAATGATGCACCCCCATCTAGAAGGGAATGGGAAGACCAGTGCTATAGTTGTGGCATGAAAAGACACTGGTCTAGAGTGTGCAGAAATCCACAGCACCTACAAGATTTGTACAAAGAAAGCTTGAAGAAGAAAGCTAAAAGGAATCTGGTGACCACCACTGCTCCAGTTCAGTTCAGTGCTGAAGACTTCGAAAAAGACGACTTGTTTGATTAGCCATTTTTATCGTTATTGAAAAATAATGGTATGAGAGCTATCTGAATGATTGAGTGAAGTATGAATAAATGTGTAAATATTTTTCTGAAATCATATGTGCTTATATGATTCATCTTTTTATAGATGAACTGCTCTCATGACTGCTTAGTAGACAGTAACACATACGATTCTTCAATACAAATGCTATTTTCATAGCATATGAAAGACCAATAAATATTAGGGCCATCAGATATTATTGAAGGTTCTGGGAACGCAACTCTGTTGCTCCCAAATGACACAGAAATTAATAATAAAGGATGCATTATTCTCTCCGAATTCAAAAAGAAACTTACTAAGGTTCAAGAACATCCGTTTAAACGGATTCCACTTATAACTGCAAATGTGAACTAACAATAAACATATGTATGTAACATCTCAAGAAAAAGAAGTAAAATCCATACTTGAACGTTTTGAGAGCCTTTCATTAGGCCTCTGTCATACGATGATTCGGAGAGAGGAAGCTGTTGGAAACTCACAACTCCTCATACGGGTTTGATGATATAATACAAACATTTATATGTGTATAATAACTTTATCTATGCATATTTTATAGACCCACTCAGATCAGATAATCATCAGACTACACTTTGCAAGAAGCATCAAGTTCAAGTTGAAGCTTAGCTTATCGACAAATTTTTATAACGTATGATACATGATGTAATCTTTATTTTCTTTCTTACAAATACTTAGAATGTGAAAGCCTTGAAGATGGTCTATCTTAGTCGTTTAGGGTCAATCCTCAAAAATTGAGTCAAAGACCAAATTGGTCGACTAATACCCCTTCCTGGTCGACCAATCACAAATTCCAGAAATTCCAAAAATTCCAAAATTTTCCCAGAACTATTCTTATGTCATTAGGATCATTTTCTGTGAATTCCACAAGTTTAATATTTCAAATTTTTGGTGGACCAATCAGGATGATTAGCAGACCAGTCAGTTTTCAGAATAATTATAACATCCTGATTTTTGATTAAAAAAATTAGTTTTTATAACTGATTATATCAGTTTCTCAAACCACCCCAAACGACCTTTTTTGCCTGTTTATGTCAGTTTATGACAGTTTTGGCTGTCAGTTTTCTGTCTTTTCCCGAAACATTCTTTCAACAGTCAAAACCTAAATTTGGCAAAAATATTGGTCGACCGATGACCCATATTGTCGACCAATTTGACAAAAACAGTTCAGAATTTTTTGAAAACTTAGACAATTGTCCAACGTTCAAAAACTATCCTTTTGGGCTATAAATCGCCCTAAGACATCTGCCTAAACACACAAAATAATTCTTTCTCTCTCCTATGCTTAAGTGTTCTTTCTCTCACTAGAAAGATAGTTGTTTTCAGATTTCTTTAGGGAACCTTTGCAGAAATTCTTCCTTAATTAGAAGTCCATTATCCAAGTGTGTTCTACCATCAATTCTCATCCAGAACCTTGAAGAATCCATCACCAACCTTGCGTCATAATTCCTACATTATCAAGGCTATAGATGATATTGTTTCATACTCTTTCTTTACTTTATTTGGCGAATCTCTTGTTGAAGAGATTGTACAATTTGCAACACGGTGAGTGTTGGCATCTTTGTATGTTGATTGCTTGCAGGGAGCAAGTGTTTTAGTGGATTAAAATCTCTACGGGGTAGAGGACTGGACGTAGGATCACGAGGATCCAAACCAGGATAAATCTCTATGTTTGCGTTTGAAATTTTCTGGATTGTGTTATTTACTTCTGCATTTTAATTGCAATTTTTTAATTACTTTTAAATTTGCAATTTCGTCGTGATATACACTATTCACCCCTAGTGTATTTGGTGTGCCAGGAGATCCAACATTTGGTATCAAAGCATGGTTGAGATGGCCTACACCTATTCGACGAACAATTCAACGTCTTCATCGCAATTTCTTGAACGGCACTCTACTACAAGGCCTCCACTATTCAACAGATCCAACTACTCCTATTGAAAGACAAGGATGATGATCTATCTTCAAAGCATCGACTACAAACTTTGGAATATGTTGGAAACTCAATATGTGAAGCCTACAACTCATTATGCCCAATGGACCGCTACTGACAAATCTGATGCAACTCACAACTCAAAAGCGATTAATGCACTATTCTGCGTCATGGACAAGAATGAGTTCAATCGTGTCTCTCAGGCCAAAGCAGCATATGACATCTGGCATACACTCGATGTAACACATGAAGGAACTAGTAAAGTTAAGGAAACTAAAATTACTGTTCTTGTTCACATGTTTGAACTATTTAGAATGAAGGACAACGAGACAATTGGAGAGATGGTTACTAGATTCATAGACATCATAAACTCTCTAATTGCTCTTGGTAAGACATATACTCAAACAGAACAAGTCAGGAAGATTCTTCGTGGCTTAACACCAGAATGGGAGAAGAAGACCACAGCCATAGAAGAAGCTAACGACTTATCAACTCTCACAGTTGAAAGTGTCGTTGGTAACTTGATGGCCTACGAAGTTTAACTTCAAGATCGCAAGGAACAATCAGACTCAAAGAAGAAAGTGCCTGCCTTCAACACCTCATCAGACACCGATCATTTAGAAATGGATGATGATGATGTGGCATTAATCACTAGAAACTTCAAAAAGTTTCTACGAAGAGGTAAGTTCAATAATTTGAAATCTGAGAATACTGATGCTTCTCTATGTTTTCAGTGTAACATGCCTAGACATATGAAAAAGGATTGTCCACTCCTTAAGCCAAAAGAGAGAACATCTAACAATTTCAGGAAAGATAAGAAGTTTGACAAAAGAAAGAAGGATTGGCAGCCACTTGGGATTCTTCATCATCTGATGAAGAAGAAGAAACCAACAAACATACTAATCAAGATAATGCTCACATGTGCTTTATGGCACAAGGTAATGCTGAGGTAAGTAGTTTAGACAATGAAGAATTACTAGAAGCCTTTAATGATTTATATGTTAGAGTTAAAAGATTAAATTCTCAACATAAGGCATTAGTTCTTTCACATCAAGAATTATCTTCTTTGCCATTATCATTAGAAAATCTTAAAAATGAGAAGGAATCATTATCTTCTCATTATACTAAATTAGTTCATGAAAATGAGATTCTCAAATTTGAGAATCACAATATGATGTCTCGTATTTCTCTATTAGATAAAGATATGTCTTCATTAAAGTTAAAATATGATGATATGTCTTCTAATATTAATAAGTTTAATAAAGGAATGAATAATCTCGATGATTTACTTAAAGGTCAACATCCTGCTAATCATCGACAAGGATTAGGCTATAAGCATTCTACCAAATCCAATAGTTTTAGTAATGATATTAATTTGGAAAAGAAGACGCATGTTTTTGTTAATACAAAGAAAATTGATTCTTCTAATATTTTGCAAAAGAATACTATTCATTTCAAAAGAAGACCAACTTTATTACATCTTCTAAGAAATCCATTATGCATACTATTTGGATTCCTAAAGATGCTTGCTTATATGACAAGGATTTATATGTTACTAACTTTATGAAAAATGTTATTCTTTCTTCTAATTATTTGAAGAAACCAAATTCTACTTGGGTTTGGTTTCCTAAGGACTAATCCTGAGGACCCATATAAAAAGGGTACCAATATTCATTGTTTTATTTTTCTGGTACCTATAAAAGAAAGATGGATTCTAGATAGTGGATGTTCCAAACATATGATTGGAAACATCAAACTTCTATCAACTGTTCAATTCAAAGATGGTGGCACTGTTACTTTTGGTGATAACAATAAAGGTAAAGTTATTGGCATTGGGACAGTTGGTGATCCAACTAAGCCAATCATTGAAAACATGCTCCTCGTTGACGGTTTGAAACACAATCTCTTATCCATTTCTCAATTATGCAATAAAGATTTTAAAATTGTTTTAGAAAAGAATGCATGCATTATGTATGATTTTAATATGTCAAATATATTATTTCAAGGTAATCATAAGAATAATATATACATATTATGCATGAAAATAGTCTCAAACGATCATTGTTTATTAGCAACTACTGAAAACACACTTTTATGGCACAAACGTTTTGGAGACACTAACTACAAACATTTGGCACGTATTTCCAAGCATAAGTTAGTTTAGGAATGCCTAATATATTTTTTAATCATACACAATTTTGTGATGCATGTCAACAAGGTAAGATGCATAAATTTTCATTTAAATCAAAGGATGCTATTTCTACAAAAGACCACTTGAACTTTTACATTTAGATTTATTTGGTCCTTTTAGAATAGCTTCTTTAAATAGCAATATATATGCATTTGTGATTGTTGACGATTATTCAAGATATACTTGGGTATTATTTTTGAAGCATAAAAATGATGCATTTGAAGAATTTACAATATTTTGTAAAAGAATTCAAAAATAAAAATCTTCATCCATTATTGCTATTCGTAGTGATCATGGTGGAGAATTTGAAAATGAATTATTTACAAAATTTTGTGATAAACATGGCTTAACACATAATTTTTCATTTACTGGAGCCGTACCACAAAATTGTGTAGTTGAAAGGAAAAATAGAACTTTACAAGAATGTGCTAAAACCATGTTATGTGATAGGTCCTTACCAAAATCTTTTTGGGCAGAAGCTATTGCTATTGCATGTTACGTATTGAAACAGAATTTTGGTAAGGCCACAACTTAATAAAACTTGTTTTGAACTTTTCTATGATCGAATTCCTAAAGTTTCATATTTTAAAGTTTTTTGGTTGTAAATGTTTTATTTTAAATACTAAGGATTCATTAGATAAGTTTGATTTTAAATCTGATGAAGGTATATTTGTAGATTATTCTACATGTAGTAAAGCCTATAGGATTTATAATAAGAGAACTTTATATATTGAAGAATCTTTTCATGTAAGTTTTGATGAAAATTATACTCCTATCACATCTATTGAAGAAGATGATTCAATACCCATCACTAGTTCATTAGAAAACACTGAGTTAGACAACAGTGATGATAATGATGATTCAACTAATTCCATTCCTGAACCAATTCCTGATAATACAAGTCTTCCTAAAGCATATATTAAAGTTCCTAACCATCCACATGATTTGGTTATTGGAGATATATCTGATAGAGTTAGAACTAGATCACAAATTGAACAAATGACTCATTGTACATTTATATCATCCATTGAACCAAAGAATGTTAATGTAGCATATAAAGATAGTTCATAGATTATAGCATGCAGGAAAAACTTAGTCAATTCAAAAGGAATGGTATATGGGAATTAGTACTAAGACCTTCAGATCATCTTGTTATAGGTACTAAATGGGTAATTAAGAATAAGTTAGATGAATCTGGTCAAGTAGTTAGAAATAAGGCTAGATTAGTTGCACGAGGATATAACCAAGAAGAAGGTATATATTATGATGAGACCTATACACCTGTTGATAGATTAGAATCTATTAGAATGTTACTAGCATATGCATGTTTTAAGGATGTTAAATTATATCAAATGGATGTTAAGAGTGCATTTTTAAATGGTATAATAAAGGAAGAAGTCTATGTAGAACAACCAACTAGATTTCAACATGAAGTTTATAATAACATGTTTTCAAATTGAAGAAAGCATTATATGGATTAAAAACAGCACCACGTGCTTGGTATGAAAGATTAAAGAAATTTCTTTTGAAATCAGGATATTCTATTGGAAAGATAGACTCTACTTTATTTACCAAGCATATAGATTTTGATGTATTAATTATTCAAATTTACATTGATGATATAATTTTTGGTTCTACTAATGATTCTCTTTGTCAAGAATTTTCTAAGGAAATGCAGAATGAATTTGAGATGAGTCACATGGGTGAATTGACCTATTTCCTCGGACTTCAGATCAAACAATTGAAGGAAGATATATTTATACATCAAATTAAATATACAAAGGAACTCATCAAGAGATTTGGACTAGAGAATTCTGCAGAGAAACATACTCAAATCTTGACAATGATCCAAATGGTAAGAGTGTTGATCAAAGACTATATCGAGGTCCCTCAAATCTTGACAATAATCCAAACAGTAAGAGTGTTGATCAAAGACTATATCGAGGTATGATCGGATCTTTACTATATCTTACTGCAAGTAGACCAGATATTATGTTTTCTGTATGTATATGCGCTAGGTATCAATCTGATCCTAAGATATCACATTTGACTGCTGTCAAAAGAATTATTAGATATGTCAAACATACATCTGATTTTGGTTTATTTTATCTAAAATTAAACTCATTTGATTTGATTTCATATAGTGATGCAGATTTTGCTGGTTGCAAATTTGATTGAAAAAGTACAAGTGGAACTTGTCACTTTCTAGGTCAATCTTTAGTTTCATGGTTTAGTAAGAAACAAAATTCTGTTTCTTTATTAACCACTGAAGGAGAATATATAGCTGCATGTTTAGCATGTGCACAGATTTTATGGATGAAACACACTATTTTAGATTATGGCATTAAATGTGACACATGTCTTATTACGTGTGACAATGTTAGTGCTATTAATCGATCCAAAAATCCTGTTCATCATGCACGTGCAAAACACATAGATATACGTCGTCATTTCTTGGATGATCATGTCGAAAAAGGTGATATTATATATATACACACACTAGAAATCAGATCGCAGATATTCTTACAAAACCTCTTAAGAAAGAGACATTTCTAAAACTTAGGAGAGAACTAGGTATTTTGAGTGAATCTGAATTTTAATGATATATTATATCTTAATATTATATTATTTTTGTTATATATTTTATCTAGATTTTTTCAAATTATATTTTTAATATTTTGGTTGACCAATTCCACCAATTGGCCGACCAATCCGAACTAGAAAATTATATATACAATTTTTTATTATATAATACTTTTGTTTTCAAAAGTTTTTGTTAAAACACTATGTTTTTATCTTCACTTCTCTTTCAATCACATGAAGACAAAATTTTAAACTTCCCTCCTATTTTTTGAATCGTTATGCATTGGAATGGAACCCCTTTCTATTACACCAAAGTATATAGTACTTAGAGTAGTCAACTTTCTCTTACACAAAGTACCCTTACACCTTCCCACATCACCTTTTGAACAGTCAAAATCACTTAACTCAGTCAAAATCACTGTTCATCCATCATCTAAACCCGCAAGAAATCGCACCCAGTCATATTGGCCGACCAATTGGCCAAATTGGTCGACCAAAATGCACCAGTTTCCAAATTTTTCAGTTTTTCGAAATTTTTGACTGTTCTAAGCTGCATTTTCGCTCCATGATTCCTTTCCCAACTGAATCAAGGAGTTAATATTCGTCATTAATTGGTTTTAAATCAGTTTTTAGGATTTGAAATTAGAAATTTCCCTCTCAAATTTCCTATTTAACCATGGGTTCTTCTCTCCTTCTTCATCGTGCAAAAACCCATTAGCCTATATTCCCGAAAATCCTCATTTACAGGGAACGAATTCGAAGTCATCCTCTCATGGCTTCATCTTCCTTCCCCCATCCTCGTCAATCTCCATCAACACGTCGTCAACGATTGGCAGCCATGACAAACACTCCATTTCATGAAGAGCGCTACATCGACTTCAATAACAATGTCCTTCAAACCTATCCCATTATCCCTCTCCTACAAGATGTCAATCTCTTTCATCTTTGGGGGGATGACACTCCATTTTCCCCAATTATTGTTAAAGAATTTTATGCCAATATGATCATCACCCGTGATGATGATCTTATCACTATTGATACGGTTGTCAAAGGTGTTAATATACACCTTGATTACGAATCTCTTTCCGAAAGTCTAGGAATTCCTGAAGCCAACAATTCCGGCCTCCGAGTCCCTCTCACCGATTCATGAATTCTTGCTCGCCTTGGTTCAAATTTCCGCATAGGAATGAATGCCATAGAACTCAATCCTATCTCTTACTTACTTTTAAAATTGATCATCTATAACCTTCTTCCCAAAGCCGGTTCCTTTAATTATGTGAACGAAGGTCGTTCTTGCGCCCTCTATGCCATCATTGGTGGCATTAAAGTTAATTGGTCCTTCCCTATCATGAAAATCCTCGCAAAGCCCGTCTCTAGCCACATTTTTCTTCCTAGTATAATCACTAGGATACTTCAACATTTTGGTGTCTCATTAGACCGTGAAGTTTCCTACTACAACACTCAACGGATTGATTACACTGTTATTCAAAGGATGGAACTTCCACCTCCTCCACCGCCAGATGAAGTCTCTCCTTTGGAACAACTACGTCTTCCTCACCAACGCAAGCAAACCGTCAATCCTAATCGTCCTACTACAACTACTCCTCCTCCAAGACTCTCCGTTCAAGATCAACTCAACAATCTCCGAACCGACATGAATACCGGTTTTGAGGGTATACAAACCCACTTAAGTGGATTTGAAGAACGTTTTGGTCGTTTGGGAGATAACATGGAGCATATGCAAGAGAGTCAAGCACGAATCGTTAGTTATTTTGAACAATGGGAGCCTTACTTTCCTTCAGGCTCACATTATCAACCACCACCACCTGCAGAATATTGATAGAATTCGGCCCCAAAAATTTCGTACTTTGGCCGACCAATCACATCAATTGGTCAACCAATATCTGCAGTTTTAGTTGTTGTGTTGTTTCGGTTGTGTTGCTTTTGAATTTGTGTCTTTGTTTGTGTTAATTTGGATGTCAGTTGGTCAGTCCCATTGTATCTTTGTATTCAGCATTATGTATCTTTTATTAATGTAATACAATTTCAATTCTCTCCATAGTTTTGTCATTTATTTTGGTCGACCAAAGCACTCTGTTGGCCGACCATTATGAGTTAATATTCCCATTTTTGGCCGATTTGACAGGGGGAGAAAATTACTAATAATTATTAAAAAAATAATAATTAAAAAATCTATAACGTCATGTTTAAAAGAACAGTCATTTCATAACATCATTCACAAAAGATGCTCTCATTTCCATTATCCTTATTATAAGAGATATGACATACATTCAAAATGATGTGCTCATCCTTTATTTTTGCATTTCAATTATATGTTCACATAGTACAAGAAACAAATCTTTAGGGGAGCTTCTTTTATTTTCATGTCATAATTTTTTAAATATATTATTAAATGTTTGTAAATCATCCAAAAGGGGGAGAATGTTGGAAACTCACAACTCCTCATAAGGTTTTGGTGATATAATACAAACATTTATATGTGTATACTAACTTTATCTATGCAGATTTTATAGACCCATTCAGATCAGATAATCTTCAGACTACACTTTGCAAGAAGCATCAAGTTCAAGTTGAAGCTTACCTTATCGACAAATTTTTATAACTTGTGATATGTAATCTTTATTTTCTTTCTTGCAAATACTTAGAACGCGAAATCCTTGATGATGGTCTATCTTAGTCGTCTAGGGTCCATCTTAAAAATTGTGTCAAATACCAAATTGGTTGACCAATCACAAATTCCAGAAATTCAAAAAATTCCAAAATTTTCTCAGAACTATTCTTAAGTCATTAGAATCATTTTTTGATAATTTACAAAAATTTGATTTTTTAAATTTTTGGTCGACCAATCAGGATGATTAGCAGACCAGTCAGTTTTCAGAATAATTACAATATTCTGATTTTTGATTAAATAATCAAGTTTTTTTTATAACTGATTATATCAGTTTCTCAACCCACCCCAAACGACCATATTTTTCCACGTTTATGTCAGTTTATGGCAGTCTTGGCTGTCAGTTTTCTGTCTTTTCCCAAAACAGTGCTTCAACAGTCAAACCCTAAATTTGACAAAAATATTGGTCGACCAATGACCCATATTGGTCGACCAATTTGACAAAACAGTTCAATTTTTTTTGAAAGTTTAGGCAGTTGTCCAACATTCAAAAACTACCCTTTTGGGCTATAAATAGACCCAAGACCTCAGCCTAAAAACATGAAATAATTCTCTCTCTCCCCCTATGCTTAAGTGTTTTTTCACTCACTAGGAAGAGACTTATTTTCAGATTTCTTTGGGGAACCTTTGCAGAAATTCTTTCTCAATTAGAAGTCCATTCTCCAAGTGTGTTCTACCATCAATTCTCATCCAGAACTTTGGAGAATCAATCACCAACCTTGTGTCATAATTCATACATTATCAAGGCTATATGTAATATTGTTTCATACTCTTTCTTTACTTTATTTGGTGAATCTCTTGTTGAAGAGATTATACAATTTTGCAACACGGGAAGCGTTGGAATCTTTGTATGTTGATTGCTTGCAGGGAGCAAGTATTTTAGTGGATTGAAATCTCTATGGGGTAGATGACTGGACGTAGGATCATGAGGATCCGAACCAAGATAAATCTCTGTGTTTGCGTTAGAAATTTTCTAGATCGTGTTATTTACTTCAGCATTTTAATTGCAATTTTTAAGTTACTTTTAAATTTGTAATTCGTCGTGATATACACTATTCACACCACTCTAGTGTATTTGGTGTGCCAGGAGATCCAACAGAAGCAAATTTGATGGAACACCTGAAGTGCCCGATACCAACCAAGTTTCTACTTTGGCATGACATATTTGGCCACCCTGGACAGGTTTTGTTGCACCACATCTTATCCCCTTCCTATGGACATGACATGAAGAACCCGAAGATTCTTCAGAAGGGAGAAATCACTTGCATTCTTTTAAGGAAAAACTAATTACAAGGCAATCTCTACTAAATATTGATAAAAAATCTCCATACTTCCTCAAAAGAATACAAGGAGATATATGTGGACAAATCCACCACCCCTAGTTGGCCATTTCGGTTATGATACTGATAAATGCATCCTCAAAATATTCGTATATGTATCTACTATCGAACCGCAACCTAGCTTTTTCCAAAGATATTGGCACAAATAATAATGTTGCGGGCGCATTTTCAAGACAACTAAATAACAAAAATATGTCTAGATAATGCTGGGGAATTTACCTTCCGGTCATTTCAAGAGTATTGCCTTGCAATTGGGATAGAAATTGAACATCCAGTGCAACATGTTCATACCCAAAATGGGTTGGCAGAGTTATTGATAAAAAGACTCCAATGGATTACACGTCCATTATTGATGAATCCCAGTTACCGGTGAATGCATGTGGACATGCAATCTTACATGCTGCATCGTTAATAAAAATAATAATAAGACCCTCTGGAGGTCAGAGTCTCTCTCCAATGTAACTTGCATATGGAATACCACCGAACATCTCTCACTTGAGACTTTTCGGTTGCACAGTTTATATCCCCATAGCATCACCACAGATGAAAAAAATGGGTCCTCAAGATCGTCTAGATATCTATAGAGGATTTGACTCACCCTCAATAATATACTTAGAACCCTAAACGGGGGACGCTTTCAAGGCACGTCTTGAAGAATGCGAATTTGGTGAGACGAATTTCCCCAAATTAGGCCCAGATACTGAAAAATCTGGAGCTACACAAATAATATCATGGAATATAAAATCATTAACCAACTATGATCCGGTAACGAAGAAATGTGAAGATGAGATCTTGAAGATCCTACAAATAACAGTTACCAGACTCATTCACTGACAACCAGAAGCTGTCAGATCACACATCTCTGCTGTAAATACTCCAGCTAGGATTGGCATCCCCAAGAATGGATGCAATCCACTAGCAGCAGAAGTGGTTGTTTCTCAACAAGAAAAGAGGCAGACCAACAGGCTCCAAGGACAAAAATCAAAGGAAAAAATACTCCTGGCGACCTTGAGACAATACTACCACAAGACAATGAGCTCATGTTCATACCCTCATGACGTGCGTTTATATTTTATATATTCATGCACGAATCCTTTGTGTTTTTCTGTTGTTTTCCGTCGTCCCATACCCATTTTCTCGTGATTTCTAGTTTTCTTTCACTCTTTTGTGTTTTTGTGTATTTGCATGAGATTACCAGCGTTGGGGAGATATAGTAAAGATATCATGAGCCCCCGGAGCAATGGGAGGAGTCGCGTGTGATCCAGAGAGTCAAACGATGAAGATTGCCATTTCTCAGCCCTCAACCGATCGGGTGGACACAGCCACCCGATCGGTTGATGCACGCGTATCCGACCCGGACGAAGGCTGAAGTGAGGAGCAGCTCAACCGACCGGTTCGTCGACCGGTTGAACACAACAGAGCTCTCGGCCATTTGGAGCTGAATTCCAACCGATCGGGTGACATCTCACCCGATCGGTTCATCTGAAGCGAATTTTCCAAACGATGACCCAGAGAGCTCAACCGACGGTTCGCTGACCGTGTAAAATCAACAGAACTCTCTATCTTTTTGGGGATAATTCCAACCGATCGGTAGAATAATCAACAGATCGGTTCACTTGATGCCGCATCGGCCCAAATATCGAACCGACGGCTCCAATCGC
Source organism: Scilla litardierei (assembly GCA_030789695.1). NCBI lineage: Eukaryota > Viridiplantae > Streptophyta > Magnoliopsida > Asparagales > Asparagaceae > Scilla > Scilla litardierei. The sequence goes on from CM061142.1 coordinate 324,337,129, forward strand.
TCTCCTCAGTGCTCGGTTGAAGCTCCCGAAGCCGACGGCCGAAGCATCAAGCAGCTCACCTGATCGGTTGATGCTTTAACCGATCGGGTGACGTCGATTTGTATAAATAGTTGCCCTAGGTTACAGAAAACGAGAGTTGTTATTTTTTCTGTCTTTTTCTTGTACGGTGACAGCTGGAATTTTATTGCATTTTGTAAGTCTTCTGATTGCTTTCAAACTTTAATATTATCTTTATAGCATTGCTACTATCTCATTTCAATCGCTTGATCATGATTTCTACGGTTGATTTTCATTTAGATTGCTTTTTAGCTATGATTTGTGAGTAGTTTCCAAATCTGGGATTTTGGTGGAAACCCCTTCGTGGGTTCTCCCTAATGCGTCCATAGGACTAGGATTTCGATAGGGATTAGGAATTTAGATGGTTACGCGGGGTGTTTCATTGTCATTGGCGGAAAAAGACCGCCTTTGATCGTCGGGCCAAGGGGGAATATACTTGGCAGTTGACTCCCTAGCCACAGCTCACGCCCTTAGCGTAGACATTGAATCCTAGCGCGTGGGAACGGCAGGATGAGATGTTGGGAGTAATCGTTGCGAGCTTAGTGCTCCCGGAGTTTGTCGGTGTTAATGGACATGGGAATGCCCACCGACCGAACCCGGGTAGTCCAGCGTATCATCCTGGGCATCGACCGGAATATCGGGCCCATGGGACGCTGGTATCACTCTTAGAGGCAACGTCTCACCACTAAACCCTAAATCCAATCGTATTCCTATCCGTAGGTCGTAATAGCGAGAACACATGATAGGGTGGAAACCGAAGTCCTAGGTTTCCTTTTATATCGTTTATCCTCCGTATTTACATTTTGTGACAAACCATCGATCGTACGGGCTAGCTCACCCATTGGGTGAACCGGTTCCTCTTTGACACAAGCACAACACACGCCTCCCTATTTCGACCCCCAAGCTACACTACAACACCGTGCGCTTGTGGTATAAATATTTAAATCTGGTATCCCCAATCCTATTGCACTTTTATGCTCAAAAACTAGGAGATGTCAAGCTTTATGGCGCCGTTGCCGGGGAGGCAACGTGCTTGTTTATTTTAGGACCCATTGAACCCTTGAGTCTAGCTCACATCTTCACCTCGCGATAATTTTCGCATTCTTCATTTTCATTTTCATTTTCTATTCTTTATTTTCTGTTTTTATCTGTTTCTATCCCATACTTTCTTCACGGGTGTTTGTTGCTTTTACATGCGCAGGAATACAAGGAGTATCGACGACTTGATTCCTTTAGATCCAGAGATCAACGCCACCGTGAGGCGTTTGAATGCAGAGAAGAGAAGAAGAGAAGAGTCTGCAGCCATGGGGGAGAACACTCCTCACCAGAAGTCCCTGCTGGAGTACTCGATGCCATCCATCGGGTCCACCACCTCCATCCAACCTCCGGCTATTACGTCACAGAGTTTCGAGCTTAAGCCGTCGTTAGTGACGTGGATCCAGTAGGATCAATTTTCTGGGGCACCCATGGAGAGCCCTATTGAACATCTGGATTTCTTCCTTGAGAAGTGTGACACATTCAGGATTAATAGTGTCACGACTGAAGCTATCCGACTGAAGCTATTCCCCTTCTCTCTGCGGGATAAAGCTGACGTCCCCTAGCTTTTAAGCATAAAAGTGCAATATAATTGGGGATACCAGATTTAAATATTTATACCGTAAGCGCACGGTGTTGTAGTGTGGCTTGGGGGTCGAACATAGGGAGGCGTGGTTGTGCTTGTGTCTAAGAGGAACCGGTTCACCCTATGGCCCGAACGATCGATGGTGGTCACGGAAAATAGAATACGAGGGATAAACAATATAAAAGGAAACCTAGGACTTAGGTTTCCACCCTATCATGTGTTCTCGCTATTACGACCTACAGATAGGAATACGATCGGATTTAGGGTTTAGTGGTGAGACGTTGCCTCTAAGAGTGATACCAGCGTCCCATGGGCCCGATATTCCGGTCAATGCCCAGGATGATACGTCGGACTACCCGGGTTCGGTCGGTGGGCATTCCCATGTCCATTAACACCGACTGATTCCGGGAGCACTAAGCTTGCAACGATAACTCCCAACATCTCATCCTGTCGTTCCCACGCAATAGGATTCAATGTCTACGCTAAGGGCGTGAGCTGTGGCTAGGGAGTCAACCGCCAAGCTTATTCCCCCTTGACCCGACGGTTAAAGGCGGTCTTTTTCCTACCGATGACAATGAAACACCCTACGTAACCATCTAAAATCTTAATCCCTGAAATCCTAGTGCTATGGATGCATTAGGGAGAACCCACGAAGGGGTTTCCACCAAAATCCCAGATTTGGGAACTACTCACAAATCATAGATAAAAAGCAATCTAAATGAAAATCAACCGTAGAAATCATGATCAAGCGATTGAAATGAGATAGTAGCAATGCTATAAAGATAATATCAAAGTTTGAAAGCAATCAGAAGACTTACAAAATGCAATAAAATTCCAGCCGTCACCGTACAAGAAAAAGACAGAAAAATAACAACTCCCATGTTCTGAAACCTAGGGCAACTATATATACAAATCGACGTCACTCGATCGGTTGCAGCATCAACCGATCGGGTGAGCTGCTTGATATTTCGGCCGTCGGCATCGGGAGCTTCAACCGGGCGCTTGCCTCTCTCAAAACAATGTGAGCTCTACTCCCAAGCGCAGGAGATCGTGCAAGTAGTACCTGGAGAGTCCAGAGTCGAATCCTCGGGACAAGTCGACCTGAGATAACACAAATTCAACTAATCAAATAAAATATACGGTTAAGAGAACAACCACCATTGTGAAGGTGAAAAATGGTTTAATGATCGGTATCGAAGAAGTGGCTCCTAAAAAGTCTTACGGTGTTTCGAAAGTTTGGTATTCTATGAGATAAAGATGCTACGATTGTGATTTCATTAGGAGTTTATAGTCGATAAAATTTCATGCCTTTCAATATCACACAACACTTCACCCGGTCAAGGCGTGAAGACGTCGGAAGATGAATCGATAAAAACTAGTCAAATTAGCCGTAAACGTATCACTAGCAATGTTGATTTCATTGAACATTAAATGCAACGATAAGTTCAGATTAGAGAACTCGAATAGGCTAGCCTTATCAGGGCCTAGCATTAGGGAACATAAACGATATCGAACAATAAGCAATACCTAACAAATACGTTGTAGAAATCAACATTACGAGCAATTTTGACATGATAATGAGGCTAAAGACATGAAATTCATCGACTACATACTTCTAATTACATCACAACCATAGCACAAGACGTATAGCTACTCATGGTGCAATAAAAATCAGATTTCATAAGAGAATACATCGTTCTAATAGCGAAATACAAGGAAAAATCACCAAATCTGGAGTATAAGTTCAAGAATATATCACCAAAACTCTTTTGTAGCCACCCAAACTCTCTGGAAATAGGGAAAATAGTCTCTGGAAATTATCAGCAACTTTTCTCTGAAGAATACACGCAGTAGCCCCTTCAAAAGCTCCAAAATACGCCAGAATACCCCAAAAAACCCTAGAATACGCTTAAATAATGGCATTGCAGGTTTTACTGTGCTTATCGGGTCTTAACCCACGCTTACACCCAAACCCGCTGATCGCTTAAGATTTCAGCCGTTCGATCGCGGCGGGATCGAACGAGCGTGTGACACGTGGCCCGGCGGATCCGCTACCACGTTCAAATCCAAACCCAAGTCGGGATCAACAATGTCCGTCCGATCGTGGATCAACGGATGATGTAGCGCAGCGTGGCCTTTTGGATTCTCCCGCATTTGGGCCGTTGGATTCGAATCCAACGCATCTCAGCATGCCACGTCGCCCGTATGCGCTGTGAATTTGAGTTTGAGCGGGAGGGTTGTGGACCGTTCGATCGAAATCGAACGGTTGAAGACTTTCCGCGTCGCTCGCTCAGATGAAAGCTGTGCTGCCGTCCGATTCGAGCGTGGAAGCTCGAGATGCTGCCACGTGGCGCCCCCGATCAGTGCTGAAACCGTATTTTCGTATTTCCAACGTATTTCGGTCGTATTTCTCCTTATAATTGGTATTCTGCATTCAAAATACACAGTAATTAGCACAGATCTCAGAAAAATACAAATAAATAGTCGTTGGAATCGTGAGATCGAGACCAAGCCACGAAAAATATAAAAAATGCAGAATTACTCAATAAAATTCATATTTTGTGCACAAATCAATGGTTTGCTCTAATAAATGATGATATACAAAATACGAGCGTATTAGAGATCACTTAAGCATCATATAAGCACAAAATAGGGCTAAATGAGGTGTTAAATATGCAATATTCAACCCTAATCACACCCCCCAACTAGCGTTTTGCTAGGCTCTAGCAAAATGAGCGAAATACGATACCAAATATACACCTAGATCACCTTATCAGCTCTCAAATCACTCACCACCATACTATAACGACAAAAGAGATGACCGCACGCTAATGCCAAGATTTCATGCTCATTATATAATGGTACTCATGGGGTTAACGATGAAAAACAAGTATCTCTTAAATGGTTATGAATAGATGACTTAACTACACTATCCATTACTTCTTAGCGCATAATATGCAAAATCAATGGCTCACACCTTTCAATCGAAGATTATAACTTGGAGCGTAGATGTATCATGCAAAGCAAGCATAAAAAATAGATTGGCATCAAGACATACACACGTCAATCTTCATTCATAGGAAATCACACCAGATCTTGTGCTTTCTTTAAGCTTTGGAAATTCTCTTGCCTTACTAATTATGCACACTTTTTTTCACTTTTCTTTCTCTTTTTATTAGTTCTGCATAACGCGCATAAAGCAACATTCGCAGAAAAATGTATAACTTGGATCGCTCCATCAAATAAATGAGGTTCCGGTCAATGGCTCCCAAATCAGACGATAATAGGGCATTAGGCCAAAAAGGACCCCTCGGACTGTTCTACTCGAGCCAACCAAGTTATTTATCTTAGTGACACACTTATTCATTCATTTTTTTGTATATATTTTTTCATTTTTTATATGGTGTGCATAAATAACTTGGCAAGATAGCTTCCTCTTCATAATCCTTTCACAAGAATGGATTATCCTAATCATTTCAAAAGACAGTGTACTCCATCTACCCAAAATCATACAAAGCATGCAAATAACAATGAATAAGAAATAGAAAGCAATGCTCCAGTTATTTTGTGAACTAGTAATTTATGAACCTTGGTGTGTTCCATTGAAAGCATACGATTTGCTAATTCATAACTTCTAGATTCATTAAGTCATCTATCAATCCTACCACTGAGATATACCAACAGAAATTCACCACGAGTACTAACATTCATGTCAAATGAGACTGAAATACTCAACAATAGTGGTGGAAGACAATACATCACATGTGTATAGTGGTGAATGGATTTTGAGAATTTTCATCACATGAGGTTTATCTCTAGGTAAAATAAGAATTGGTGATAGATATTGACTCAAATTTTTTTTTGTTTTTTTTAAAAAAAATGCAAAAGGGAACTAACTAATAAAAAAAATCCTAAAAGTTTATACCCTCCACCCAACTTAAAATAAGCATTGTCCTCAATGTTAAGGAGAGGGAATCATGGAAAGAACACACCTGATTAGTTACCACCCAAAGGTGGATCTGTGAGATCAATGGTGGTATCCTCTCTGGTCCAAAGCTCTTGAAAATGTTTTAGACGTTGTCCATTGACTTTGAATTCATGGCCATCTTTCTCATTCACCAAGATCACCGCTCCATGTGAAAAGACTTCTTTGACAAAGTATGGTCCCGTCCATTTTGAGCGCAGCTTTCCTGGAAATATATGGAGTCTTGAATTGTACAACAGAACCTTGTCTCCAATTTTGAATTCCTTTCGCAGGATCATCTTGTCATGCACATCTTTCATCCTTTCCTTCGCTAGTTTCACATTTTCATATGCCTCCCGTCGTATTTCATCAAGCTCCATGATCTGTAATTTACGAGAAACATTTGATGAGTCATCAAGCAAATTAAGAGTTTTAATTGCCCAAAAAGACTTATGTTCTAATTCAACAGGAAGATGACAATTTTTTCCATAAACCAAATGAAAAGGTGACATCCCTAAGATAGTCTTGTATGCTGTCCTGTAGGCCCATAAAGCTTCAGGTAAGCGAAGACTCCAATCTTTGCGCGTTGGGTTCACTGTTTTCTGAAGTATATTCTTTATCTCCTTATTTGCCAATTCTGCTTGTCCATTTGTCTGGGGGTGGTAAGGTGTTGAAACTTTATGTGTCACCCCAAATTTCTTCATAAGATTTGCAAAGAGCCTATTGTAGAAGTGGGACCCTCCATCACTGATAATGGCCTTTGGCACTCCAAAGCGCGAAAAGATGTTCTCTTTCAAAAATTTCAGCACAATGGAAGCGTCATTGGTCCTGCAAGGAATAGCTTCCACCCATTTAGAAACATAATCAATGGCCACCAATACAAATATATAACCAAAAGATGGTGGAAAAGGCCCCATGAAATCAATACCCCAACAATCAAATAATTCTATTTCTAACATGGGATTCAATGGCATCATGTTTCTTTTCATTATTCCCCCCAACTGTTGACAACGCACGCATGATTTACAGTAAGCATATGCGTCTTTAAACATAGTAGGCCAATAAAAACCACTCTGTAAAATCTTTGCAACAGTTTTATATGCTGAAAAGTGCCCCCCACATACCCCATCATGGCAAAAATGTAACACACTATCAAACTCATGGTCGGGTACACATCTCCTGACAATTTGGTCTCCACAATATTTAAAAAGATAAGGGTCATCGAAATAGAACGATTTTACCTCATGCTTGAAGTGTTTGAAATCTAAAGAAGACCAATGTGGAGGGGTTCTACCTGTCACCAAATAATTAGCTATATCTGCATACCATGGTAGAGTGGAGATGGCAAAAAGCTGCTCATCTGGGAAGGAATCTCGCAATGGGATATTAGGTGACTCTGTTCCCACCGTCAATCTGGATAGGTGATCTGTGACATTGTTTTCAACTCCTTTCTTATCCTTGATCTGAATATTGAACTCATGCAAAAGAAGAATCCATCGTATAAGTCTACGTTTCGCATCCTTTTTAGATAAAAGATATTTCAGTGCAGAATGATCTGTAAAGATGAGAATAGGTGATCCCAATATGTAGCTTCTGAATTTCTCCAACGCAAACACCGCCGCCAGCAACTCTTTCTCCGTAGTAGTATAGTTCCTTTGTGCTTCATTTAACGTCTTACTGGCATAATAGATAACACAAGGAACTTTTCCTTTCTTTTGTCCAAGCACTGCCCCCATCGCGTAGTCACTTGCATCGCACATGATTTCAAATGGCATAGTCTAGTCTGGAACCTGCAAAATAGGGGAGGAAACAAGTGAGTTCTTTAATTTATCAAATGAATCTTGACACTCTTGTGTCCATATGAAATCAGCATTTAAAGTTAATAAGTGGCAGAGGGGGCGGGAGATAGCGCTGAAATCTTTTATGAATCTTCGATAAAATCCTGCATGGCCTAGGAAGGATCGTATGTCCTTGACGCATTTTGGTGTAGGTAACTTCTCAATCACTTCAACTTTTGCTCTGTCTACCTGAATACCTTCTTTGGAGACTAGGTGACCAAGAACCAAACCTTCAGTTGTCATGAAATGACATTTTTCCCAGTTTAGTAGCAGATTCTTTTCCTGGCACCTGTGCAAGACAAGAGCTAAGTTAGATAAACAATTTTCAAACGAAGTGCCATATACAGAGAAATCATCCATAAACACTTCCATAATCCTTTCAACCATATCGCTAAATATACTCAACATGAAACGCTGAAAAGTAGCAGGCACATTGCATAATCCAAAGGCATTCTTCTAAAAGCGAAAGTTCCAAAGGGGCAAGTGAAGGTAGTCTTTTCTTGATCCTCTGGAGCAATCTCTATCTGATAATAGCCAGAATAACCATCTAGAAAGCAATAAAATTCATTACCTGCTACTCTTTCCAAAATTTGATCAATGAAAGGTAATGGAAAGTGATCTTTTCGTGTTTTAGCATTTAATTTCCTGTAATCAACACACATCCTCCAGCCCGTGGTGGTTCGCATCGGTATAAGCTCATTATTCTCATTTCTTACCACTGTTGGGCCTGATTTCTTTGGAACCACCTGTATGGGGCTAACCCATCTGCTATCAGAAATAGGATATATTATACCTGCAGCAAGTAGCTTAAGAACCTCTCTCTTAATAACCTCTTTTAATGTAGGATTTAAATGACGTTGCATCTCACATGTAGGCTTGGCATCATCCTCAAGATAAAAATGATGAGTGCAAATTAAGGGATTTATACATGTTATGTCCGCAATAGACCATCCAATGGCCCCTTTGTGTTCCCTAAGCACATCAAGCAACTCATATTCTTGTTCAAGCGTGAGTTTAGAGGATATTACCACAGGGAAGGTTTCCTCCTTTCCAAGGAAAGCATATTTCAAATAGTCTGGCAGAGGCTTCAATTCCAATTTTGGATGCACAATCTCTGAAGGTTGTTGTGGTGGTAATTCCTCTGGCAATGTTTCAAATTTTGGCACCCATGCATCCCTTGATCTTTCATTTTTGCCCTGCACAAAATAGGATTCATCAATATCGTCGAAATTATAATCAATAAAATTGGACGAGCATTCATACTTAGCTTCAAAATAATCTTCAATTAAATTCTCAATAAAACATACCTCTTTCACTTCATCAGCACTTGCAGGTAACTTAAAATATTTAAAAATGTTCAGCTCAAGTTTCATGTTACCAAAACTTATCTTCAATTGTCCATCCCTACAATTTATCATAGCATTGCAAGTGGCTAGGAAAGGACGTCCCAATATAATTGGAGTGCAATTACCTGATTGTGGCCCATGTATGTCAAGGACGATAAAGTCCACTGGATAATAGAATTTGTCCACTTGGACCAACACATCTTCCACGCATCCTCGTGGGATTTTTACCGACCTGTCTGCTAACTGTAGAACCACAGGTGTCGTTTTCAGCTACCCCAATCCTAACTGCACATAAACAGAATAAGGCAAAATGTTAACACTAGAACCCAAGTCAAGTAAAGCATCTCCAAATTTCTTGGTTCCTATAATGCATGGGATAGTAGGAGAACCTGGATCCTTATATTTGGAAGGAGTGTCATGTTGTATCATTGCACTTACCTGTTGTGTTAGGAATGCTTTCCTTTTCACATTTAGACTCCGTTTCACAGTGCATAGCTCCTTCAGAAATTTAGCATATGCATGCACTTGGTTGATTACATCAAGTAATGTGATATTAATTTTTACCTGCTTGAAGATATCTCTTATCTCTGCCTGATACTTATCTTTTGATGGTGGAGCGAGTCTATGTGGGAATGGAGCTGGAGGTATATATGGTTCTGGCTCTTTTTCTGTTACCTCTTCCTCAACCTGCAACTTTTCAGGTGCTTGTACCTCCTCTTTCTCCTCCGCTGGTTGTTCATGTCTAGGCATTTCTGGTTTTTCAATTTCACGTCCGCTACGCAATGTAGTCACCGCCTGACATGGTTTGACGTTGTTTCCTGAAAAAGAAGAAGAGGGATTTGTGTTAGGATTTGCAACAGGCTGAGCTGGTAATTTACCTTTGTCTTGTGATGCTATAAATCTCGCAAAATTCTCAGTGAGCTGTTGTTGCATCTGAGCCATCTGTTGGACTGCAGTAGTGAGACTCTAAATTTCATTACTCTGCTCCCTTTTTCCTTGGTAGTTGGAGTGATTGGGATGGTAATAGGGAGTGGACGTCTGCTGCTTCTGCTGATATGAAGTACCTCCTTGATTTGATTGGTTCTTCCAATTTGCATTGTAACCTTGATTTGCCACCCAATTCACCTCTGCTTCTGGATTTCTACCAAATTCTTTAATTGCTGGAATCAGTGGGCAGACGGTAGTATCATGAACTGGCTTCTCACATATGACGCAGTATGGCTCTGATGTGACTGCCTTTGTTGCTCTAAGATCAATGTTTTGTAGCTTTTAAGTCACCAATGCCTCCACTTGCGCCATCAATGCATCTTCAGGTTTTAAAGTCTGCAAGCCACCTCTTGTCTGCTGTGTAGAAATAGTCCTGTCAAATTCTGAAGTTCGCTCCCATCTTCTCGCATTCTCTGTAATGTTCTCCAGATATGTCCAAGCCTCCGTTGGAGTTTTCTCAAAGAAAGCTCCATTGCACATCATCTCTACATATTGCTTCGTATTCGGCTGCAATCCATCGTAAAAGAATCCAATGGTATGTCCCTTTTCAAAGCCATGATGTGGGCACGCTAACAAGAGTTCCTTGAACCTTTCCAAAGCTTGATCATATGCTTCAGTTTCCTTTTGCGAAAAAGACATGATGTGCCTCTTTAAAGCTTGCGTCCTGGCCAACGAAAAGAATTTTTTTTAGAAACTCAGTTTGCATCGTTAGCCAAGAAGTAATAGATCTAGGAGGCAATGCATTGAACCAATTTTTTGCCTTATCCTTTAACGAGAATGGAAAAAGTTTAAGATAGACAACATCATTACTAACTTTTCCATCCAATTGTGTAGAGCATGCTTCTTCAAATGTTTTAATATGCAAGTAAGGATTTTCCCTATCCTCTCCATGGTAAGAGGGGAGGATTTGGATCACCCCAGCTTTAAGCGAAAAAGAATGAGCACCCTCAGGCAACACAATGCATGATTCAGAAGCGACTCTAGGAGAAGATTTGGAAGCATGCATAGATTGTTGATTTCATGAGTCAGGGAAAGTTGAGGTGTTATGAGAGCCATTTCTTCAATGGACCAATAAACCATTATCTCAGATTTATCTTTTTTTGACCATTGCATAGCTTTGATACCTTTGCTTTTGGTCTAATGACAGGTTAGAGGAAACATCCTAGGTTTTCACTCAATGGTAGTTCTTGTGGGTGTGCAAGAGGTTGTTCGTTATTATTAGCCATGTTTTCAATTCTTATCAATCTGTGTGAAGTGGAGGTCCTATGCCACATAAACTAGCAAAGAGATATTTTTTTTGTTTTTTTCAATAATAAAACTAAGCTATAAAGTGGAAGGATCTCACCGAGTACTCCTCTGAAAAGCTGAAAATGTGGATCAAAGATACCGTTGTCCCAGGCAACAGTGCCAAAAAACTTGCCTCTCTCAAAACAATGTGAGCTCTATTCCCAAGCGCAGGAGATCGTGCAAGTAGTACCTGGGGAGTCCAGAGTCGAATCCTCGGGACAAGTCGACCTGAGATAACACAAATTCAACTAATCAAATAAAATATACGGTTAAGAGAACAACCACCATTGTGAAGGTGAAAAATGGTTTAATGATCGGTATCGAAGAAGTGGCTCCTAAAAAGACTTACGGTGATTCGAAAGTTTGGCATTCTATGAGATAAAGATGATACAGTTGTGATTTCATTAGGAGTTTATAGTCGCTGAAATTTCATGCCTTTCAATATCACACAACACTTCACTCGGTCAAGGCATGAAGACGTCGGAAGATGAATCGATAAAAACTAGTCAAATTAGCCGTAAACGTATCACTAGCAATGTTGATTTCATTGAACATTAAACACAACGATAAGTTCAGATTAGAAAACTCGAATAGGCTAGCCTTATCAGGGCCTAGCATTAGGGAACATAAACGATATCGAACAATAAGCAATACCTAACAAATACGTTGTAGAAATCAACATTACGAGCAATTTTGACATGATAATGAGGCTAAAGACATGAAATTCATCGACTACATACTTCTAATTACATCACAACCATAGCACAAGACGTTTAGCTACTCATGGTGCAATAAAAATCAGATTTCATAAGAGAATACATCGTTCTAATAGCGAAATACAAGGAAAAATCACCAAATACGGAGTATAAGTTCAAGAATATATCACCAAAACTCCTTTGTAGCCACCCAAACTCTCTGGAAATAGGGAAAATAGTCTCTGGAAATTATCAGCAACTTTTCTCTGAAGAATACGTGCAATAGCCCCTTCAAAAGCTCCAAAATACGCCAGAATACCCCAAAAACCCCTAGAATACGCTTAAATAATGGCATTGCGGGTTTTACTGTGCTTATCGGGTCTTAACCCACGCTTAAACCCAAACCCGCTGATCGCTTAAGATTTCAGCCGTTCGATCGCTGCGGGATCGAACGAGCGTGTGACACGTGGCCCGGCGGATCCGCTACCACGTTCAAATCCGAACCCAAGTCGGGATCAACAATGTCCGTCCGATCGTGGATCAACGGATGATGTAGCGCCGCGTGGCCTTTTGGATTCTCCCGCATTTGGGCCGTTGGATTCGAATCCAACGCATCTCAGCGTGCCACGTCGCCCGTATGCGCTGTGAATTTGAGTTTGAGCGGGAGGGTTGTGGACCGTTCGATCGAAATCGAACGGTTGAAGACTTTTCGCGTCGCTCGCTCAGATGAAAGCTGCGTTGCTGTCCGATTCGAGCGGGGAAGCTCAAGATGCTGCCACGTGGTGCCCCCGATAAGCGCTGAAACCGTATTTTCGTATTTCCAACGTATTTCGGTCGTATTTCTCCTTATAATTGGTATTCTGCATTCAAAAATACACAGTAATTAGCACAGATCTCAGAAAAATACAAATAAATAGTCGTTGGAATCGTGAGATCGAGACCAAGCCATGAAAAATATAAAAAATGCAGAATTGCTCAATAAAATTCATATTTTGTGCACAAATCAATGGTTTGCTCTAATAAATGATGATATACAAAATACGAGCGTATTAGAGACCAATTAAGCATCATATAAGCACAAAATAGGGCTAAATGAGGTGTTAAATATGCAATATTCAACCCGAATCAGCGCTGAGGAGCGCGGGTGAGGTGAGCGGGTCGTCGTTTGAAGAGGTGCAGCATCAGGTCACCCGATCGGTTGAGTATTCAACCGATCGGTTGGAAATATCCCCAAAATTGGCCGAGAGTTCTGTCGATTTGGCACGGTCAGCAAACCGTCGGTTGAGCTCTCTGGGTCGTCGTTTGAAAAATCAGCTACAGATGAACCGATCGGGTGAGATATCACCCGATTGGTTGGAATTCAGCTCCAAATGGCCGAGAGCTCTGTTGTGTTCAACTGGTCGACGAACCAGTCAGTTGAACTGCTCCTCACTCTAGCTTCCATCCGGGTCGGACACGCGTGCATCACCCGATCGATTGACTGTGTCCAACCGATCGGTTGAGGGCTGAAAAATAGCGATCTTCGTTGTTTGACCCCCTGGATCGCGCGTGACTCCTCCCGTTGCTCTGGAGACTCATGATATCTTCGTTATATGTCCCCTATACTGGCAATCTCCTGCAAATACACAAAAACACAAAGAAGTGAAAGAAAACTAAAAATCCCAAGAAAATGGGCACGGGACGACGAAAAACAACGGAAAAACACAAAGAAGACGTGCGTGGATATATAAAATATAAACACACATCAAAATCCCCCAAGCTGAACCCTTCCTCGTCCTCGAGGAAGACGAGTGAGAGTAGGAGCTCGAAGGGAGAGAATAGAGGGAGAAAGAGAAAGAGGAATCAAAATCCTAAATCACCCGTCAAGGCCAACAAAATCAGACACGCCACACTAAACAAGCATACGACAAAATACATCACTAAACCAAGGAAATATGAGTCCAAACAAGTGTCGTGGGCCCACGCGGTGAAGCGCGAGTGAGTGTGGTCGCGTGCTAGCAGACAGTGTCGCTATCTACATTGTGCAGTAAAGCTCCATATACACATATCCAAGGAAAGACCCAAATATCGATTCGATTTGAAATAAGCGGTGAATAAATAGTTCAAGCATGCATGAGAACAGAGTTAGAATCGAAGCATATCATGCGTCAGGGACTCCACAGCTAGGGACTAGGAAATCACCACACTATCGCCTAGATAATAGCTAGAAAGTTCCTATTCCAAGTGTTTTCGAAAACGATGGAGGTTGAGAAGATGTGGAGTAGAACACTCGGTGCAAATTCTCGCCTTCCCTTTATTCTCGGTAGGTAAAGAGATATTCACACAGGAATTTTTTTGGGTTATGGATATATGTATTTTTTTTGGATTTTTGGCTACACATATATTTTTTTCTTTTCTCTTTTCTTTTCTTTTTGGGTTTTTATTTTCTCTCTTTTTTTGGATTTTTGGATTTTGGGGGTATATACATGTGTACTCTCCCAAGCGGGAGAACGGTACACGACCAGGGGATTTTCACCAAGTAAAATAAAAAAGAAATCGGATTCTAAACACTTGGGCAAGGGAGATTTTCTTCGCTAATCAGAGCATAGGCTAAATGGGTTATCCTAGTCCTAACTGTGGAATCCTGACACATGTGAATTGAAGTATACGATATAAATATATTCATTCATATAGAAGCAGACATGAGAAGCAAATACCGTATATTCAAATCGAAGCATGATAATCTAGGGGTCATCCCAGGACAGGTATATAAATCAAAATCACAAAGTAGAAGCACACTGTAAGCTAGTCACGACACACGACTCACATAAAAGCAAGGTGGACCCACGATGCATGAAATGCAAGAGGACTCAGCTTCCTAGGGTTAGTAAATGTGATTATTGAAGCCATGCTAGGTGTGTGTGTGATTCTGTGGCAATTCATCATATGGGGTCATCTCTAGGAGAGAGAGAGAGAGAACAAAAGATGAGAAGAAAAAAGAAAAACACGATGAAAACGACTCAAAAACGAAAAAAAAAGACACAAAAGACGCATGAAGTGCGACTCCCCCAAGCTGAAACTTGCATTGCCCTCAATGCAATAAAAGTAAAAACGGGAGGGCAATGAAAATGGGGGGGGGGGAATACGCATCGATACAAAGAGAATGAAAAACGAGAAAAACACACATACAAAACTGAAGAATAAAGAAGGAGGAAAAAGAAATACAGAAGCTAAAAGATAGAAAATCACACCACACGACATATATAAACAAACACACCACGACGAAAGAACACGACGAAACACACAAAATTTGAATTCCCCCAAGCTGGACATGACAATGCTAGCAATATGATATGATCATGATGATGCAAAAATATGCTAGGGAAAGATCGAAGAAGAAAAAGAAATCAAAATGCAGGAGAGGGACTGTCCTCGTCCTCCTCGGCAGAAGATGGAGGGGTGTGGAGGGGAGAGGTGGGGGTGTGCGGAGAAGTGGGGAGAGGGGTAGAGGATGTGTGTGGATGGGTGCAGAGGTGTGAACAATGGGTGGTGTGGTGGTGATGATGGTGAGTGGCAGGGATATGGCGACCAATGCGGTGGTAGATGGGGTAGATACGGCGATGAGAGAGGATGGTGGGGGAAGTGATCTCGAACGCACCCACAATTTCTTGCGGCGCATGTATGGGGTGACGGAAGTGGAGGGTGGTGGATCTGTGGGATTGACGGCAGTGGTTGTGAGTGGAGGTGAAGTGGCAGGAATGGAAACAGTGGTGACAGGAGGGGATGGTCGCCTAGGGGGTGATGGATTGGTGATGAATGTGATAGGGGAGGTGATGAATGTGATGGTGGAGGTGAAGATCATGGTGAGGTGGGAGGAGTGGGTGGAGGAGGACCGAAAATGTGAGTGAGGTGGCGGAGTATGGTGGACATGTTCCTCTCTAGTGTGAGGAAACGTGGATGCGAGAAGATAGAAGAGGAAGGGTCCGAGGGGGCAAAGGACGAAGCGCGAGCGCGCAGTGAAGCTAGCTCAGCCTCGAGAGCGAGGCGAGTGGAGACGGCTCGATGAACGGAAGAAGTAGTGGCTGGACGGGAAGTGGAAGTGGTGCCAGCGGTAGTGGTCATGCTGGCACCGGAAGCTAGGCATAAGAAGGCCTCAGTCAGAGCCTCAGAAATGATAGGGCCAGAAGCCGGGGTGGCACGACTAAGGCCAGTCCTGGGGTCTCCTCCGGACGCAGGGATATCCTGCTCACCTAATTGGGTGGCAGGGGAAGGTGATCTGGGTGCACCCGGGATAAGGAACGGAAGACGTAACCCCCCTAGAAACTCAGGGTCAGGAGGGAATGTCCAATCTGCCACAAGAACGATAGACATACGACCTGGGTTAGGCAGACTGGTGTAAGGAGCAGGGGGTGATCGTAGTAGAAGGTGAAATGACCGTCGAGGCGGGGTTTGATCATGTGTATGTGTCGCAGGACGTCAAGATCTATATGTGTAGATCCTGCGGCAGAAGGCAAATCTCGGGGGATGACGATATTGTACTGGGGATATGAAGCTATGATGGTAATGAGGCCCCCGCAATAATACTTGCCCTTGCCAGCGCGACTAATCTCAAGTAACTTGTGAATAAGCCAAGCACCAGCATGAATGGGAATGCAAGGGGCCTCGAAGGCGATCCCGTCATCACCACGAATAAAATCAAATGTCATGTCCCACAAAATAAAAAGGGCAGGGATAGTCACGGTCCCGGACTCATCCCTGGGGAAGAATGTGCAAGATATGATTCGGTGGGCCAGACGAAATACGTGGTGAATGATGGAGGGGGCCTTGACCTTACCTCGAGGATAATGATCGTGGAGGGTGAGGCAGAACCAAAATTGATCGACGTCGAAGTCGGGGTGATATCTGTAGGGATGGATAGCGTCGCCCCTAGAATGGGGAAACCGAAAATGTTATTGATAGTATTCAGGCGGGTGCGGATAGTTTTGTTTCGGACGCGGAAAACGACGATCGATCCCGACTCACATTTTAGGGAAGATAAGAATTCTAGTGTGAGGGCGGGGTAGGATGCCGCGTGGGTGTTCAGGAAAGCTAACCAACCTAAGTTAGCGAAGAGAGTCTCGACCTCGGAGAAAACTCCGAGATCGATAAGAGTTTGTGCATGTGCAAACTTGGTGGAAAGGTGTGAACGTGCGTCGAGTCTAGTATAAAAATCTTTTTGTTCAACACTCAGAAAACAGTAACCACGCGATCCCAACATTAGGTCCTCAGGAGGGATAATAGGTTGGGGTGGGGGTTGTGTAGGCACTGTAGGATGATGACGTGAAATAGGTGGACGTGTGGACTTCCGTCTCTTGTGAGACGGCTCCTCCTCATACGTGATAGCTTTACCCTTATCTTTTTCCCTGGCCATGATAGTGTGTGATGCAAGTGAATGCAAGATATGGCGAATGCACACAATCAATGGCAATTGAGCAAAAATATAGTAATAGGGAAATATTAAAAATGGAGCTAATGAGTGAAGTTACCCAGAAGAGAAAACAATTCTTGCTTGCAAATCACCCAACACAGTGCAATTGATGGGAGTGTGAAGCCGCAGCACACCGATTCAACAAATTTTCAAAATGGGGTAGAGTGGCTAGGGTTAGGGCAAAGAGTTGGGTCGGATGAGAGAGAATGAGAGTGGGATTGATGGGGAGAGGGAAGGAGGAAGTGGGGAGATCATTTGAGAGTGAGTGGAGGTCATTTGGGTGAGAAATGTGGCCGGTTGAGGAGTGGAGAAGTCGAAATGACGGCAGAAATTCGAAGTCGGGTGAGAAAATGAATCGGACGAAGGGGTGATATTTATAAGGATTTAGGCGAACCGATCGGGTGAGATCTCACCCGATCGGTTGGGTAAATTTTCGAAAAATTTGTTGAAAATTGGCTACAGGCGAACCGATCGGTTAGCTGCTTCACGATTTTCTCGAGAGTTCTGTGCTCTTCACCCGGTCAGCGACACTACCACTGTTTCATATCAACCGATCGGTTGATTTAATCCCAAAAAGTCCGAGACTTCTGTTGTTCTCACACGATCTGCCAACTTGCCGTATTTTTCATCAATCTTGGCTTTGGCAAGTCGTTGTGGAAAAGGCACAACGGGCTTAAATACTCTCAGGTTCCCCTCCTCGTCCTTCTTCTTCTCTTCTTCAGAGACTCCCTCCGGAGTCGTATTCTTTGGTGCCGAATCTCCGTCATCATTAGCTTTTTCAATTGGTCACCCACCGACCAACGGAGCTTCAAGTTCCTTAGCGGGCACTCTTGTAGGAATTTGTGTCCCGCTTCTCAAGACGATGGCAGACACATTTGCATGATCATGCGTTAGTGCCAATGTCTGATTTGCCCCCTTGGATTTACTTCCGGTTGACCCGGCAATTAGTTTTGCGTCCTTTGAAGGTTCGCCACCTGCAACCCCAGCTGGGTTACTTGGTCGGTGAGGGCCCTCTGCCCCATCTCCAACTTCAAGTTGATCTTCTCCTGATTCGTAATATACTGGGTCAAGATGGTCTCGACCGGGGAGATAACTCGCTGCTGGCCATATGGCTGCTGCTGTTGCATGGGCGGCTGGTTCCTGGGGGATATTGCTGATATATTTGATGTGGCTGCTGCTGTTACTGATACTGCTGCTGCTGTTACCGAGGCGGCTGATATACTTATTGCTGCGTCTACTGGGGCTGCTAATACGGTTCCCTGTAGCTCAAATTGGGGTGGTTCTAGTTAATGGAAGAATAAACCGAATTCGAGCTAGTCCTGGGTGGATACGGCGCATTACCCGTCAGGTTGAAGAAAAGTGCGCTAGCTTGATCCACCGGTGGTGAAATATCACCACCCTCGAAGTCTCCCAGGACTTCTGCTTCCACCACTGCTACTTGTTGGGTGCTGGCACCACCAGCTCCTACCATAAGTGCTAAGATCTGGGTCGATAGCAAATCGAATTTGCTAGACAACTTGTCGACGTCCTCGACTCTATGAATGCCTCCAGATCTAGGTGTTGCATGCTCATCGCACCACCGCTCATTGTTTGATGCCATGTTTTCTAAAATGTTACCGGCATCTTCTTCACTTCTTGACATAAAGGACCCCCCATCCGCGGCGTCCATCGAAGATTTTAGGTCATCCCTCAACCCATTATAGAACAGATTTATAATCTGCCACTTTGGAAGTTAATGATAAGGGCATCTCCACTGCATCTCTTTGTATCTCGTCCAAGCTTCGTGCAGGGACTCGTGGCTGGCTTGGGAGAAGGAGGAGATCTCACTCCTCAGCTTCATCGTCTTTCCCGGGGAAAAGAACTTAGTCAAGAAAGCGTTTGAGAGCATCTCCAAAGAATTGAAGGTGTTCGTGTCCTTTCCCCTAAGCCATTGCTTGGCTTTATTTCGTAGAGAGAAGGGGAATAGCTTCAGTCGGATAGCTTCGGTTGTGACACCATTAATACTGAATGTGTTACACTTCTCAAGGAAGGAGTCCAGATGTTCAATAGGGCTCTCCAAGGGTGCCCCAGAAAATTGATCCTGCTGGATCCACGTCACTAACGACGGCTTAAGCTCGAAACTCTGGGCTACAATAGCCGGAGGTTGAATGGAGGAGGTGGACCCGATGGATGGCATCGAGTATTCCAGCAGAGATTTCTGGGGAGGAGTGTTCTCTCCCATGGCTTTAGCTTCTTCTCTTCTTCTCTTCTCTGCGTTCAAACGCCTCATGGTGGCGTTGATCTCCGGATCTAAAGGAATCAAGTCATCGAGACACCTTGTATTCCTGTGCATGAAAAATCACAAACACCCCGTGAAGCAAGTATGGTATAGAAACAGATAAGAACAGAAAATAAAAATAGAAAAAATAAAAAGTGAAAAAGTAGAATGCGAAAATTATCGCGAGGTGAAGACGTGAGCTAGACTCAAGGGTTCAATGGTCCTAAAGTTAACAAGCACGTTGCCTCCCCGGCAACGACGCCATAAAGCTTGACGTCCCCTAACTTTTAAGCATAAAAGTGCAATAGGATTGGGGATACTAGATTTAAATATTTATACCGCAAGCGCACGGTGTTGTAGTGTGGCTTGGGGGTCGAACACAGGGAGGTGTGGTTGTGCTTGTGTCTAAGAGGAACCGGTTCACCCTATGTGTGAGCTAGCCTGAACGATCGATGGTTGTCACGGAAAATAGATACGAGGGATAAACAATATAAAAGGAAACCTAGGACTTAGGTTTCCATCCTATCACGTGTTCTCGTTATTACGACCTACAGATAGAAATACGATCGGATTTAGGGTTTAGTGGTGAGATGTTGCCTCTAAGAGTGATACCAGCGTCCGATGGGCCCGATATTCCGATCGATGCCCAGGATGATACGCCGGACTACCCGGGTCCGGTCGGTGGGCATTTCCATGTCCATTAACATCGACCGACTCCGGGAGAACTAAGCTCGCAACGATAACTCCCAACATCTCATCCTGTCGTTCCCACGCGCTAGGATTCAATGTCTACGCTAAGGGCGTGAGCTGTGGCTAGGGAGTCAACCGCCAAGTTTATTCCCCATTGGCCCGACGGTCAAAGGTGGTCTTTTTTCCACCGATGACAATTAAACACCATGCGTAACCATCTAAAATCCTAATCCCTATCGAAATCCTAGTCCTATGGACGCATTAGGGAGAACCCACGAAGGGGTTTCCACCAAAATCCCAGATTTGGGAATTACTCACAAATCATAGCTAAAAAGCAATCTAAATGAAAATCAACCGTAGAAATCATGATCAAGCGATTGAAACGAGATAGTAGCAATGCTATAAAGATAATATCAAAGTTTGAAAGCAATCAGAAGGCTTACACAATGCAATAAAATTCCAGCCGTCACCGTACAAGAAAAATACAGAAAAATAACAACTCCCGTGTCTGAAACCTAGGGAAACTATATATACAATCGACATCACTCGATCGGTTGAAGCATCAACTGGTCGGGTGAGCTGCTTGATGTTTCGACCGTCGGCATCGGGAGCTTCAACCGGGTGCTGAGGAGAGCAGGTCGTCGTTTGAAGAGGTGCAACATCAGGATCGGTTGAGTATTCAATCGATTGGTTGGAAATATCCCCAAAATTGGCCGAGAGTTCTGTCGATTTGGCACGGTCAGCGAACCGTCGGTTGAGCTCTCCGGGTCGTCATTTGGAAAATTAGCTACAGATGAACCGTCGGGTGAGATATCACCCGATCGGTTGGAATTCATCTCCAAATGACCGCTGCTGTGTTCAACCAGTCGACGAATCGGTCGGTTGAACTGCTCCTCACTCCAGCTTCCATCTGGGTCGGATACACGTGCATCACCCGATCGATTGACTGTGTCCAACCGATCGGTTGAGGGCTGAAAAAATAGAGATCTTCGTCGTTTGACCCCCTAGATCGTGCGTGACTCCTCCCGTTACTATGGAGACTCATGATATCATCGTTATATGTCCCCTACGCTGGCAATCTCCTGCAAATACACAAAAACACAAAGAAGTGAAAGAAAACTAAAAATCCCAAGAAAATGGACACGGGACGACGGAAAACAATGGGAAAATACAAAGAAGACGTCCGTGGATATATAAAATATAAACACACATCAAAAGCCAAGCAATGGCTTAGGGGAAACGACCCGAACACCTTCAACACTTGGGAGAAGCTCTCGAACGCTTTAATGACTAAGTTCTTTCCCCCGGGAAAGACGATAAAGCTGAGGAGTGAGATCTCCTCCTTCTCCCAAGCCAGCCACGAGTCCCTGCATGAAGATTGGACAAAATACAAAGAGATGCAGCGGAGATGCCCTCATCATAAGCTTCCCAAGTGGCAGATTATAAATCTGTTCTATAATGGGTTGAGGGATGACCTGAAATCTTCGATGGACGCCGCGACTGGGGGGTCCTTTATGTCGAGAAGTGAAGAAGATGCCAGCAACATCTTAGAAGACATGGCATCAAACAATGAGCGGTGGTACGATGAGCATGCCATGCCCAGATCTGGAGGCATCCATAGAGTCGAGGACATCGACAAGTTGTCTAGCAAATTCGATTTGCTATCGCTCCAGATCTCAGCGCTTATGGTATGAGCTGGTGGTGCCAGCACCCAACAAGTATCAGTGGTGGAAGCGAAAGTCCTGGGAGACTTCGAGGGTGGTGATATTTCACCACCAATGGATCAAGCTAGCGCACTTTTCTTCAACTCGACGGGTAATGCGCCGTATCCACCAAGGACTAGCTCGAATCTGGCTTACTCTTCCAATAACCGGAACCACCCCAATTTGAGCTACAGGGAACCGTATCAGCAGCCCTAGCAGCCACATCAACAAGTATATCAGCCGCCTTGGCAACCGCAGCAGCAGTATCAGCAACAACAGCAGCCACAACAAATATACCAGCAGTATCCCCTCAGGAACCACCAGCCCATGCAGCAACAGCAGCAACCATATGGCCAACAACGAGTTATCTCCCCGGTCGAGACCCTCTTGACCCAATATATTATGAACCAGCAGAAGATCAACTTGAAACTGGAGATGGGGCAGAGGGCTCTAACCGACCAAGTAACCCAGCTGGGGTTGCAGGTGGCGAACCTTCAGAGGGTGCAAAACCAATTGCTGAGTCAACCGGAAGTAAATCCAAGGGGGGTGAATCAGACATTGGCACTAACGCATGATTATGCGAATGTGTCCGCTATCGTCTTGAGAAGCGGGACACAAATTCCTACCAAAGTGCCCGCTAAGGAACCTGAAGCTCCGTTGGTCGGTGGGCGACCAATTGAAAAAGCTAATGACAACGGAGCTTCATCACCAAAGACTATGACTCCAGAGGGAGTCTCTAAAGAAGAGAAGAAGAAGGACGAGGAGGGGAACCTGAGAGTATTTAAGCCCGTTGTGCCTTTTCCACAATGACTTGTCAAAGCTATGCTTGATGAAAAATATGGCAAGTTCTTTGCTATGGTCAAGGATTGAGCTTGCAGATCCCTTTCCTCAAAGCCAAAGAGACAATTCCTTCACATGCGAAATTCTTAAAGGATTTGGTGACGAGGGGTTCCAGAAAGGAAAAGGTCGTTCTCACGGCGGAATGCAACGCTCTCATTCAGCGAGTGAATCTGCCCAAGCTTAAGGACCCAGGAAGCTTCTCTATTCCTTGTTCGATTGGGGAAGTGAAGATCCATCGGGCGCTCGTGGATTTGGGAGCGAGCGTCAGTCTGATGCCCCTGTCACTATACAGGAGGATAGGAATAGGAGACCTGGAGCCCACCTGTATGACCCTTCAACTTGCTGACCGATCAGTCAAGTATCCGGTGGGGATTATAGACGACCTGCCTGTTAACGTCAGCAGAGTGCATGTGTCGGTAGACTTTGTTGTGATGGATATGTCAGAAGACACTCATACGCCGATCATCTTTGGACGGCCCACCATGGCCACCGCGAGCATACTGATAGATGTGAAGAAAGGGAAGCTATCCCTTAATGTTGGCGACCAGAAGGTCGAATTTGACTTGGGGCTATCTATGGAGCACCCTCCGGATGAACCGGGTTGCAATATGCTGGACGTTAAGGAGGAAAGAGCCGTAGAAGCTGGGGCCTGGGAAATTCTCTCAAGGAACCCCCCCAACAGCTTGGGGGACCATGAAGAGCATGTCGGTTTGAAGAAGGAAGAAGTTGCTCGGGAAGTGGGTGTCTCACATACGACCCCTCCCGGATTCCAAAAAGCTACTCCGACGAGGAGAAAAGGAAAAGAGCCCATGGGGCTTACCGCTGAAGAGATCCGGATCTTACGAAAAGTGGCGGTTGACGCCAATGTGAAGGAGAAGCCCCAGACATCAACAAAGGGAGGATCGTTGAAGAAGTCTACTTATCACCGCTGTCAACACCAAGGACCACCACTCCAGAATTTGAAGGGATGCCAAACATTGGGTATCGCCCCCGTCCTCCTTGAAAATCATCTACCGGGCGTCGAGCAAACGACGTTAAACAACAGCGCTTCACGGGAGGCAACCCATGTTCTAAACTTTCGTCTTTATTTTTAGGTTTATTTTTCTTATTTTGTTGAATAAATTCAGCAACTGGAGCTTTTGTCAAGAGACTTAGGCTATTTTTGATGTTTTTCAGGAAACAAGCCCCCAACTGATCGGTTGAACGCTCAACCGATCGGGTGGGACGTATCTGAAAATGGCCTATATCTGTTCATCAGCGAACCGCTCGGGTGGAACAAGCTGAGACCGGGTGTCAGATCGTGTGAGAAGAGCAGAGCTCTCGGGAAATTTGGGGATTAATTCAACTAATCAGTTGATCTGGAGCTCTGACCGGGTGGCTGTCCGGGTGAAGTCGGGGATGCTCTCGGGAAAATTGTGAAGCGGCCAACCGATCGGTTGAAATCTCTACCCATTGGTTCGCCTGTGGCTGCCGTCCAACGGAATTTTTCGAAAATTGCCTCAACCGATCGGGTGATTTCTCACCCAATCGGTTCGTCTAAATCCTATAAATACCACCCCGCTTCACTCGATTCATTTCTCTCACCCGATTTCGAATTTCTGCCGTCGTTTCGACTTCTCTCCCTCTCAACTGGCCACCTTTCACCCCCAAACGACATCCCCTCTCTCTCAATCGATCTCCCCACATCTGCAATCTCTCTCTCCATAAATCCTACCCACTCTCCATCCTCATTCTTCCCAAAATCCACAGCAACCCTAGCCCTAACTTCGCTCCTTTTCGAAAATTTCAAATTTTGTTGGAACGGCGTGCCGCGGCTTCACACTTCCCTCATTGCACTGCGTTGGGTGATTTGCGAGCAAGGATTGTCTTTGCTACTGGGTAAATTCATTCACGAGCTCTATTTCTTACATTTGCCCTAGTACTACTGTTTCGCTCAATGACCATTGTTTATGTGCATTCATCATATCTTGCATTCACTTGCATCACACACTATCATGGCCAGGGAAAAAGATAAGGGTAAGGCTATCATGCATGAGGAGGAGCCGTCTCACAAGAGACGGAAGTCCACACGTCCACCTAGTTCACGTCCTCCTCCTACACCGCCTACACAACCCCCACCCCAACCAATTATCCCTCTAGAGGACCCAATGATGGGACAGCGTGGTTACCGTTTCTTGAGTCTTGACCAGAAAGATTTTTATAATAGACTCGACGCACGTTCACACCTATCCACTAAGTTTGCACATGCCCAAACTCTTATCGATCTTGGAGTTTTCTCCGAGGTCGAGACTCTTTTCACTAACCTAGGATGGATAGCTTTCTTGAACGCCCACGCAGTGTCTTACCTCGCCCTCACACTAGAATTCCTATCCTCCCTCAAATGCGAGGCGGAATCGATCGTCGTTTTTCGCGTCCGAAACTGAACTATCCGCACCCACCTAAATACAATCAATAACATTTTCAGTTTCCCCATACTAGGTGGCGACGTTATCCGTCTCTACGAATATCACCGTGACTTCGACGTCGATATATTTTGGTTTCGCCTCACCCTCCACGATCATTATCCTCGAGGTAATGCCAAGGCCTCCTCCATCATTCACCCCGTATTTTGTCTGGCCCACCGGATCATATCTAGCACATTCTTCCCCAGGGACGAGTCAGGTACCATGACCATCCCTGACCTTTTTATTCTGTGGGCTATGACATTTGATTTTATTCGCGATGATGACGGGATCGCCTTCGAGGCCCCTCGCATTCCCATTCATGCTGGCGCTTGGCTTATTCACAAGTTACTTAAGATTAGCCGCGTCGGCAAGGGAAAATATTGTTGCGGGGGCCTCATTACCATCATTGCTTCATATCCCCAGTACAATATCGTCATCCCCCGAGATCTGCCTTCTGCCGCAGGACCTACACGTCTAGATCTTGATGTCCTGCGACACACTCATATGATCAGGCCTCGACCCGACGGTCGTTTTACCTTCTACTACGGTTACCCTCTGCTCCTTACACTATTCTGCCCAACCCTGGTCGTATGCCTATCATTCATGTGGCAGATTGGACGTTCCCTCCTGACCCAGAGTTTCTAGGGGGTTTACATCTTCAGTTTCGTGTCTCGGGCGCACCCAGATTACCTCCCCCTGTCGCCCACTTAGATGAGCAGGACATCCCTGTGTCTCGAGGAGACCCTGGGGCTGGGCCCAGTAGTTCCACCCCGGCCTCTGGCCCTATCACTTCTGAGGCTTTCACTGAGGCCCTCTTAGGCCTAGCCTCCGGTGCTGGCATGACCACTGTCGCTGGCACCACTTCCACTTCCCAGCCAGCCACTAATTCTTCCGTTCGTCGAGCCACCTTCGCTCGCTTCGCTCTCGAGGCTGAGCTATCTTCACTGCATGCTGGCGCTTCGTCCTCTGCCCCCTCAGACCCATCCTCTTTTATCTTCTCGCACCCACGTTTTCTCGCGCTAGAGAGGAACGTGTCCACCATACTCCGCCATCTCACTCACATTTACGGTCCCCCTCCACCCACTCCACCCCCCTTCACCACCTTGTTCACCTCCTCGACGATCTTCACCTCCACCATCACATTCATCACCTCCCCCATCACATTCATCACCACATCCATCACCCCCTAGGCGATCATCCCCTCCCCCCACCACTTCCATTCTCACCACTTCCTCTCCACATACCGTCTCTGACCCACCACCTCTGCCACCCTCCACTTCCCTCACCCCATACATGCGCCACAAGAAATTGCTGGTGCACTCGAGATCACTTCCCCCACCATCCTCTCCCATCGTCGTATCTACCCCATCTACCACCGCCTTGATCGCTTTCCTTCCCACATTTCCCACTACCTCCGACACTACACCCATCGTCCACACCACCGCCACACCCATCCATCCACCCCTCTCACCACTTCTCCGCACGCCCATCACCTCTCCCATCCACACCCCTCCATCTTCTGTCGAGGATGACGAGGACAGTTCCTCTCCTGCATTTTGATTTCTTTTTCTTCTTCGATCTTCCCCCTAGCATATTTCTGCATCATCACGATCATATCATATTGCTAGCATTGTCATGTCCAGCTTGGGGGAATTCGAATTTTGTGTGTTTTGTCGTGTTCTTTCGTCATGGTGTGCATGTTTATATATGTCGTGTGGTGTGATTTTCTATCTTTTATTTTCTGTATTTCTTTTTCCTTTTTTTATTTTTCAGTTTCGTATGTGTGTTTTTCTGTTTTGCATTCTCTTTGTGTCGATGCGTATTCCCCCCATTTTCATTGCCCTCCCGTATTTACTACTATTGCATTGAGGGCAATGCAAGTTTCAGCTTGGAGGAGTCACACTTCGTGCGTCATTTGTGTCTTTTTCTTCATTTTTGAGTCGTTTTCATCGTGTTTTTCTTTTTTTCTTCTCATCTTTTGTTCTCTCTCTCCTAGAGATGACCCCATATGATGAATTGCTGCAGAATCACACACATACCTAGCATGGCTTCGATAATCACATTCACTAACCCTAGGAAGCCGAATCCTATTGCATTTCATGCATCGTGGGTCCATTTTGCTTTTTATGTGAGTCGTGTGTCGTGACTAGCTTACAGAGTGCTTCTACTTTGTGATTTTGATTTATATACCTGTCATGGGATGACCCCTAGATTATCATGCTTCAATTTGAATATGCGGTATTTGCTTCTCCTGTTTGCTTCTATATTCATGGAATATATTTATATCGTACACTTCAATTCGCATGTGTCGGGATTCCACAATTAGGACTAGGATAACCCATTTAGTGATTAGCGAGAAAAAACTCCTTTGCCCAGTTGTTTAGAATCTGATTTCTTTTTTATTTTACTTTGTGCAAATCCCCTTGTCGTGTACCGTTCTCCCACTTGGGAGAGTACACATGTATATACCCCAAAATCCAAAAATCCAAAAAAGAGAGAAAAGAAAAACAAAAAAAAGAGAAAAGAAAAGAGGAAAGAAAAAAATGTGTACAGCCAAAAATTCAAAAAAATACATATATCCAAAACCCAAAAAATTCCAGTGTGAATATTTTTCTACCTACCGAGAATAAAGGGAAGGCGAGAATTTGCACCGAGTGTTCTACTCCACATCTTCTCAACCTCCATCGTTTTCGAAAACACTTGGAATAGGTTTCTAGCTATTATCTAGGAGATAGTGTGGTGATTTCCAAGTCCCTAGCTGTGGAGTCCCTGACGCATGATACGCTTCGATTCTTACTATGTTCTCATGCATGCTTGAGCTATTTATTCACTGCTTATTTCAAATCGAATCGATATTTGGGTCTTTCCTTAGATATGTGTATATGGAGCTTTACTGCACAATGTAGATAGCGACACCGTCTGCTAGCACATGACCACGCTCACTCGCGTTTCACCGCGTGGGCCCACGACACTTGTTTGGACTCATATTTCCTTGGTTTAGTGATGTGTTTTGTCGTATGCTTGTTTAGTGTGGCGTGTCTGATTTTGTTGGCTCTGACGGGCGATTTAGGATTCTGATTTCTATTTCTGTGTCTTTCTCTCTATTTTTTCCTCCGAGCTCATACTCTCACTCGTCTTCCTCGAGGACGAGGAAGGGTTCAGCTTGGGGGATTTTGACGTGCGTTTATATTTTATATATTCACGCACGACTTCTTTGTGTTTTTCCATTGTTTTCCGTCGTCCCATACCCATTTTCTCGTGATTTCTAGTTTTCTTTCACTCTTTTGTGTTTTTGTGTATTTGCAGGAGATTACCAGTGTTGGGGACATATAATAAAGATATCATGAGCCCCCGGAGCAACGTGAGGAGTCACGCACGATCCAGAGAGTCAAACGATGAAGATTGCCATTTATCAGCCCTCAACCGATCGGGTGGACACAGCCACCCGATCGGTTGATGCATGCGTATCCGACCTGGATGAAGGCTGAAGTGAGGAGCATCTCAACCGACCGGTTCGCCGACCGGTTGAACACATCAGAGCTCTCGGCCATTTGGAGCTGAATTCCAACCGATCGGGTGACATCTCACCCGATCGGTTCATCTGAAGCGAATTTTCCAAACGATGACCCGGAGAGCTCAATCGACGGTTTGTTGACTGTGTGAAATCGACGGAACTCTCTGTCTTTTTGGGGATAATTCCAACCGATCGGTTGAATACTCAACCGATCGGTTCACCTGATGCCGCATCGCCCCAAATATCGAACCGATGGCTCCACCCGCTCTCCTCAGTGCCCGGTTGAAGCTCCCGAAGCCAACGGCCGAAGCATCAAGCAGCTCACCCGATTGGTTGATGCTTCAACCGATCGGGTGACGTCGATTTGTATAAATAGTTGCCCTAGGTTTCAGAAAACGAGAGTTGTTATTTTTTTCTGTCTTTTTCTTGTACGGTGACGGCTGGAATTTTATTGCATTTTGTAATTCTTCTGATTGCTTTCAAACTTTAATATTATCTTTATAGCATTGCTACTATCTCATTTCAATCGCTTGATCATGATTTCTACGGTTGATTTTCATTTAGATGGCTTTTTAGCTATGATTTGTGAGTAGTTCCCAAATCTGGGATTTTGGTGGAAACCCCTTCGTGGGTTCTCCCTAATGCATCCATAGGACTAGGATTTCGATAGGGATTAGGAATTTAGATGGTTACGCGGGGTGTTTCATTGTCATTGGCGGGAAAAAGACCGCCTTTGACCGTCGGCCCAAAGGGGAATAAACTTAGCGGTTGACTCCCTAGCCACAGCTCATGCCCTTAGCGTAGACATTGAATCCTAGAGCGTGGGAACGACAGGATGAGATGTTGGGAGTAATTTTTGCGAGCTTAGTGCTCCCGGAGTCGGTCGGTGTTAATGGACATGGGAATGCCTACCGACCGAACCCGGGTAATCCAGCGTATCATCCTGGGCATCGACCGGAATATCGGGCCCATGGGATGCTGGTATCACTCTTAGAGGCAACGTCTCACCACTAAACCCTAAATCCAATCGTATTCCTATCCATAGGTCTTAATAGTGAGAACACATGATAGGGTGAAAATCGAAGTCCTAGGTTTCCTTTTATATCGTTTATCCTCCGTCTTTACATTTTGTGACAAACCATCGATCGTACGGGCTAGCTCACCCATAGGGTGAACCAGTTCCTCTTTGACACAAGCACAACACACGCCTCCCTGTGTTTGACCCCCCAAGCCACACTACAACACCGTGCGCTTGCGGTATAAATATTTAAATCTGGTATCCCGAAACCTATTGCACCTTTATGCTCAAAAACTAGGGGACGTCACCTCACCCTTTCCAGAATCCACTGCTGAGGAAATACCAGTAAAAACTGAAATGAAAGTAAATGTTGTACGTACTGGGGAGATGTTGGACAGAAAGAACAAAATTGTCGAAAATATATTCACGTATCATATTGCCATATAAAGCGATGATAATTACATAATATCGTTCCATACTCCGTTTGTAAAATGCAAACGTAGAGATTGGCCAAATATGGAACGAGGCAACAAAAGATGAGCCGGACTCGCTTATGAAACGTGAAGTGTTTGGATCTGAAGTCCCGACACCAAAAGGTGTCAAACCTATGGGCATAATAAGTATTTCACAACTAAGAATAAAGAAATTCAAAATCATATGCTATAAGGTACAACCTATAACTCAATGATATTTTCGCTGAAATTGGGAAATAAACAAATTAAAATGAGCATGACTCATAAATGATGCATCAGATTCCCTAAGTTATAACACACTGCAAATACCTTATGATTTGGCAAAGTAAATTTTGGATATGCTACTATTGGATGTTGTGACGGCATACCTCTATGGATATCTTGATAAAGATAAATTCCACATTTTCTTAAAATGCCCGAATAGACTTCGGGATGTTTATTCTATTGAAGAAGAATAATAATAAGAGTAATAAATATTGTACAAACAAGAGAATCACTTGTCAAGGCAAGGATTCCTACTAAGGGTTGTCCTTGCATCTTTATAAAGAGTAAAGGACAGGATTTGAGAACATAGTTGTAAACAACTTAAAGCTCCTCGGATCTCCTGAAGAGAAAAACCGAAATATCTGTTCAAGCCTGACTATCAAACATGAAATGAAAGACCTAGGCAAAATAAAGATTAGTCATGGCTCACATATTTATCTAAAACGATAAAATCCTGTTACATTTAAATTCATACGCCCTAAGTGCGTTGAAGAAATTATAAGGACCATTGACATCCAATAAGTACATGTCACGCCCCGCTCCCCAGATACCCAGGGAGTCGAGGGTGAAGACGAGAAAGAAAACCAGGCTGCAGGTCCACTGCGCACTGCTGGGATAATACACAAAAAGTTCCCACACCCAAACAACAAAGACAACAACAGCTCAGAGAAAGAAAACAAAAAGAACAGAACGAAATGAAAAACCAACTCAGAACTCAACAACTCATATATGCACAACAACTCCTATATACATATATATACAAACCACATTTACACACTCTCACAAAAAAAAACCCAAAGCCAAAAGAGCCAAGAAGTTACAGAGTCACGCAAACTCGTCTTACAAAACCAACCCACACTATAACCACTACTCCAACTCCACTCCATCAGTTCCAGCCACCAACACCTCACGGTGGTAACACGTCAGAGCGTAAGCCAATAGGATATCAATGCTCCAATTAGTCTACCATTCGCATGGAAGAAACTACAATGCAATGCAAAACAGTTAAAGTACTTACATGACATGATAGTTAATAATACATGAAAGTAAGTTCATGAGGAACTACATGTGAATGCATGGCAGTGTGCAAATATGACATAGCAATGAGCGGAAGTAAACGTGGCATGGCAAGTATGAATATACATGGCAAGGTGCAATAATGCAAGTGAGGATGGGTGTGAAAAATTAAAAGAGTGTTAGGCAAAAAAGAAACATGACTAGCTACTTTTACCACAATAAACATAAAGTGCTAAGGCATCAAGGTAAACACTACAACAAAGAAGTAAAGTGAGTGAAGTAAACACAACGAGTAACACACTAAGGGTAAGCAAGCAACAAGGAACCAAGCAATAAACGAGGCACACAACCAATCAAATACATTAGCACACCAAACATAAATACGCCACCAACCACAAGCCAAGATACAACATGTTACAAGGCAAATGCCTAGGGATCCCATCTTATGCCGGCGTGCAAGTGTAGCTTGACTACTCTGTTATCAACAACCACAACAACTACCTAATGGAATCAAGAGGTGGCCAATAGCGAATACACCCGCCTTCTACCGCGGCACGTTGGCCAATGAACGTAGTGCCACTCGTGTCATACTCAATGTGTGTGCAACACACATCACATCTCACTTTCCATAGCATATCCACATGCTTACATTTCATAACGTTACAACATTAAAGGAAAGACATAAGGAAACATCTACTCTCATCATTAGAGGGAAAACATACACCAAGTTCAGGAAAAATAGTTGCAAGATAACATGAAGGTTCCATTCCAACTTGAGAACCACATGTTACAAAGAGAATATGCATATCTACACAATAAAAAAAGGCACGAACATCTTAGATCAACATATGGGAACATGCACTTCATGTTTCAACCACCCATCATCAAATAATCATCATTGGCATCATAAATGAAAAGCCATAATATACAACTCAGTGCTGGAATGTCAAACAGAGGTCCATTGGCATGATCCCATTTGAAGTCATTCATTGATATAAACCTGGGAAACCTATATATCTCATTCTCATATCACATCAGCATCTAGTATTTGAGTTAGCTGAGTTATTTAGTCATTACATTCATGATTTGCATAAAGAGATCAGTAAATGAATTCACTAGCAATGAAAGATATAAAACTCTTACACAATGTACATAAATGTTTTTAAGAATTTGATGTAGATGACCATATGATGGTAAGTATTAGACCTGAGAGGCTTTCTTTTGGAACCTTAAAGGAATTACATGCTCGCATTGCTGAGCGATTCAACATCTTAATGAAACTTAGTTGAAGTGTATATATTATGGATCTTCCTTCAGACCGTTTTACCATCGAAGATTTGGTTTAATATCTCTTATTTTAGTAGTTATTTTGGTCCCATGTTGGTTGGAAGATTAAATTTTTCAAGTTTTAAGTAGATAAATATGATCCTAACTTACTTTATTGTTTAATAAAGAATAGTTTGAATGTTTAATTCCTAGCTTGAGAAAGGTCTGGTGTCAACAAGTAGTTAAAATCCTTGGTAAGAAGCCATCAGAATCTTAATCACTGATTTGTTTTGCCCCTAATTCGCCCAAAATTTCCTAATTTTTTTTTGTTATACATCACTATGACATGTACGTATTAATTCTCGATACATAATTCTCACATCATGATTTCTTCTACTTTACCTCTTGTATATTCCAATGTAGTAAATTTTCCCCACCCACGTTAATTACTTTGTTCTGCCATGCATATGCCAAGAAAGCATTTGACCATAATGAATATACTTTGTTTTGCGCTCATTGCCAGTTTACGCTAAGGCTGTGTTTGGTTGCATGGAAAAGGAAAGAAAGAAAAGTGCAATGAAAAGGAAATAGAAAGAAAAAGAAAAGGAAAAGGAAACCGATTTCTTTTTTATGTTTGGTTAGTGATGAAAATTGAAAAGAAAATTAAAAGGAAAATGGTATGGAAAATGATTTCTCATGTTTGGTTGCTTATGAAAATGAAAAGGAAAACTAGAAAGAAAATATGATTTTATTTATAATTAATATTTTAAAGGGTCTCATTTTTCTATTAAACTCAATCCAAAACCATTCTTCTGAAATAAAAAATGAGCAATAACAAAAAGATAATTTTTGTTGTCGATAAAATTTTTGGCTCAGAAAAGGGAAGGAAATTTTTGGGAAAGAAAACGATTTCCTTCCGATTTGGGAGAGAAAAGTAGAGAGAAAAATTCTATATGTTTTTTTCTTTCATTTTCCCTCTCACTTTCTTTCCTTTTACTTTTCTATACAACCAAACAATGGAAATTAACTTTCCCATCTCTTTTCTTTCCTTTTCTTTTCTTTTCCTTGCAACCAAACATAGCCTAAAGGTAAGTTTGGAAGTATATTTCTGCACTTTTATGAACGCAAATTTGATGTTATGGACTAGCATGACACTTTTTATCAATACTTTAAATTTTAGTTTATGTTATTTTGATGGTATTTGTGCTCATTAAATATAGACTTTCTAGCAATCAATTTCCAATGTCATCATCTCTTCAAAACCATAATAAATGATTTAAAATCATAATTTCCTGAATAATTCAGTTAATACATCAAATATATAATTACAATTTTGTGCAAATTGCTTTTTTCTGCTTGTATGTTTGCACGTAGTAATAAATTTAGTTTATTATACTGCACAGCCTAAGAATTTCTTAATTTACGGTTCCAGTTGAATTGTGCCTCATGGTTGATTAACTATTTTATGTCATAAAAATAACATTTAAATCTATATCAATATATATATATATGTGACCATTAAAATTGGAGGAAAATGCTGAGAATCCCTTTACATTTGGCCTAAAGTGCACTTTTACACTTCGACGTTATTCTTTAAGCACTCCAACCTCTTAACGTTTGGCTTGAAAAGCATTTTTACTTCCTCAATGTTGTCTTTTAGCGTTAAGGCTCCCTCATTTCTAACTATGCAATCACAGCAAATGATGTGGCGAGCTCAAAACAAATGACATGGTGAGGGTAGTATGCTCATTGAGCTAAGCATTAAAAATGTTTTTAGTGTTTCCCCCTTAAAATTGCTTAAACATATTGTACGTTCCTTTTTTTTTAAAAAGAGAATAATCAGTATCATATGACATGTGAGGCATAACCTTATATGCGACCTTAAAAATACATTCGCTTATGTTTTTCTCCGACACAAAACACATTGATTCCATCTAAAATTTAGTGTTTTGATGGTTAGAATATAAAGATTGTTATGAAGCATCAGCTCTAGAGGAAGACCCCAGTCCTTTATTTATAGAAGAGGGATGTGCAGTACATGGATTAGATACAAAGATATGATCTTATCATATAGATAAGATATAATCCCCAATACAAATATCATATTATCCGTTTACAATACTCCCCCTTATCCAGCCATTAGTGTGGACTATGCCCATGAATGCTTCGGAATTCTGAGCTTCTTATGGGTCTCACAGAGGGGTGGATACTTCAGAATCCTGAGTTAATTGGATTTGCCTTGTTAAAACCTTTGGCTATAGAAAACCCCATGGGAAAAACATAGTTAAGGAAAAAGAGTACAAATTCCCAATAACTCCCTCTGATCTATACAAGCCCTTAAGCTTTCAGATCTCTTAGGCATTTTTCATCACTCCTATTTACAACATTCCGAAAATATACACAGATTACAAATATCACCATTATTAAGCAGCTTCTGACACCAAAAACGCTAGAGAGTTGTGTTTTGTTTCGTCGCCTCTGATGTGGTCTCCTCAAAAGTGAGGTAAACATGTGGCATGGTCTTCAGATTATGTGGTCAGCTCTAAATGATCAGTCTTTGTCCCAATCATCAATGGGATGTGATGTACCACCAGGCGTGCTCAAATACACCATTGGTTTGTTTCTAGAATGGTGAGGTTCTCGGAATGATAAGATGATGTTGCCTTCAAGTTTGCTGTGAAGATCTGCAGTAGATGGTCGTCCCACTGTGGGTACCCAGTCTGTGATTTCTCATTATAGGGATTGGACATGTAACCTGCATTTGTAAAAGTATGGAGGATAATTCTTTATAATGTAAGCCCAAATCTATCGACCCATCGAGGAAGTGCAAAAGATAATTAACTCCGATCTAATGGCACATTTTAGGTGCCTAAATGTCTCTGGTTAGAGAATTTATTGTAACAGCTATATCGGGACACGTGCAGTTAGCCAGGAGTGTAATGAATGCACTTAGATAATGGACTTCAGGACCAAGCATATCCTCCCCCTCTTCCAGCGAATGGAAGGGGTCTTTTTGTACGTCCATTGAGCATACTACCATAGGTGTACTGTAATACCCCTAAGTGGGGTATACTAAGGGGTTTGTGTATGTTTGTATACATGTATGAATATTGTATTATTTTTGTGTAATAATAGTGTATTTGTTGTAATATTGTTTTTGTGTATGTTGGTTTGGGAGTAGTTTAGTTAAATATATGTTTTAAAGGGTAGTTAGTGCTTAATGGCAAACCTGTGATTATTGGGAGGTGTGTATGTTGAGAAGTGTGGGTGCATATAGTGGGGAGATATTATGTTGAGGAACTTTCCTTAAAAGGAAAGGTTTCTTTGTAATATTTGAGAAGTTGTAGATATTTGCGTAGAAGTGGACCCTACCTCTTTTAATACACGCATCCCTCACTCTCCCTCTTCCTCTCCCTCTCCTTCCTCATTTGGGCTGAAATCTTTCATGGAGAAAGGAAAGGAAAAGAGAAGGAAGAAGGAGAAAAAAGAAAGGAGAGGAAATGAGGTGGCTTTGGCTTGGAGTTCTTGAAGAGGAACTTGAAGGAGCATGTGATGGAGTTCATGCTTGGTTTGTGGAAGGCATAAGAGGTCTTCAGGGAATAGGAATCCTACTTCTCTAGTTTAGTGTTGGCATGCATGGTATTTGTTTCATAAAGTTCTCATTTTGCTTGTTGACATGCTAGAAGCATCCCCCTAAAATCCCTGCAGTTTTATAGCATTTTCATCCAAGAAATATGAACACTGTAGGCCGAAATAAAATAAAAAAAAAACATACCCGTGTAGCTTATGAAATTATACCACATGTTCATATATAATATCACATATGTTTAGTACAAAAATTAGGAGAAACAGGTGCTACTTTGCAACATAGCAGTTTTAGCCAGTTTTGACACCCCTTCACTAATTTCGTTGTAATTGTTTCTATAGGAGTGCAAATCACGATTTTAGGACATGTTGGATATCTATACTTCCTAATGCACAACTTTCATGTTTTGACTTAACCTTAAAGCTGCTTGGAACTGTTAGTAATTTATTGTTTTAGTTGAGACAGATTTTAGCTTTCTGGCAGAATTTCTATGTCTGACCATTTTGGCCACTATAAATCACACACTCAATATTATTTTCTGAAATTTGATATGTGAACCCAGGACACATGGACCTACAACTTTCATTTGTATAGTTAGGTCAAGTTTAGTACAAAAAAATAGAAGATAACTGCCCATGAACCTGACTATTCATAGAACTATTGTATGTAACCTCAGCAATTGGTAGAATTAGTCCCAATTTCTAGTGTTCTCATCCACTAAACACCCAAGTAAATCCTAAACTCCAGATCATTACCTCAGTTTGGCCATCAATTTAAGAGTGGTGAGAAGTAGAAAATTTCAATTTATTGCCCATCACATGCTACATGGTTTTCCAAAATTAACTCATGAACTTCACATCCATATCTGAAATATGGCAATCCATGTAATCAAACAATCTCATCAAAATAAAGTGTAGTAGTAGTGTTGGATGCATCAAACGTTTTGGAGCAAGGGATAAAGAGTGCCATTTTTAGGAAAAGGTCCGTTATAAGAAATATGAAAGGTGTACATAAAAGTCCTAACATGAAATCCACACTGATGCCCTACCAGTGAGAATCATGCACATATAATGATGTATATCATCCAGTATTCTGCTTTCACTTCTTGGCTAATCGACAAGCACGCCACTGCTTGACAACTCTAGCAACATATATCTTAAGACTCAGCTAATAAAACTGACTCTCTACAGTTTCCATCATTTTGTTTTGCTCAAAATATCATGACAACTTTTCAACATAAATCTTCCTAACAATGAAATCTTTCACATATCTACGTAGGATACACAACTAGATGGCCATACACAGATACACATTCTAAAGGAAATAATGATGTGTGTTTTAATAATACCGCAAGCATACGGGTAGTCGTAGCAAACGGGTCAAACTCATTGAGGCGATGGAATATGTACCAATCAATTTTGGATTTTGGTTAGTTACGTAATTTTCTGTCAGATGGCGAAAGTTATACTAAAACTTTATCAAGATGAGAAACTGCTAGGGCTAAGTATCACCACTATCATGAATTAATTATAAGATTGATCTCAAGTGTCAATTTATCAAATTAACGCCTTGGGTGAGACTTTTGAACTAATTCCCAACCCTCGTTCTCATCTACTCTCGTGGGAGAACTCGGATCAAAGCCAAGGATATCTAAACTAATACTCTAATTTATCGTCCGTAACCCTAATTAAGTTGCTCTAATTAATCCGGGTCCAATTTCTCGTTGTAACCCTAACTTAACAAAAAATTAATCTATCTATCGAAGAGCATCAAATCAAAACCTTGATTTCTGGTCGGTGATTAGGGTTTGATAGCAAATCAACAGATAAAATAATATGAAATGCATCCAAGACTAAATGGTCACGCCCTGTTCTCCAGAAATACGAACTTTCAAAGGTATTTGTAGAGAACAGCGGGAGACAAGGCCGCTGCAGAATTTACGCCCAAGGTTTGACCCCTTGACTCTAAATACTACTAAGTGTAAATTGTGATATACTGAGAAATTTCCACATGACACTACGACTACTAGGATAGTATAGAAGACAGATAAAGAAATAATGTAAATGCGATAAATCCATAGATACAACACAAAGTCACAAGATATTTATATACATTTAAGTTTAAAAAGTACAAAGTACATACGATCATTATACAAGGTACAAGATGGGATAAAACAAGTAAAATTCCCAATGCACAAAACGATGTCCACACATCAAGTATAATTCACTTCTTATTCTACCACTAGGAAGCCAGCTCCACGAAATCGCCCTCAGAGGGCTCCACCTCTAGCTTAAAGCTCTGGATAGTCTCCTGGATAGGATCCTGACATGCAGTCTCAGGCTCTAATCCTGGGAAAGGGGGGATGGACAATTAACGCGTGTCTAGTAGGAACTTACAACCCTAGGTAGATGTGCCAACCTCAAAATTGTCCTTACTTGCTAAGGGTCGGGCTACAAATGATAATAATGGCAAACGAACTAATTTCATAATTTAAAGCAAGAACATTAATATGCATAATTCTGAATATAAAGGAAAACACCATGGAAGCTAATCACATAAGGAAATACATGCAGAAATAAGTGAACGACTACAAATACTAATTTAGTGGATTACTAGAATGAAATTTTCCCACAATTTTTAATTATAATTATGATTTGGAAACAGGGTAGAACGTAGGACATAAGGCACTGGACCTCAGCCAGGGTGAGTGGAAAAGTGGTACCCCGGTAGTGAAACAGGAGCACTGATCATTTTTTAACGGGGCCTCTCATAACTCCCACCTTTCGGAAGTGAGAATATCATGTCATACATATTAATTACCTCATGGTGCATCACTAGTACACCATGGACCTCTCCAGCTCTGTCCAACTCCCCCTGCCAGCTGTCGAGAGTGCGAGTGAGATCCATATCCAGTCTAGTCCAATCCTTATGTGTACATTTACTAGTTTTTTCCCTAACCCCGTGTCTGAAATCCTCACCTATCTCGAGGTAGATCGATTCATCCAGGTTGTTATAACACTCATAATTCCTCACTCTTAACATGTAACAATGTCCATCAATCTCAACATTTATATGGTCTCATTTACTGATGTTCATGCCATTTCATTTTCACCATTATTTCATCAATGTCGTGATTTAACAACTATCATCATAATACAATCTCATAAAGAAGAACATCACAAAACTTCATTTCTACCATTAGTACATCAATGCCCTGATTAGGCTACCATCATTTCATCCAAATTTAACAACATGAAATTAGCATAACATGAGACATAGAACTGCAGTCATTAATATGGAAAAAGCACATGAACATTAACATGGAATTAACATGGCTATTAATATGGAACATATGGATATAACGCATGGAACATGAAATGGCATAAACTAACATGGAACATAGAATGTCATAACTAACATACTAACATAGGATGGCTTAAACTAACATGGAACATAGGATGTCTGAAACTAACATACTAACATAGGATGGCTTAAACTAACATGGAACATAGGATGGCTTAAATTAACATACTAACATAGGATGGAAAAAACTAACATGGAACCTAGAATGGCAAAAAATAACATACTAACATAGAATGGCATAAACTTACATGGAACATAGAATGGCATAGCTAACATACTAACATAGAATGGCATAAACTAACATGGAACATAGGATGTCATAAACTAACATACTAACATAGAATGACATCAACTAACATGGAACATAGAATGACATAACTAGCATACTAACATAGAATGGCATAAACTGACATGGAGCATAGGATGTCATAAACTAACATACTAACATAGAATGACATCAACTAACATGGAACATAGAATGGCATAACTAACATGCTAACATAGAATTGCATAAACTAACATGGAACATAGGATGACATAAATTAACATACTAACATAGAATGGCATAATCTAACATGGAACATAGAATGGTATAAACTAACAAGGAACATAGAATGGCATAACTAACATACTAACATAGAATGACATAAACTAACATGGAACAAAGAATGGCATAAACTAACATACTGACATAAACTAACATGGAACAAAGAATGGCATAGACTAACATACTGACATAAACTAACATGGAACAAAGAATGTCATAACTAACATACTAAGATACTAATATAGAAGGTCTTAAACTAACATGGAACATAGGATGACATAAACTAACATGGAATGTCATAACTAACATACTAAGATACTAACATAGAAGGGCTTAAACTAACATGGAACATAGGATGGCTTAAATTAACATACTAACATAGGATGGAAAAAACTAACATGGAACCTAGAATGGCAAAAAATAACATACTAACATAGAATGGCATAAACTTACATGGAACATAGAATGGCATAGCTAACATACTAACATAGAATGGCATAAACTAACATGGAACATAGGATGTCATAAACTAACATACTAACATAGAATGACATCAACTAACATGGAACATAGAATGACATAACTAGCATACTAACATAGAATGGCATAAACTGACATGGAGCATAGGCTGTCATAAACTAACATACTAACATAGAATGACATCAACTAACATGGAACATAGAATGGCATAACTAACATGCTAACATAGAATTGCATAAAC
This sequence comes from Scilla litardierei, assembly GCA_030789695.1. Lineage (NCBI taxonomy): Eukaryota > Viridiplantae > Streptophyta > Magnoliopsida > Asparagales > Asparagaceae > Scilla > Scilla litardierei. The sequence goes on from CM061142.1 coordinate 324,378,073, forward strand.
TAACATGGAACATAGGATGACATAAATTAACATACTAACATAGAATGGCATAATCTAACATGGAACATAGAATGGTATAAACTAACAAGGAACATAGAATGGCATAACTAACATACTAACATAGAATGACATAAACTAACATGGAACAAAGAATGGCATAAACTAACATACTGACATAAACTAACATGGAACAAAGAATGGCATAAACTAACATACTGACATAAACTAACATGGAACAAAGAATGTCATAACTAACATACTAAGATACTAATATAGAAGGTCTTAAACTAACATGGAACATAGGATGACATAAACTAACATGGAATGTCATAACTAACATACTAAGATACTAACATAGAAGGGCTTAAACTAACATGGAACATAGGATGACATAAACTAACATGGAACATAAGATGGCATAAACTAACATACTAACATAGAATGGCATCAAGCATGGCATAACTAACATACTACCATAGAATGGCACAAACTAACATGGAACATAGGATGGCATAAACTAGCATGGAAAATATGATGGTATAAACTAGCATACTAACATAGAATGTCATAACTAACCTGGAACATAGAATGGAATAAACTAACTTACTAACATAGAATGGAATAAACTAACATGGAACATAGAATGGTATGAACTAACATACTAACATAGAATGTCATAAACTAACATGGAACATAGAATGGTATAAACTAACATACTAACATAGAATGTCATAAACTAACATGAAACTTAGAATGGTATAAACTAACATACTAACATAGAATGGTATATTAGCATGGACATTAGCATATTGGCATGAACATTATCATATTAGCATACTACTATTAGCAAAACATTAGTACATTCATATTAGAAAAAGCATAGTAAACATACTAAAATAACTTGCAACATAACAGCCCTATTAGCATAATATGTACTCATGGCATGGGACTACCTCTTCCTACAATAATTATAAACATACTAGTATCTCATGTAACATGGCAAGCATAACATGCAGCATGCTAAGCACTCTAGTACAACATGTAACATGGCATGTACTACATCTAATATGCACAATTTTAAGCTTGGTTCCCTCACTAAAATTGGTAGTTCCTACCTTGATGAAGATAACTACTCCAAAGTTACACCTTCTCCTAGAGTCCATTCAAGAGCTCATCCTCCTTCTTCTTCAAGCTCCAACTTGCATCGGGGGGGTTTGTGATATGGAAATTTGGTCAAGAGGATGAGGATAAAGGGGTGTAAATGGTTCGGCCTAGGAGGAGTAATGGAAGAGGAGGAAGAGGTCTTGGTGGTGGCCAGCCATAGAGGAGGGAGGAAGAGAGGGAGATGAAGAAAATTTGATTTTTCTTTTTTTCTTCCCTTTTTCTTTTTTTCTTCTCCTTTTTCTTTTATTTTTTACTTTAATCCTTCATCCCATCCTAATCACAGGGCAACCCCCCTCTAAGTGACAAGTGTTAAGTTAGGTGGTATGATTTGGATGAAGGTATGCTAATTAGATGGCACCTAAAAGTAGGAATGGCAATATTACGGGTCAGAGCAAGTATTTAACTACCCAAGCTTGTCCCGACCTGTCTACAAGCCGGGACATGGCGGGTCTCGGGGCGGGGCGGGGCGGGGTGAGTAATTTCTTACCAAAATCGGGTCAGGCCGGGTCGGGCCGGTCGGGTCTGTTGGATGAAACGATCTAGAATCTCTAGTTTGATGATGACAAACATGTACATCTTATTTAACATGTGTGCTAAGTGTATTTCAAGAATGGTAAAGTGATAAATCTGTGAAGAGATGACTAAGTCAAAAGATAAAGATTAATAAGTACCAATGTGATTTATTGGACTTGGTCAACATGGAGAGAGATGGATCTAATCCAATTCCTATTTGGTGATGATCAAATTAACACAAGATCTCTCCATATCTCAAACTCCTAGGATTTAGCGATTTCTCCTAACCATATGCATGCCGACCTAATCCCTACCATAGAGGATCTCTATGCCACAATAAGCTATTGCCAAATCCCCCCTATGCCGACCTCCCTTGGATGGGCAAAACCCTAATCTTCCCTATATAAGCCAACACCAAGAGAGGAAGCAAGTGCATGGCCTATACTCAAATTCCAAAACCCAAGGCACACCTATCTTCTATATTGCGGCACAACCCTAAGAGCAATCATCTTTGCCGTAACCTTCAAGCTTGGTCCCTTAGCCGCAATGTGTTGGCCTTCCTCCATGTGCGCACGCCAGCATTGATCTAAGGGGACTTCACACTCTCAGCCGAAATTTTGAAGCTTCAATCAAAGGAGGAAATTGAAACATCCCATGTGCTTGCCGCAAGAAATTGAAACAGCCCATGTGCAATAGTCAAGGCTACCGAAATTTGTGTTTGTTGCTAGCTCTCACTCAATTACAATGCCGCAATAATCAAGGCTGCCGACCCAAGCAAAATAGGGCTGCAAGACTAAATTCTCCAAGCAATGAAGAGCAGCTCTTGAAGAGATCCATGTGCATGCCGTAGTGTTTGAGAAGCCCTCATTGGCAATCTGCAATTTTTGAGGGGAGCACAGCCTGCCACATTCATCAATTCTCCAAGCCTAGTACAAGGCTATAGTATCTCGTTATAATATTTTTATTGGTGTTTAGTTCTTTTGGTTACTTTTTTTTACAGGCCAATAAAAACTCCATCAGCCGCACATATTGACCAAACTCAAGGAGCTCTTCAAAGCAATCAAATTCAATTCTCCAGGCCATTGCATTAATCTGTTGTGATCCCATCTTATTCAAGCCACAATATTTGACTAGGAGAGTCAATTCTTCAAGCTTTCTTATGCAACAAGGAGCATGTGCCAGCCGCAAATTTTGACTTCTCCCAGCAAAATAATCAAGGCCGAACTCCACTATTGTTTATCTTAACTTGCTGTTGTTGCAGGTCATAAGGACTCAAGTATTGGAGAAGGTGAGGGTTTTAATTAATAAATCTCTCCTTGTTATAATCTTGTGGTGCAGGGGATATATTATTAAGAGCATTAAGAGGATTAAGCACTGATAGAGAAAGGCACATGACTTTGCAAATAGGAGGAAATGGATCTTCCCACAATGCACGAAATCACAAGATGTTGCAAGTTTTTGGCTAAGAGCATCAAGTTGCAGCCGAAAAATTTGCACATACTGGCCCCTTGGACAAAAGATAACTGCAGACCCTACTTAAGGAGAAGTCACGCAAGGAACAAGATGATTGCCGTGCCAATCCAAGTTGTTGACATCTTGCTTGCTCTCATGTGCCAAGCTATGTGCTGAATCTCTAATTGCTGAAACATTGAGGAGATTTACAAGTGCACAAGCCCTAGCCGTAATTTGAGTTGCTGAGGAGACGTGAGACATTTACATCTTGCCAGACGAGAGCTGGTCTGTGCCGATTGACAGAGACGACTATGCCTACACACTGAGATTTATCTAAACTCTTTTACTATTATTTGTGTGTAGTAGTAACGATCTCTGTAGAGAAAACTTTACCGCTTTTATATTCTTTTGGGGTCTTGTCTAATGGGTGTTAGACAAGAGGGACTTGGCTAGTTGCGACTAGTCAAGTGAGAGCATATACTAGGATTAGTTTTGTTGAGCACTTTGGTGAGTGCAGGTACTGAAAGCCAGCTGAGTGTAGAGTGGGTGCTCTAGCTACATGTTGTACCAGGTAACATTTCTAATATAATATTTGCTTTCGGGGCTGAACGTAGGTCGTGGATGTGATTGAACCAGGGTAAATCTGCTTTGCATCTATGATTGCTTATTGTTTACCCTGCATGTGATTACAACTGCGTGTGATTTCTCGCGGGTTGCGCGTGAATTTTTATAAGCCTATTCACCCCCTATGCTTAGATCCAGATCCAACAAGTGGTATCAGAGCATGTTAGAGTATCTAGTCTAGAAATCATGAATACCCCAGGATTAGTTTGTGCTCATGGTATGCTTATAGGCTTACCCCCTTTATTTAGCGGCCATGATTATATATACTGGAAGGCTAGTATGAAAACTTATTTATTATCTGTTGATATTGACACTTGGTACATTATTGAAAAAGGACATACTATAATCCCTAAGCTTGAAAGTAACTTGGATGCTAGAAACATGTGTGCTATAAATGCTAGAGCAATGAATATTTTATTATGTAGAATAGATAGAAAAATATTTGATCTTATCTCACATTGCTCTTTTGCACATGATATATGGAGGACTTTGGAGACAACTTATGAAAGCAAGCAATCCTCTGGCAATCTCTCTCTAGCAATGAAAAGAGATCACAAAAAGGGAAGAAGCAAAAAGGAAGAAATGCTCTCTTAAATAAACATTATACTCCTATGTCTAATAATAATTGTGGCATTACTAATGATAAAACTGTGTGTTTTAAATGCAGGAAGCAAGGGCATTTTAGGAGCCAATGCCCACAAGTAAAGGATATCATCACCGAAAAGGAAAATAAGAAATCTCGAGTGTTGACGTGGGATGACGATAACGAAAATGAGATCGAGGAGACTGATCAACCTCCCTCTGCTTGATGGGAGAATTAGATGAGGCAACATCTTGCACTAAAAGAGTTGATCTTCGAAATTTGTGTAAAGAAATGCAAGCTGAACTTGATAGGCAAAGATGTACTATTAATGATATGCAAGATGAAATTGACAACCTAGAATCTACTCTAGAAAAACATGAATCCACATTAGAAGGTTTTAAAATTTCTAACGGTGAACTACAACAAGAAAATTGCAACATGTTTCATGAAACAAATGAATTGAAAGAAAAACTTGTTGCTTGTAATTCTACCATTGCTTTGTTGGAAAAAGAGAACTCTAAGTTGCATGAAAAAGCTAAATGTCTTATTTGTCCTACATTGTTAAAGAAAATAACATGTATAAACAAGATTTAATTAAGCTTGAAACTGAAAGTGAATACATGATTAGATAGCTTAATGAAAAGATGAGCATGCTAAACAATGAGCTTAAAATCATGAAAAAGAATGAAGATGACAATAAGAAGGCTTTTATAAGTAAATGTACTTTGCTTGTGGATGAGAATGCGCTATTAAAATCCAAAGTCTATAGTCTAGAACTGTCATTAAGGAAATTTTCAATTGGTAAACATTCGTTGGATACTATACTTGAAAATCAATTATATGGCAATAATAGACGTAGACTTGGATTTGGTTTGAAAAATGTTGAAAAGCCTAAGTTTAAGAAAATCCACAATGTGCCTACAATTGCTAAAAATGTTTATGCAAAGTGCTTTACTTGTGATAGTGCTGGTCACACATCGTATTATTGTAAGTTTAGGAACACGAACATAAAGTTTAAACAAGTATGGGTTCCTAAATCTTTGATGACTAACATGAGTGGGCCTGGTTGGATTCCAAGGTCACATATATCATCTACTGTGTAGGTATGATGGAGATTTGGCAAGGGACTATGGCCTGAACATTTCAGTATTTAGTTCCTTAGCCAAACGACGACGCGAAGGTATATCTTTTTTCCTCTTTGAACTTAATGCATACCTTTATAGCTTTTTTTGTGCTAGATCTTTTTTTATTAGTATGCTAGTTTGCTTGATTTAGTTTGGTTAGTTCATTATATATATAAAAAAGAAAAAGATTAAAAGCAAAAAAATGTGCTTAATGTATATCGTTTCCTTTATATCATTAAAGTAGTATTAGTGAATGTCATTCATATCCTCATAGAAATTATTGTATTATTGTTATAGTTACATGTGCATGTTAGAATTCCTAAGTAGCCATGACTTGCTTAATGAATTAAATAACGTGATTTCTACACCTACACCTACACTTCCACGAGTATTGGATATTGTTGTACAATTGGAGAATCTTTTATGAAATGTTGGAAAGTGAATGTAGGTTGAAAATAACTGATAAATCTAAGGGATATGATGTGTATTTGCCATGGATAAAAACTGAGCACAAAAGAATTGAATATGAAACAAGGAACATGAAAAAAATGAATATTGCTCCGTATGTAAAATGGATACAATTAATGGCAAGTATACTATCCACGAGTATCCAACTTAAGCTATATCGGTAATCTTTACCGTTGGTGTATTTTACTCGTCAATCAATGCTACCCCCACATTTAAGAGTCCTTATAGACTATGTTTTTGGGGTGTGGTATCATGAACTCATTTTTAATGAGGTGGGGAAAATCAATTCTAGTGATATCATGTTTATTGGAAAATATGGATTGGTTTTGGTTGATTTTTATGAAAGTTTCTCCCTTTGTGCTTCAAGTATTTAATCATCACACTTACACAATGGTGTAGAAGTCTACTTTACTCTTTTCATTGAATTTGAAGTGACTATTCTAAGAAAAATGACATGCAAGTGCTAGTTGTAATTTATAATGCATTATTTTTGCATGTGGCACGAACTAGACTTCGTGTATACGCTTTTGATGATAACAAAAGGGTGAGAAAATATTGAAGATTTGATGGTGCATTAAATGCTTATATGAGCATTAATGAATATTTGAATGTGTGAATATATGTTCAAGGGGGAGCTTGAAAATAAGGGGAGCATGCTTATCACTATTGCTATATTGTGCATGCTAGTAATGTTTGACCATCTCATTGTATAAATCGTATGCATTACATCCTCATTACACTTCACACACTCATATCTAATTACTCAAATCTTTCATTGGTTTGTCATCATCAAATGGAGGAGATTGTTGGATGCAATGATCTAGGATCTCTAGTTTGATGATGACAAACGTGTACGTCTTATTTAACGTGTGTGCTAAGTGTGTTTCAGGAATGGCAAAGCGAGAAATCTTTGAAGAGATGACTAAGCCAAAAGATGGAGTTAATGAGTACCCATGTGATATATTGGACTTGGTCAACATAGAGAGAGATGGAGCTAATCCAATCCCTATTTGGTGATCTCTCCATATCTCAAACTTCTAGGATTTAGCGTTTTCTCCTAACCATATGCATGCCGACCTAATCCCTACCATATAGGATCTCTATGCCGCAATAAGCTATTGCCAATCCCCCCTATGCCGACCTCCCTTGGATGGGCAAAACCCTAATCTTCCCTATATAAGCCAACACCAAGAGAGGAAGCAAGTGTAGGGCCTATACTCAAGTCCCAAAACCCAAGGCACACCTATCTTCTATATTGCAGCACAACCCTAGGAGCAATCATCTTTGCCGCAACCTTCAAGCTTGGTCCCTTAGCCGCAATGTGTTGGCCTTCCTCCAAGTGCACATGCCAGCATTGATCAAAGGGGACTTCACACTCTCAGCCGAAATTTTGAAGCTTCAATCAAAGGAAGAAATTGAAACATCCCATGTGCTTACCACAAGAAATTGAAACAGCCCATGTGCAATAGTTAAGGCTGTCGAAATTTGTGTTTGTTGCTAGCTCTCACTTAATTACAATCACGCAATAATCAAGGCTGCTGACCCAAGCAAAACATGGCTGCAAGACTTAATTCTCCAAGCATTGAAGAGCAACTCTTGAAGAGATCCATGTGCATGCCATAGTGTTTGTGAAGCCCTCATTGGCAAGCCGCAATTTTTGAGGGGAGCAAAGCCTGCCACATTCGTCAATTCTCCAAGCCTAGTACAAGGCTATAGTATCTCGTTATAATATTTTTATTGGTGTTTAGTTCTTTTGTTTACTTTTTTTGCTGGCCAATAAAAACTCCATCAGCTGCAAATATTGACCAAACTCAAGGAGCTCTTCAAAGCAATCAAATTCAAGTTTCCATGCCATTGCATTGATATGTTGTGATCCCATCTTATTCAAGCCACAATGCCACAATATTTGACTAGGAGAGTCAATTCTTCAAGCTTTCTTATGCAACAAGGAGCATGTGCCAACCGCAAATTTTGACTTCTCCGAGCAAAATAATCAAGGCCGAACTCCACTATTGTTTATCTTAACTTGGTGTTGTTGCAGGTCATAAGGACTCAAGTATTGGAGAAGGTGAGGGGTTTAATTAATAAATCTCTCCTTGTTATAATCTTGTGGTGCAGGGGATATATTATTAAGAGCATTAAGAGGATTAAGCACTGTAGAGGAAGGCACATGACTTTGCAAATAGGAGGAAATTGATCTTCACACAACGCACGGAATCACAAGCTGCTGCAAGTTTTTGGCTAAGAGCATCAAGTTGCAACCGAAAAATTTGCACATACTGGCCCCTTGCACAAAAGATAACTGCAGACCCCACACAAGGAAAAGTCATGCAAGGAACAAGATGATTGCCACACCAATCCAAGTTGTTGACATCTTGCTTGCTGTCATGTGCCAAGCTATGTGCTGACTCTCTAATTGCCACAACATTGAGGAGATCTACAAGTGCACAAGCCCTAGCCGTAACTTGAGTTGCTGAGGAGACGGGAGATATTTACATCTAGCCAAATGTGAGCTGGCCCGTACCGATTGACAGAAACGACTACGCCTCTACACTGAGATTTTTCTAAACTCTTTTACTTTTATTTGTGTGTTGTAGTAACGATCTCTGTAGGGGAAACTTTACCGCTTTTGTATTCTTTTGGGGGCTTGTCTAATGGGTGCTAGACAAGAGGAACTTGGCTAGTTGGGACTAGTTAAGTAAGAGTATATACTAGGGTTAGTTTTGTTGAGCACTTTGGTGAGTGCATGTACTGAGAGCCAGGTGAGTGTAGAGTGGGTGCTCTAGCTACAGGTTGTACCAGGTAACATTTCTAATACAGTATTTGCTTTCGGAGCTGGACGTAGGTCGTGGGTGCGACCGAACCAGGGTAAATCTGCTATGCATATGTGATTGCTTATTGTTTACCCTGCATGTGATTATAACTGCGTGTGATTTTTCGTGGGTTGCGCGAGAATTTTTATAAGCATATTCACCCCCCTCTAAGCTTAGATCCAGATCCAACAGGGTCAGGTTATTACTGCCATCCCTATGAATCCCAAATAAAAGTTTTATTTGGAAATTGGGAGAATTGTGATTTATTTGGTAATTTGGAATTGAGAATTGGCCCAATTGGGAGATCAGTGAACAAAGTATGAGTTTGGGTTATTGGTTGCCTGCATGGTCCACAAAAAATAGTAAGGTTTTTTAGAACCTCTATAGTTTACCGGGGCAGGCCGGGTGATGTGTCATAATATTCCACATTTCATCTGTATGTTTACACATTGAAATGATTGCTTAAATCCCAATTTTATACACTTTTACGCTGATAATTAGAACTATTTGACTTTAAGAGCGTTTAGTTGCATTTCAAGGAATATCGAGTAATTCGGAGTATATTTGAGAGGAGAGCACGAACACCGATCCCGAAGCACTAGCGGCGCCGCATTTGACGACTCAAAGTCGCTGAAGAGCAAAGAAAGGGAGGAGCAAGAAAGAAGAAGCAAAGAAGAAAGAAAGAAGAAAGAAAGAAGAGGAGGGGAAGGAAAGAAAGAAAGAAAGAAGAAAGCGAAGAAGGAAGGAGATGAGAAAAGAGAGAGGCCTAGAGCCCACTTCCAGGTCGCTCGGTCGAGCACGCCATGCATTCGACCGAGCTGGGACAACGTAGAGCAAGGGGAAAGTTGCAGGGGGTTGCTCGACCGAGCGACCTCATTTGCTCGACCAAGTTGGCCTCAGTAGGGAGCTCTCTTTTGCCTTCAAACTCTTTATTAGATTTCGTGTGCGACTCCCTCTTCGAGCGCCCAACGGGAAGCACCAAGAAGGCACTCGATCGAGCACTAGGGCGTGCTCGACCGAGCGCTAGGGCATGCTCGGCCGAGCTGTTCATGGGCCTAGGTTTTAGGGTTATTTTTAGGGTTTTTGGGGGGAGCTTATAAAAGGGAGAGTTGCAGCCATCATTTGGGGGAGCCCCCTTTCATCCATCCTCCATTTTGGGGACAATTTTCAGAGGATAGGCTATGCCATCGACCCCCTCTTCGATGTTGATGTATCGAATCTTCATTAGCTAAGTGTTTTCTTATTGAATCCCTTTTTATTGTCTTTCTCATATGTTTTTGTTGTTGAATCTTTCATTTCATTTCATTTTACTTGCTTGTGATGTTGATTTCTATTATTCATATGTCTTTTAATATGATTGAGTAGATCTATTGCTAGGATTAGAGACGAACCCTATGAATTTAGGGGTTGGATGATATGTTAACCTTAGTTGGATGAATCTAGAGTTGCTCTATGGTAGTTTGAACAAGGGTTTTGGGGGATTAGCACTAGAGTTGAGGATTGCAAAAGTGGCTCCATGTTCCAGGGACGATCCCCACGAATCTGATTAGGGCTTAGTGGCCGCTTTCCAGGGCTCGTGATCACGAGAGTGACTCGAGAGCTGGGGTGATTACTAATCTCCGATCCGCTAGTCGATGACTACGAAGTAGCCCGGCTGCTAGAACCAACCGTAGTGTAGTATCCCGGTTCGTTGATCATGAGAGTGGACACGGATTGGTGATACGGGAGCCAGTGTCAAGCGTAATGCACACATTCCTGTGCAAAGCTCATTGCAAAAGCAACCGAGCATATGGATGTGTTAGACGAGTAGGACGATGAAAGTCAAGTACTCATTTCCATCTCCGGATGTGGCACTCCTACCCGCATTCATCGTTCGACGAAGGGATCCTTAACCCATTATCCAAATCCGAAAGTCCTAGCGGGGATTTTCGATGCCATAGTGATATTTTCCTCATTTGTTTCTCTTTGTTCTATTTATTTTATTTTGTGTTTTGATGTGCCTTGCCTACCATGACACCCTCGCATTCCACATCCATTGCCATTACGACACTCCATAATCCACCTCCACCTCCACCTCCACCTCCACCTAATAAACCCGAAGCCTAGACCAACCTAGGATCAATAGGTAGTGTGATGCCACCTCCTTGTGGATATGATAACCTGCTCGTCACTGTTTATATCGTGCGCTTGCGGTAAGATGACAATCGTCGTCCCGGGCGTGAGCACGGGGCATCGACCAAGTTTTTGGCACTATTGCCGGGGAGGCGTTTCGCCATATTATCTATTTATCATAATTAGGTTACTAGACTTCGAATAAACAAAAAAGAATTTTTTTAAAACACTTGCAAAACTATAAAAAGAAATAAAACGAGATATTTTTTCCTTGTCACCTGCTTTATTATTATTTCTATCTTCTTATACCACTTATTTCTTTTCTAGGTTGGTTGTTTTGACTATTCAGGTACAATGGAACAATTTTGGGATTATTCAGGCGATAGTTATTCGACATAGTATGAGGCTCCAATGGAAGAATACAGATACTATCCACAAGACCCATACTATCAAATGGAAGGATATGACCACGACTCAGAGTGCTATGCCTACTGCGAGTCTTGTGACATGGATGGACATATGCCCTAGAAAGACACATCTGCCTCTTGAGTCATAATCATCCCATTAATTTGGCATTCACACAGTTTGAGGAGAGCGTGGCACTTAATAGATCTCAGCAGAATGAGACCCTTAAGTTGCGACAAGAGGTCGATGAACTCTGCAAGGCTCTTCAAGCTCATGAGCACCTAACTTCATAGGCATGCGAAGAACACAGATTGGCTATGGAGAGTGACGATGACGTTCATCTTGGGGGAGAAGACTCACGTCGTTACATCTTCCCTCAGGTTAAGCAAAATGAGGACACATATATGAACTTATTGAGGTGCATTGTGTATATAGTTCAATCAACCGGTCCAATGACAATAACGGTAGGTGATCCTTCTAAGCTTGCATTCAAAATTTTATTACTCGTCACATCTTTCCTGCAGGCAGACTCGGTGGTGAAGTATGCGCTCTAGTTGAGGGGAACAAGGCCCATTTCTATACCATGGAAGAGATACTTGAGCCTACGGAGCCACCTACACCTATTGTTGAAAAGGCCAAGCCAAGCCATCTGATGCCTTGAGTTCCAGGATAGAAACGAAGAAGTGGGCATAAAAAGAAGACGAATAGATTTACATTGCATTCTATACTTGAAGAGCCCGAGGAGAAGGCTGAGGCAGTGTGTTGTGAGGATATTACACTGTCACCTCCGAAGAGACATTGACACCTGGCACGATTGCAGCCACTTCTGATATCACTGCAGAGCCAGGTTGCACCGTCATCGCTCCCACCCACATCTATCCAGCTAGTTTATACAATGAGTGGTTGGACGGAGCAGATTTGGATGGAGAAGACATTGAGGTTATCTACCTTGCACGGGATGACAGATATGATGCACTTGAGGGCGACACATCTACTTCCATACCTAGAGAGCCCGGGGATACTTTAGCATCCAGTTGGTCCCCATACCTGACATATGAGCCAACAGGGCCAGTGCATGTTTCCGAGGAGGCAGTACACACGGAGTCAGAGCTTGCCACTGAGGAGGTCATGCATTGGGACAAGGATACATCCATTCATCAGGATCTAGAGCATTACCCTCCCACATTAGAGATTCCACAGTCGCCTCACCCTTACACTGACGCCGAGGACCATCCTACAGAGCTTATTGCTCCCATTCAGGGAGACTCTTTTACCCACTCTCTTCCATTGTCTGAATCTATTTCCACTTATTTTATTTATGATGATTCGGATTCTGATGATATGTTACATATTTTGTAGGACACTTACACATTCGATCATGAGGTACATTGGGACGTGTCTGATGAGGAGGAAAGCGAGGAGCCACCTACAATGGACACTATTGAGTATGATCATGAGGTGAGCTGGGATGAGTCTGACGATGATGAGGAGTCGCCTAATGAGACCCACACTTATATGCCAGAGTTACCTGAAAAACCCAAAACGAACGACGAGGAGTTGCCTGTCATGGTGCACGAGAGCAGAGATATATTTTCAGGGAAGTGTCGTGAAGCATTCTTTATCTTACATATTTCTTTTGATGATCTTCTTTGGAAAACTTTTATTTTGGGAAAGAATTATCCACATCAGATTGATGCAGCTTATCTCTTTTAGGGTACAAGTGGAGTCCTTGGAGAGATGCTGGGATCCGCATTGTTGGAATCTGATGGAGTTCGTGGAGACACGTGATTGACCGCGAGGCGTGCACAATCCAAGTAACATGCACACGCTCGCCTCCCAAGGGTAGGAGTGTCAAATGCAATATAATCCCGTGAGTACGGGGTCGAATCCACAGAGACAATTCGTTTCACAATTCAACAATCTCAATTGGTTAAGGAATGCTAAAGGCGTTGGTACAACCAACTAAACTAACAAGTGTAGTGTGGAGTGTGGTGGTAAGACGATCGAGCCAAGCCCAAGGTAGGTAGGGTGGAGACCAAAGAGTGGAGCTAGTCAAGCAAGGAGAAGTGTGTGGAATGGGATATCATTAGGGTTGTGAGTTGATTAGCAATGGGTTCACTTCAAATGAATCAACCCTCGCATCCATTTCAAGGTATGCGGGGTTATGCACGTAGATAATGCCCTTAAGGCATACCGCCGTTCTACAGCCCCTCCAAGGGTAATGCACGATTCATTGATGTGTTGATTAGTGGATTGGAAATCCCTAACTTAAGCTCGTGAGTCAATCCTTGCATCCGTGTCAATAGAATGCAAGGATGGTGCACGTAGGTGTGACCCTTAAGGTACACCACCGTTCTACGGCCCCACTAAGAGTAGCGCACGACTCAATGAAATCTAGGGCACAACCCATCAATCAACACTACTAGCATCCATTTCAAGGCATGCTAGGTCTATTAAATGCAAGAGATGAGCAATTACTATTCAACTACACAAGCCCTAATTAATCTCAATCCACACACAAATGGCTCTAGGCCTTCATAATGAAAATAGGCTAATAATCATGCAAGCTGAACACACCAATCTTCATTACAAGAAATAATCAAATAACTATTTAATGATTCTCACATTCATTCAATAACCATTCAAATATTCATAAAATTCATTTAGAAACCAAATGTTTACAAGAGAGGAGAGAGATCACTAATAGAAGCCCTAGAAACCCATGATTTCCCCTCTCTTGCTCCTCCTCCAAGCTCTCCTAGCCTCCAATGGCTTCCAAGCCCTAGACCTAGCCCTTGGGAAGAAGATGGGGGTCTAAACCCCCAATGGAACAGTAAAACGTCCCTTGGCCGAATTCTCCTTTTATTACATCAGAATTTAGGGGTTTTTAAACCCCTAGGGCATTGCATCCTAACCCTCCAAAGAAGCATCCAACGTCCCGCATTGACTGGGGAGAAATCGGTTAAGAAAAATGCGTTTCTTGTAACCCAGATCCGCCAGGAAAAACCTGCGACAGGCGACTGCTGAACAAACGTCAGTCGCCTGTCTTTGCTCAGGCAGCGTAGCTTCCAAAGGAGGGCATGCGACTGTCTTGAAAATCATAGTCGACAGTGAATGACACATGTGACTGTCTTTTGTGCATTAGTCGCCTGCTGCAGAACTTTCAAATCGACAGAGAGTTGGATTTCCTTCGCCCTTTGGGAGGAGATGAAACAGTTGACTGCTGAAGAACTAACAGTCGACTACACAGTGGTACAGTCGACTGTCAATCCTTCTGTAGGCGACTGTGTTGCACTTCGGCTTGTTCCAGGTGACTATCGAGATATTGGCGACTGTCGTTGTAAGGACAGTCGACTGTCCTGGCCCCATTTCACTTCTCCAATTACTTGATTTTGTCCTCTTCGGGACTCCTGAAAAATCCACAAAAATATGTGAAAATACAATTCATGTTTATAAAGCTTTGGAGAGTGAAATTGTGCTGAAATAAAATCATATGCTCACAAGATGATGAATTGGTGAAAATATAGTTAAGTGAGCATGATTCAATGAGTTATATGCACAAGATGGGTGTAGTTAGGGGGTATAAATATACACTTTTCACTATGAATCACACCTCCAAACTAGCATTTTGCTAGTCCCTAGCAAAACAAGCGATTAATTCGGATGAAATGGAAAACATGCACCAAACTCAAGATATCATCATGGCATAATTCATATGTTATTTCCAATTGTTTTCAAAGCCAATATACACAATGTATGAAAGTAAACAATAAAAGATATTCTCCTCAATCCAATTCCAAGAAAAGTGAAGTAATAAGCACAATATCACATTCTCTGGGAAGATGCGCACATGCAAATTTTCTAATTTTCATGGAAATGGCCAAAACAAAAGAAATTCCTCAAAGTTATGGGAGATGAGATTGCATCACTCATGTTGCTTATTCTTTCATTTATTCATTCATTTTTTTTCTTTTTCTTTTTCTCTTTTTTGTATTCTTTTAATGTTAGTATGTTTATGTTTTGCATTCACGCAATAATGCTATGAAATGCAAACACGACCACCTTTGCATACACACGATAACGCTATATAGGCAAAGGGATGGAATGACCCCCCTAAATCTCATCTTTGGCGTCCTCTCCAATGTTTCGTGGGGCACCTGCTACTCAATTTGATTAGAAAAACCATTCATTTATATAACTCTCTTTCTCATTCTAAACATGAATTATCAACTCATCCACCCACTCCTTAAGAGGAAAACAAAACATACACCATTGGCCACATCCTATCCAATCAAAAACTAAGCCATTCATCCCAATTCATGTAATCACTTACACCAAACTATTTCGAAATTATTTCAAAGAGAGTATCACAACATATAAAATAGTTTCATACATGACATATTAGCATTTGACTCCAAAATGGAAAAGAAATTAAAACACGCCAATCAAACATCTACGAAGTTGATACCAAAATAATAATCCGAAAAAATTGCATGGCATTAAGCATGTAGGGACTAAGCAAAATCAATGTGATGGAAGCAAGGATGGAGGCATCAAAATGATATGCTCAAAATGAATGAATGATGATGATGAATGCGAAATTTTTTTTATTAACGTCAAAATTTTCATAACTACCCAAAACTAGCATCCAACTTCGTAGTTTACTCCCTCCAACTAGAAATGAGCATTGTCCTCAATTGTTAAAGTGAAACTAGATATTATTCAACGATGCTAGAGGGAAAACACACATACTAAAGCAAACTAAACTAAAAAAAATTATTCTTTTTCTTTATTTACACTAAGTAAAGGAAGGAATACACCTTAGCAAAAGGCGGATCCTGAATGTATAATGGTTGAGGCAGCTACTCTATCATATCCTTTCGTTCCTCAGCCAGCTGCTTTGGAAACGAAGCTCCTCCAGTTTCCTTAGATCCAAGCAACACAGCTCCAAGCATCTCCCTAGAATATGGTCATGTGTCCTGTGGGAGACAAGCTGTGTCAATCCAATGAAAATAATTAAGACTTCTAATGAAGGAAGTCCAAATCGGGTCGTCATAATAAAAATAAGGAGATGAATAAAAATGACGACAATCTGAATCTAAGATATATTGAAATGAAGCTTGAGATTCAGACATGAAGGGAAAAGTATGATGAGAATTTCCCTGAATGGAGATGCTATCGCCTGGCTGATGCGACTCCTCAGGAGGAGGGTGAAATGGCTGTAGGGGCAAGTGTGGAGGAGAAGGCAGCAGAGGCTCAATGTAGATCATCTCGCAGTCACTGTCGCTTGCCTCATCCTCATCATCAAAGTTAATGGCCTCTACAGTCATTCCTGGACTCTGTGGTCTACCCTGCATATCGTCATCCTGGATGATGGATGATGTGTGTCCTGAGGTGTCTGAAGTGATGGCTGCTGAACTGAATCTGAAGGGAGGGTGGGCTCGGGCTCCAAAGTAATCTGTAGACTGTATCCCGTGCACTCATCCTCCTCAAGATCACCGTAGTAAACC
This sequence comes from Scilla litardierei, assembly GCA_030789695.1. Lineage (NCBI taxonomy): Eukaryota > Viridiplantae > Streptophyta > Magnoliopsida > Asparagales > Asparagaceae > Scilla > Scilla litardierei. The sequence goes on from CM061142.1 coordinate 324,394,841, forward strand.
ATCTTAGCAGTCCATCCAGGATGCTCGCACACCTCCAGCTGTGGTAGTGGATCAGACAGGCAATGTGACTCAAGCACTCCGATGTCATCTATCTCACTCTCGCCTGGACACATCTCCATCTCATCATCACCACCAACCCAACAAAACTGCATAGTGTCTCCAACCTGGGTGACACACACTCCATCATCCATCTCCTCTTGATCCTCAACATGTAATCTTTCAACATCCTCTACCTGGCCCTCCTTCAACCAAACATCCTGCTCTGCTTTGTATCCCATGGGGTCGCAAGAAAAAGACGGCTCTCCACATGGCGCAGTCTGCTTCTACTCTGCAAGGTCCCTCAGGTACAGCCATGCATCATCTGTAGTGTATGCAAAGATATCTCCACTACTGCTCATCTGCACAAAGTCACGCATCGACGGCTGTAACCCTGTGTAGAAAATCCGACGTAGATCCTCTGCGCTGAAAGCATGGCATGGACACCCAAGCACTAAATCATCGAACCTCTCCAAAATCTGACAGTAAGTCTCACCGTCAAACTGGACAAAGCTCTCCATGTGTTCCTCAAATGCCTGGCGCATCTGTACCTGATTCCTGTAATAAATAGGAAAGAAAGCTCGAAGGAAATCAGTCTAAAAAGAAAGCCATGTAGAAAAAGAATCTCGAGAATAAGCATCAAACCAGATTTTAGCATCATCTCTCAAAATATGTGGGAACACTTTAAAATAAACAAAATCTGCACAAGTGGTCTCATCAAACAAATCCCAAAACTCTTTTCTACACCATTTTTCAAACTTTGGCATAAATGAACTAGGATTTTTCAACCCCATACCGTGAAAGAATGGTGGGAGTTGGGAATCCTCCACATAAGCATCGATAAAGTTTGAAAATAAATCCATAAGAAAAAAATTTTATACAAAATATTTTTAAATTAAAAGAAAGAAAGAAAGAAAAATGACATAAAAAAGTATAAAACAAACAACCAAAAAGACTCAACACTAAGCTGGAAGTACTACACCTAAAGTGTCCAAAACCAACCAAAAATGTGAGTGCGAAAACCGTTATTCCCTGCAACGGCGCCAAAATGATTGACCGCAAGGCGTGCACAATCCAAGTAGGATGCACTCGCTTGCCTCCCAAGGGTAGGAGTGTCAAATGCAATATAATCCCGTGAGTGCGGGGTCGAATCCACAAAGACAATTCGTTTCACAATTCACAATCTCAATTGGTTAAGAAATGCTAAAGGCGTTGGTACAACCAACTAAACTAACAAGTGTAGTGTGGAGTGTGGTGGTAAGATGATCGAGCCAAGCCCAAGGTAGGTAGGGTGGAGACCAAAGAGTAGAGCTAGTCAAGCAAGGAGAAGTGTGTGAAATGGGATGTCATTAGGGTTGTGAGTTGATTAACAATGGGTTCACTCCAAATGAATCAACCCTCGCATCCATTTCAAGGTATGCGGGGTTGTGCACGTAGATAATTCCCTTAAGGCATACCCCGCCGTTCTATGGCCCCTCCAAGGGTAATGCACGATTCATTGATGTGTTGATTAGTGGGTTGGAAATCCCTAACTTAAGCTCATGAGTCAATCCTTGCATCCGTGTCAATAGAATGCAAGGATGGTGCACGTAGGTGTGTCCCTTAATGTACACCATCGTTCTACGGCCCCACCAAGAGTAGCGCACGACTCAATGAAATCTAGGGCACAACCCATCATTCAACACTACTAGCATTCATTTCAAGGCATGCTATGTTGAGTATTGGACTTCTCTCTACTTGGTGTTAATGATGAGCAAACATAAATACTTGTGACTAATCCCATATTTTGCAGTTAATCCATTGCCTAAGCTTATTATGAAGATCTACTTGCAATGGATGACACTCAAAGATCATTGAAAGCAAATGAAATGGATTGGATGATCGTAGATGATGATTGAAGCTCCATGAAGACTTCAAGCTCATGTGTTGGATAGAAGAGAGTTTTCGTCAATGTAAATTTCTTAGATCTCTTCTAGTATGTAGCTTAGAAGTAGAACTTTGTTGGAGCACACACACATTGTCATTTTAGTCTTAGGACATCATTTGTTCAATCGTCCTTAGACTCCAATTCATTTCTTTATTGATTATGCTTGTATTGTTTATAACAGTCGACTGCTGAACATTGTACAGTCGCCTGTCTCAAAAACAGTCGACTGTATTTTGTTCTACAGTCGCCTGTTATGCACAAACTTTTACAATCTAGTTTTGGGATTCACTGTTTTAATTCCCACAGGCGATTTATGAACGATACACAGGCGCCTGTCCAAGTGACAATCGACTGTGTTTTGTAAATCAGTCACCTGTCTATCTTTTGCCCAAAATCTTTTGATCTGTCTTTAATGGCCAGTCGACTAATGTTGAATTTACAGTCGACTGTCCAATGGACCAGTTGACTGTCAATGCTGCAATAGTCGTCTGTCTGTGAGCCAATTTGTTGACTTAGCTCTCTGGAAAATCTCAGGGGTTTGACAGTCGTCTGTATAAGGATTTACAGTCGCCTGTTTTGATTAACAGTCGACTGTTATCTCCTCGTCAGTCATCTATCCTGTTCTCCGAGATGTTTTTCCAGACTTCTTAAGCTTACCCATCTTCGGCCAGTCGCCTGTTGTAGGATTTACAGTCGCCTGTTGGTTTAACAGTCGACTGTCTATGCTTCTTCAGTCGACTATCTATGTGGTAAGTTACCGTTATGAATTCTCACCTATCCTATTTGACTGTGCAGCAGTCGATTGTGGTTTCCTCAACAGTCGACTGTCGCGAGCGCAGATTCTATCCGTTGAGAGTTTTCTCACGGATTCCTAAGGGGTTTTTGCTAATTCTGTTTGTAGGGTTTGAGAAACCTATATAAGGATCTTCTACTGTTCCATTGAGAGTCTCTTAACCAAATTAAATCAAGTCTCTCTCTCATTCATTCAAGCTCAAAGCTCTCAACTCCAAAAGCCCTAAGAATTCCTATCTTTGATCTCTTCTCTCCAACCTAGAACCAAAGAGACATCTTCTAGGTATTTGATGCAGTCAAGAGAAAGGGCTTTCCTCTCTTCCAAGAGGGTTCTTCAACACCCAACACACTTCTCCTTCAAGTTCTACTTCAAGGCATAGGTGATTGTAAGTGTTGTTGTCATATTTCATAACTTTCATTATTTGTATTTGCTCTCGGGTTGTGAGAGTGGTTTGCTTGCTCCCAAGTTGTAGGAGTCAAGGACAATCGATTGTATTTCGATTTCACTTGTAGGGTTTCTACAAGTGGGTTTTAAGGGAAACTCAAGTTAGGGTTCTAACTTGATTATCCGGTTGTTAACCGGGTGGAAGGGACGTAAGATTACCGGAAACAAGTCGGGAAGTGACTTGGGTAATCCGAACCCTTGAAATATCCTTACGTCTGCATTTGTTTCACTTTGGGTTTAATTTTAATTCCGCACTATTTTGTTGGTTAGCATTTAAATTGGTGTAACTATCTTTTTAAATTGCATAAACACTATTTAACCCTCCTTCTAGTGTTTTCCCCATAGCCAGGGTCCTTACAATTAGTACCAGAGCTCAAGGTTATAGCTATGGTATCTAACAACAACAACGTTCCTCCGTTGCTTTTGTACAACAACCACGATCGTGATGGAGCGTCCACACTTTTCGAAGGTCAATCAACGGTGCGTCCTCCATGTTTCAATGACACGAACTTTGGCTATTGGAAAATTCGGATGGAGACGTTCCTAAGGAGTGCTTCACTTTGGAGAACCCTCCACAAGGAATACGTCGAGCCCACCGAAGAGGATTTCGAAAAATGGACGACTTCCGAGAAATCCACCGAAGTCAACAATGCAAAAGCAATGAACGCTCTTCATTGTGCGTTGGACCCGAATGAGTTCAACAAGATATACATATGTAAGAGTGCATATCAAATTTGGAACCATCTCGTCGTTACCCATGAAGGAACGAACAAGGTAAAACTTTCCAAACTCTGTGTTGCCGTGCAAAACTTCGATATGTTTCATATGCAGAAAAATGAAAACATAGCATCGATGTACGGACGTTTTACCGACATCACCAATGAATTGGAAGCTCTTGGCCAAACTTACACCGAACTAGAAAAGATAAGGAAGATCATAATGGGAATGACCTCCAAATGGGAAAGAAGAGCTATCGCCATCGAGGAGGTCAATGACTTGAAGACCTACACAGTTGTGAATCTTATCGGGACTCTCATGTCTTCTGAAGTAAGACAGAAGAACCGATTAAAGATTCGAGCTATGATGAATCCTTCGGAGGTCAAGAAGAAAGCTTTGGCATTCAACGCAATTCCTCATCCTCCGATAGTGAAGATTCAGAAGATGAGATGGATTTGGGTGAAATGGCCCAAATGGCGAAGAAGTTCCAACGTTTCTTCCGCAAAGGTAAATTTTCCTCTAACAAAAGATTTGAGTCTACTAATAATACTTCCTCTCTTTGCTTTAAGTGTAATAAGCCAGGGCACATCAAGAAGGATTGCCCAATGTTAAGAAACAAAGAGAAGTGGAAGGCTCCGAAGTACCACAAGTCCGACAAGAACAAGAGAGACAAGAAGAAAGGATTCGTCGGTACATTTGATGACTCAAGTGGAGGCTCATCAAGTGAATTCGATGATGAGAAGGGTGAAAGTGCCCACATATGCTTCATGGCCTGAGAAGATCCACTCTCCGATGAGAGTGATTCCGACATGGATGAAACCGAGGTAACAATGGATGAATTACGAATTGCTAATGAAGAATTGTTTGCTAAGTATCAATCTCTAATGCTTAGATATACTAGCTTAAAGAAATTGAATGTTAGCAATCCATCCATTCCGTGCATTATCAACAATGACACCATTGTTGATACTTTAACTCTTGAGAACGCAAATTTAGTTTCTCAAAATGTCACTTTGAGAGATGAGGTGAACAACCTCAAATCTCAACTAGATCAAACACATCCTAAGGATAATAGTGATCTAGTTACACGACACACACAATTGGGTTTAGAGAATGATTCTCTTAAATCTCAAGTGCACGAGCTCAAAGCACGAGTGTCCACCTTGGATACCAACATTTCTTCTCTTAAGGAGAAATATGAGCTCATGTTGTCCCGTATTATGAGATTCAATAAGGGAAAAGGACAATTGGATGATTTGCTTGCAAACCAATTTCCGTCCACACATCGTGTTGGTCTTGGTTTTGTAAATGCAAATGCATCCAATGATCGCACCTCCTATAGTGGTGTCACTATAGACTTTGTGAGGCCATCCTCCAGTGCATCTACAAGTGGTGTCAAATACACTATAGGTAACAAACCTACCAAGAAAGTCACCACTTCACCATCTCTTCCTTTTATAAAGAAACCCACTAAGGGTGGAAACCAAAAGAGAAGCCATGCTTACATGTACACCAACCTTCATCCACGTAGGAAATCTCCTACTTCACAAGTGGATACTCATGACACCATTTATGCTCCACACCCACGGACACGAATAAATCCACACATGAGAAATACTCATGTACGTGCTCCTATACACCGATATGCTCATATGCATCATTCTTACATGTATGCACAACATCCACATGTCATGCAGGACCCATATGTTTCATACAACATGCATGTTCCCAAGCATACATATTATTCTCGTATGTCCAATGCATATCCACAACCTCATTCATATGCTAGAAACCATGTTCCTAAGAAGCATGCACCACATAGAAATCTAACAAGTATGCATGCAACTAGGAAAAGGACTCCCAAAATTTACACCATTTGGGGTCCTAAGAACACTAGCTTAAATGATAGAAATACATATGTTGATTCCTATTTTCATGATGTTATTAAGAATAACAATTATGTTGGGAAGCGGAAGTCCACTTGGACTTGACTTCCAAAGGGTTAATCCCCTTGGACCCAACAAACATTGGGTACCATGAGCTTATGGTATATTATGTAGGTACCCAAGAGAAAGAAAAAGAGCAATAAAGGTCATATTAGCTCTAAAGGGAAAGTATGGATTTTGATAGTGGTTGCTCCAAACATATAACGGGAGATCCCTCATTGCTCTCCGAAGTGATTAGCATCAAGGATGGTGCAACGGTCACTTTTGGAGGTAATCAAAAGGGAACCATCATTGGAGTAGGTATTGTCGGTAATCCTTCCAAACCCTTAATTACTAATGTATTTCTTGTTAGTGGTTTGTGTCACAATCTCATTTCCATTAGTCAACTTTGTGACAAAGGTTACAAGGTTAACTTTGGAGAAGGATTGTGTAAAATTGTTAATTCTAATTCACATGTTTTATTTACCGGTATTAGGCGTAAAAATATTTATTATTTGAGCTTGCCTAAAATCGTAGAACATTGCTTAGTTGCTAATACAAATGAACAACTATTATGGCATCGTCGTTTTGGTCATGTTTATTTCAAGCACTTATATAAGTTAGCTAAGCATGATCTAGTCAAAGGTTTTCCAAAAATTGCTTTTAGTAAGAAAAACTTTTGTGATTCGTGTCAAAGAGGTAAACTTAGTAAATTATCTTTTAAGATTAAAGAAGGCATTACTTCTAAGAGGCCCCTAGAACTTCTTCATCTAGATTTGTTTGGGCCAACTAGAACCGCTTCTTTAGGCAATGCTCATTATGGATTAATTGTCGTTGACGACTTCTCTAGATTTACTTGGGTTTCATTCTTAACTAATAAGAATGAAGCTTATGAAGAGTTTACCATATTTACAAAGAAGATTCAGAATCTCTTAGGATCCACCATTATCACTATCCTTAGTGATCATGGAGGAGAATTTGAGAATGAGTCTTTTACAAAGTTTTGTGATGACACCGGAATAACTCACAATTTTTCCGTTCCTCGGACACCACCACAAAATGGTGTTGTAGAGAGAAAGAATAGGACTCTTATTGAGTGTGCTCGTACCATGCTCCATGATAGTCATCTTGGACTACAATTTTGGGCAGAAGTAGTGCACACGGCATGTTATGTGCTCAATAGGATCCTAGTGAGACCCCGAACGAACAAAACTTGTTTTGAGTTATTTTATGACAAAAAGCCTCAAGTTAAATATTTCGAGTTTTTGGTTCAAAATGTTTTATCAAGAACACTTTTGGTAATCTAGATAAATTTGAGCCAAGATCCGATGAAGGAATTTTTTTTGGATATTTCACACGTAACAAAGCCTACCGGATATACAATAAAACTTCTTCAACGATCGAGGAATCTCTACACGTATCATTTTATGAAGATTTTGATTTTCCTCATGATGATGATGATAGTGTAGGTGCTATTTATGATTCTCTTAGTAATGTTAAGATTACTGATTCGATTATTGAGACTAACACTACTAATGAGATTGTTGAAGATGTTCCAAGTGATGCAGGAATACCCAAAGCTTACCCGACCGTTAGCAACCATCCACATAACCAAATAATTGGAGATATTGGTGTGGGTGTTCTGATGTGTCAATATTTTCTACTATTTTCATATCATCATTTCATTGCATCTCATACCATTTTCGCATCCAAATCCTACATTTTACTACGATATTGCATTTTTGACGATATATTCGAGTTTTGTAGTGTTTTATGAGTTTTCAGGGATTTTGGAGCGATTTGGAACCCCACTTGGGTATGGACACTTCCGACATGCTCATAAGGTCATTAGCGAGGCTCTAGAGGAGTTCGCCACACTTCTGGAGCCATTGGACGAGAAGAGAAAGAGCAGATGAGAGAGACAGCCCCCAGCAGCTTCCCAAACAGTTTTCTAGAAATGCTCGGTCCGAGCAGCTCAGTTGCTCGACTGAGCAACTTCAATCTGCGAAGAGAGCTGATATGGGCTGGCTCAGACCGAGCAGTTCATTTGCTCGGTCGAGCAGCCTTAATGTCCACAGCTGAAGCGCCCCAGTGACACAGCCCGAGCAGCTGACCGAGTCAGCCCCTGGTCGAACCGAGTAGAGATTACTCGGTCTGGGTAGGCAGATCGGTAGTTTCGAAGATTTTCAATTCCCTGTAGTGCTCGGTCGAGCAGCTTATCTGCTCGGGCCGAGCCACCGAACAAGCAACGAATTGCTCAACCGAGTCACTTACTCGGTCGGCAATTCCAGGACCATTTTGGAAAGATTTCTGAAGCCGTGATGCATGCGATCTGTGGCGACTGAAGCTGGGAGCTGGGCAAGCGCTGAAGGTGTTTTTTCATTAGAGTTTTTGAATAGTTTTTCACGGAGAGTTTAGGCTTTTTGTAGGGATCTGGAGATTGATTTTTGTAAGGAATTTTGGATTGAAACTTGGAGATTACTAATTTTGTTCTTAAATTTTATTGTGCTTGGAATCTTGGAGCTATTTTTAGATCTATAAATCAGAATTCTCTTCATTCTTCGCTGTAAGTTTTTATCTCTATTTTATTAATCTGTGATGATGTCTTCATATCTAAAAATTGCATTTTTGTCCGTCACTATTGCGATGTGTGAGTAGATTCATTCTAGGGTTGATGGGTTAGCCCTAGGATCCTAGGGGAAAATGTAGATCTGGATCCCTACATTGAATTGAGGATTTAGGGAAGTATTTCGGTAGATCCTACCGAATCCATAGATAACCCGTACTGAGGTCATGCCCACGGTCTGTGGAACTGATGTGCTTAAGGGGTATCTAGGGATTTGAATAGGGAAATTGGTGGATCCAACCAAGGCTCGTGACCATGCCCGGCTCGTGCCTTGAGGGGATCCATCGACGAATTATACCGCTACCGTTGACGGCTACCGCCATTGCGTCAACGAGAGCCTCCGAAATACCCCGCAATTCTAACCCACGAGAGTGGTACGAATTGGGGGATTAATTCCCTAGCCCTAATGTAATGCAAGGATTCTATTCCAGCGTCGACCCCTAATGATCCTAGTGGTGATCCCTGACGCCATAGTCCCTTTTATTAATATTACAACAACAACACCCCAACCAAATCTTATACCCCGATAGCTATCTCACTTCAAGAGTTAGAAATAAACTGAGAATCCATTGACACTATCACCGTTCCTGTGGGATCGATATCTTTTATACTATAACTCGACATTGTCCGCTTGCGGATTGAGCCCGGAATTGAAGCCTAGGGGCCATACCACGCCTGGCGATCGTGACACCGCCAGGTGGAACCTAGGTGTAGGTTTCATGTGCGTAGTTTTTGGCGCCGTTGCCAGGGACAGCAATAGTGTTCTATCTCAGTTTGTTTTTATTTTGTGAAGTTTTCTAGCATTCTAATCATTTCTCACCTTTCCACCATTTTCATTCTCTTTCTATTTTCTTTGCCTTGCAACTAACATCCTCCTCCATCTAGCGATTATTTCCTTACCAATCAGGCATAATGGAGATGGTAATGCAAGTGTAGTGGACCTGTGAGTCTGATAGCGACTCAGAGGAGTTCAGCTTCTCTCCTTATCATTTGCACGGCTTCCAAGACTCACGCATGGACGAGTCCATGGTTGAATGCGCGGCTAGAGAACTGATTGATGCAGTTCAATTTATCGGCTCAGCAGGTAACGCAAATCAGCAGTTAGTTATGGATCATATAATGAACCAGGTTTCTGATGCATGTACCATTGAAGATGATATTCGCATAAGCTTCGAGGAGAACGTAATGCTCTTTCAGACCATTGAGACTCCACCTGTTGATGCATACTGGGGAAAGACTCATCAATTGGAATCGTTGAACGATTCTCAGATGCTTGAGATATTAGAGAGCATGGTAGCTGACGTATGGGCCCATGGCCCAGTTGAATTCTCTACAGACGACCCAGCTACGCAAGAGCTCTCGGTTTTCATCGCAACCGCTTTCCATAATACGGACGCCCTGGATGGTGTCGCTGTAGCTGATGGAATCTATGTGCGACACGAGAGAGATACATTACGCTTCTATAACGACAGCTTTCTACAGGTTTCAGCATATGAAGAACATGCCTACGAGGAGTACACAGATTCATCACCATCGCAAAACCACATCAACCAGGGAAGTACTCCAGATTTTATGTTTGATAACGAACGCATACAGGAAATCCTTGCCTCTGTTGACATGTGCACTACGGGAACGGAACCTGCAGACGTCTACCTCGATGCACCATCATCTCCATGCTCCTCCTTTAATTCCGCAAATGAAGAATTTTCGCCTTCTGAACTCGAGATCGAGGATGCATCTTTCTCATAGGCAAGAGACGACGGGGGTACATCGCCCCCTCAGGTAGAACTAAAACCCCTCCCCACAAATTTGAAATATGCTTTTCTGGGGGAAAATTCCACTTACCCTGTTATTGTGAATGCGGCTCTCACCGAACCCTAGCTAGAGTGTCTCCTGAAAATCTTTAGGTCTCACGGAAAAGTGATAGGGTACAACATCTCTGACCTGAAGGGTATCAGCGTGACCATATGTACGCATAAGATTCACCTAGAGGATTAGGATGCCACCTCCATTGAGCCTCAAAGGCGGTTGAACCCCAACATGAAAGAGGTGGTGAAAAAGGAGGTCCTGAAGCTTTTAGAGGTTGACATTATTTATCCCATTTCTGATAGTAAATGGGTTAGTCCCGTACAGGTTGTCCCTAAAAAGGGGGCATGACAGTCGTAAAAAATGAAAAAGATGAATTAATCTCCATTAGGACTGTCACTGGGTGGCGCATGTGTATCGATTATAGAAAACTGAATAAAGCCACCAGGAAGGACCATTACCCTCTGCCCTTCATAGAACAAATGCTCGAGCGCTTAGCGAAGCACAAATACTTCTGCTACTTAGACAGATACTCTGGATTTTTCCAAATCCCATTGCATCGGGAAGACCAAGAGAAAACGACGTTCACATGTCCTTACAGCACCTTCGCTTATCGAAGGATGCTGTTTGGGCTATGTAATGCACCTGCCACCTTTCAAAGGTGCATGCCATCTATTTTCTCAGATTTCATCGAGAATATCATGAAGGTCTTCATGGACGATTTTTCCGTTTATGGCACCGAGTTTGATGATTGTTTAGCTAATTTTTCCAAGGTCTTAGAGCGGTGCCAAGACAATAATCTTACTTTGAATTGGGAAAAATGTCATTTCATGGTGACAGAAGGAGTTGTTCTTGGGTATGTTATCACTTCTAAAGGAATTGAGGTCGATAAGGCCAAAGTAGAGGTTTTTAAAAGTTTACCACCACCAACTAACCTCAATGGTATCCGTGGTTTTCTGGGGCACGTCGGTTTTTATCGAAGTTTTATAAAGGATTTTTCCAATATTGCTCGCCCGCTCACGGAGCTCTTAGCCAAGGACGCTCCTTTTGTGTTTACTGACGCCTGTTTACTAGCTTTTAACAGGTTAAAGGAAGCTCTCATCTTGGCTCCAATTATACAGCCACTAGACTGGAATCTGTAATTTGAGCTTATGTGTGATGCTAGTGACCAGGCGGTGGGAGTTGTTCTTGGTCAAAGGAAGGAGGGGAAGCTCCATGCTATATATTACGCTAGCAAAACCTTGGATGACGCTCAAAAGAACTACACCACCACAGAGAAAGAGCTGCTAGCCGTAGTTTATTCTATAGAGAAGTTCAGATCCTACCTCTTGGGGTCCAAAGTGATCATCCACACGGATCACGCGGCGTTAAAATATCTGTTAAGCAAGAAGGATGCTAAACCACAGGTGGATTCTCTTGCTCCAAGAATTTGACATTGAGATCAAAGACAAGAAGTGAGCAGAAAATGTGGTAGCAGACTATTTGTCGCGGTTAATTCAAAGGCACGTGGATAACAACTTGCCAATTGACGATTCATTCACCGGTGAACAATTATTTGTAGCAAATTCCTCCGAAGCCCTCTGGTATGCTGACATAGTGAATTACTTGGTGAGCAGCATAGTTTCGCATGGGTTGATGACCTATTCAAGGAGGAAGTTCCTATATGATGCCAAGATTTACTTCTAGGACGACCCGTACCTGTTCAGGTTGTGCACCGACGGGATCATTAGGCGATGTATCCCAAAGGAAGAGGCGACATCCATCTTATAGCATTGCCATGATCAACCATGCGGTGGACACGCAGCTGTCACTAAAACCACGGCGAAAATTCTCCAAAGCGGCTTCTACTGGCCTACTATGTTCAGGGATGCAAATGAATACATAAGGAAGTGCGACAGATGCCAGATAACGGGGAATATCACGAAGAAGAATGAAACGCCCCTCCACGGCATCTTGGAGATAGAACTATTCGACTGTTGGGGCATCGATTTCATGGGACCCTTCCTGTCGAGTAACGGTAACAAGTACATCTTGGTTGTCGTTGATTATGTCTCAAAATGGGTAGAAGCCATAGCCACCCCGACAAACGACGTGAGGATAGTAGCCAAGTTTTTCAAGAATACTATCTTCCCTCGCTTCGGCGTCCCCCGGACGATCATAAGTGACGGAGGGAGTCATTTCATCGAGAGAAAGTTCGAGGCGATGCTGAAAAAATATGGAGTACATCACAAGGTCGCCCTCGCCTACCACCCTCAGACTAGCGGTCAAGTGGAAGTATCTAATAGAGAAATAAAAAGCATCCTGGAAAAAACAGTTAGCGCCTCAAGGAAGGATTGGTCGCACAAGTTGGGTGATGCCCTTTGGGCATACCTCACTGCCTTCAAAACTCCTATCGGCACAACCCCATACAGAGTAGTATATGGAAAAGCTTGCCACCTTTCGGTAGAATTGGAGCATAGAGCATATTGGGCGATAAAGAAAATGAATTTTGACTACCAAAGCGTCGCCACCAGACGAGCCCTTCATAGCAATGAGTTGGACGAAATTCGGCGTCATGCTTATGAAAATGCAAAGATATACAAAGAGAGGACCAAAGCCTATCATGATAGAAATATCACGGATGTTTGCCATGATGTCGGTGACCAGGTACTTCTATATAACTCAAGACTACGCCTCTTCCCTGGGAAGTTAAAATCGAGGTGGTCCGGCCCCCACAAGATAGTGAGATTATCCCCAAGAGGCACCGTTGAGCTCGAAGGAAAGAACAGAAACTTCAAGGTTAACGGTCAAAGAATTAAACCTTACAGGGCTGGAGAACCCATAGGACCGGAGGAGACATACTTCCTCGAGGGATCCCCCAACAACAACTGATAAATTAAGGGGAGTCGAGCTCACGACTAAAAACGAGCGCTTATTGGGAGGTAACCCAATTTCTTGGATTTCGGATCTTCTTTTTCGGTTTCTTACTCTTATTATATATATTTTAGAAATAAAATTTCAAAAACTGCAGAAAAATTGATGAATTTTTACTTTGTACAGGTTAGATGTGAGAGCAAATCATTAGGAGGAAGATGGAGTGCAGCAGGAGATAGCCCATGATAGTGGGGCAGAAAAGGCACAGGCGACTCGATCGAGCAGCTTCCCTGCTCGGTCGAGCAGTTCAGACACGGAAAAAGGAAGGATATACGGCCATCTCTGCGTGGCCCGAGTAGCATCATGCTCGGTCCGAGTAGAAATAGACTCGGTCCGAGCAATACATTACTCGATCGAGTACTACAGGCTTTCGAAGTTGAGGAGAAAACTTCACTCTGCCGACCCGATCGATAATTATCGGCTCGGCCCGAGCAATCGGTGACTCGACCGAGCAGCCTTCTACTCAGTTGAGTACTACAGGCTTTTGGAAATGTCGAAAAATCATCACTCTGTCAACCTGGGCCGAACATTTGTGACTCGGTCTGAGCAGTTTTCAGCCTGACCGAGTAACCCTCTACTTGACCAAGCAGGCTGAAGGAGTATCATTTTTTATCTCTTTCTTTTTGCAGCTTACTCGACCGAGCAATCGAGTTGCTCGGTCCGAGTCATCCTACCTCCAACTTACTCGACCGAGCAATCATGTTGCTAGGCCCGAGTTCCCTGTTGCTCCTTATCGGGCCGCATCGCTTGTGAACCATGCCTACCTGTGTACTTCAGCGCCGTAACCTAATTTCCTTTCCCCCCGCTCGACCCAACAACTTCCTTCCCTGTAGCCGTCGCCCCCTCTCCAGAGATCGCCCCTTCTCTCCACACAGCCGCCACCTCTCGTTTAATCTTCAACCGAGTGCTCTTTGCAATAGAATTTACTTGTTTATGTTTAAATATACTGACGTCCTCCCGTTCCCTATTTCAGGTTTGAATTGCCAACGTCAGAAGACACTTCTTTGAAAAGCTTGGGGATACTCCGGATCAGCGGCAATCACGACGCCGAACACAACGAGACATCATTCTAGTCGATAAATTCGTTCCCCTATTTGCTTTACATAGTACATTACTATTCTCCTTCAATTGCACAATGCCTCCACGCTGTGCTAGACCCACCAACATCGGCACATCAAACCTTAGGCCTACCCGACATACACGTCGCACACGCTCACCTATTCGAACCAACATTGTCGTCGAATCATCCACCAATACCCCTGTGCCACCCACCGCCCCACCCCTCAATGTACCCCATTCCGACCCCCTTTACATTGGCGATGCAGAATACGAGGTTACATTCCGCGACGATGACCAAGCCGACCGGTTCTTCTCCATGATCCTACTAGCAGGCTATGTTGGTGCGATGACTCAACAGTCGGTCGAGCATGACCTGCCCTTCCTGCAGAGCCTCGTTCGTCACTGGCGAACTGACCCACCCCACGAGTTCCAGCCGGACCTTCCACCCACCGCTCCTGGTCCACAGCAGAGGGACCCATCACCACCCCCAGAGGGTGGTGCCTTTGCTTGATGTAGTCCTTACCTGCTTTTGCCTCCCCTATTTATTTTGTGGCCATCTGTCTGTTCGGGGCCTTACTTTTACACAGCTTGGGGGAGGAGCCATCCATGCATCATATCACATATCGCATTGCACCATGTCATGTTTTTATTTTATTTCTTTTTGCACATTTTTTTTATTTTATTTTTATTTTTATTTTTATTCCCACACCCACCCCACCCCTATAGCATCATCTCCCGCTCATTTCTTAGCAGTGAGGACACTGCTAGGTTTAGCTTGGGGGATGAGCGCTACCGCTTTATTTTTCCTTTTTTCTTTTACATTTTCTTTCCTTATTTCAGTCTTCATTTCATTTTTCCGCCATTTTTTTCACGTCATTTTCTTTTTTTCTCATTTTGCACCATATTTTCTATTTTCACCATGTATGCATCTCTTTTCTTTATTTTCCCTTTTTCTCCTCCTCTTTTTCTTTATTTGCTAGGGATGTTCCGCATGATGATATCTCTCGTGGCTTTATTAGTCTTTCATGATGCTCATTTTCGATTACATGCTATTAGGGTAAATTTCA
This sequence comes from Scilla litardierei, assembly GCA_030789695.1. Classification (NCBI taxonomy): domain Eukaryota; kingdom Viridiplantae; phylum Streptophyta; class Magnoliopsida; order Asparagales; family Asparagaceae; genus Scilla; species Scilla litardierei. The sequence goes on from CM061142.1 coordinate 324,410,154, forward strand.
GTTTTACTATCTATATGCGTGCATTTCTTTTGATGATCTATCTGATTTAATGCCTAAAATGAATTGAAAATCCAATGCATGAATTAGTATCTAGTATGATCTATGTTGGAAATGCACCTAGGTTCACGCATCACTAGAACACTTGGAGTATCTGTTTTTATCCTATTCACTTCTGATTGCATGCCTGCTGCTATGGTACTATTTATTGCATGCCTTTTTCAGTATTCATTTAGAGAAGTGAAAATATCCATGCTATCTATGAGTTTAGTTAGGGTTTTATTTTATCAAACCGTTGTGCACCCTCTTATGAGTGAACCGAGAGTCCTACTATTTTTCCTTCTCCACATATCTATTTATATCTCTACATATCAGTTGGTTACACCCCCACAGCTACCTTTACCGCATCTCACTTCCCAAACCCAAAAAGAAAAAGTATAGCTTATAAATGAAAAAAGAAAAGAAAAAAAATGTGTATATATTCATTTGTCAAAAAGAAAAGAAAAAGAAATAAAATGAATAAATACTGTTTTATATCATTTCATTAGAAGCTATCATTTACTCTGGGAAGAAAAAGAAAAAGAAATTTCATATGATTTTCATTGATGCGACGCCTCAAGCTAAGCTTGGGGGGGGGGGGGTAAACCAACTGATCACATGAGTGAGCATGACATTAGAGTGGAGATGGTGCATAACGAGGAGATTTAATAACACCCAAACTTTACGAATTGCTTTAGTTTTTGGAGATTTTTCATGAATCGAAATGAATATTTGAATGACATGATTTTTTCTATTATCTATTGCATGTTGTGTGATCTCTTTCTGCTCCTTGTGTATCTGTGATTGAAAAGGGCATTGCCAACTTCTTTATACTAGACTCTAGGAATTGCATGAGATTGATATGATTTGAAGGCGTTATTTCAGTAGATCCATATTCTTTGCCTGCACTGCATGCTAGTCATATGATTTGTAAATCTAGAAATTGCCAGTAGCATGTATGTTTATCAATCAGAGCATCGTGATATACTATCTAGGCCTGAGATCTGACCGATCATCCTTAGCACTCTCCTCTCACTTCTCTTTTTACTTTTCCTCTCTTTCTATTTTCATTTTTCTTATGTCTTTTTGTTTTTCTCCCGGCGTACCGATTATTCGTCTTCCTCGAGGACGAGTAAGAGGTAAGCTTGGGGGATTTTGATGTGTCAATATTTTCTACTATTTTCACATCATCATTTCATTGCATCTCATACTATTTTCGCATCCAAATCCCACATTTTACTACGATATTGCATTTCTGACGATATATTCGAGTTTCATAGTGTTTTATGAGTTTTCATGGATTTTGGAGCGATTTGGAACCCCACTTGGGTACGGACACATCCGACATGCTCGTGAGGTCATTGGCAAGGCTCTGGAGGAGTTCACCACACTTCTGGAGCCATTGGAGGAGAAGAGAGAGAGCAGAGGAGAGAGACAGTCCCCAGCAGCTTCCCAGACAGTTTCCCAGAAAATGCTCGGTCCGAGCAGCTCAGCTGCTCGACCGAGCAACTTCAATCTGAGAAGAAAGCTGATACGGGTTGGCTCGGACCGAGCAGTTCATCTGCTCGGTCGAGCAGCCTCAATGTCCACAGCTGAAGCGCCCCAGCGACACAGCCCGAGCAGCTGATCGAGTCATCCACTGCTCGGACCGAGTAGAGCTTACTTGGTCCGGTAGGTAGAGCAGCAGTTTCGAAGATTTTCAATTCCCTGTAGTGCTCGGTCGAGCAGCTTATCCGCTCGGGCCGAGCCACCGAACGAGCAGCAAATTGCTCGACCGAGTCACCTACTCGGTCGGTAATTCCAGGGCCATTTTTGGAAAGATTTCTAAAGCCGCGATGCACGCGATCTATGGCGACTGAAGCTGGGAGCTGGGCGAGCACTGAAGGCGATTTTGTTGCATTAGAGTTTTTGAATAGTTTTTCACGGAGAGTTTAGGGGATTTTTGTAGGGACTGGAGATTGATTTTTGTAAGGAATTTTGGATTGAAACTTGGGGATTATTACTTTCGTTCTTAAATTTTATTGCGCTTGGAATCTTGGAGCTATTTTCTAGATCTATAAATCGGAATTCTCTTCGTTCTTCGCTGTAAGTTTTTATCTCTATTTTATTAATCTGTGATAATGTCTTCATATCTAAAAATTGCAATTTTGTCCGTCACTATTGCGATGTATGAGTAGATTCATTCTAGGGTTGATGGGTTAGCCCTAGGATCCTAGGGGAAAAATGTAGATCTGGATCCCTACATTGAATTGGGGATTTGGGGAAGTATTTCGGTAGATCCTAGCAAATCCATAGATAACCCGTACTGAGATCATGCCCACGGTCTGTGGAATTGATGTGCTTAAGGGGTATCTAGGGATTCAAACAGGGAAATCGGTGGATCCAACCAAGGCTCGTGACCATGCCTGGCTCGTGCCTTGAGGGGATCCATCGACGAACTATACCGCTACCGTTGACGGCTACTGTCATTGCGTCAACGAGAGCCACCAAAATACCAGGCAATTCTAACCCACGAGAGTGGTATGAATTGGAGGATTAATTCCCCAGCCCTAATGCAATGCAAGGATCCTATTCCAGCGTCGACCCCCAACGATCCTAATGGTGATCCCTGACGCCCTAGTCCCTTTTATTAATATTACAACAACAACACCCCAACCAAATCTTATACCCCGATAGCTATCTCACTTCAAGACTTAGAAATAAACTGAGAATCCATTGACACTATCACCGTCCCTGTGGGATTAGATATCTTTTATACTATAACTCGACACCGTACGCTTGCAGATTGAGCCCGGAATTGAAGCCTAGGGGCCATACCACGCATGGCGATCATGACACTGCCAGGTGGAACCTAGGTGTAGGTTTCTGGTGCGTCATGTTTGAACGAGGTCAAGAATTGAAGAATTCTCTCATTGTGCATTTGTCTCTACCATTGAGCCAAAGAACATCCAGGAAGCTTGTGAGGATAGCTCTTGGATAGTGGCAATGGAAGAAGAACTCATGCAATTCGAGAGAAATGAAGTTTGGGAGCTCATTCCTCTTTCAAGTGGTCATCAAGTTATTGGGACCAAATGGATCTTCAAGAACAAGACCGATGAGAACGAGGTAATCACAAGGAACAAATCAAGGTTAGTAGCTCAAGGCTACTGGCAAGAGGAAGGTATCGATTTCAAAGAATCCTTTGCCCATGTAGCTAGATTAGAAGCAATTAGATTGCTTTTATTTTTTGCATCTCATAAGAATTTTAAACTATTTCAAATGGATGTTAAAAGTGCATTTTTAAATGGGATTGTCAATGAAGAAGTATGTGTTTATCAACCTCCCGGTTTCATTCATGAAAAATTTCCAAACCATGTTTTCAAACTTATGAAAGCATTGTATGGGTTGAGACAAGCTCCTAGAGCTAGGTATGATAGACTCAAGACCTTTCTTTTGGATTTAAGTTTTAAAATGGGAGAAGTTGATTCAACACTTTTCATTAAAGATTATGAATATGACATCCTCTTGATTCAAGTGTACGTAGACGATATAATATTTGGTTCTACTACCTTTAATCTTTGTCAAGAATTTTCTAAGTCTATGAAGGATGAATTCGAGATGAGCCACATGGGAGAGCTCAATTACTTCCTTGGACTGCAAATTTGACAAATAAAGGATGGAACTTTCATACATCAAACAAAGTACACATGGAGCTTATTAAGCGATTCAGGATGGAATCATCTTCAAGCAAAAGGACTCCCATGCGTACGACAACCCATCTACACAAGGATGAGAACAGAAAAGATGTAGACGTTAGTCTATATTGAGGTATGATCAGTAGCTTACTTTATTTAACCGCTAGTAGGCACGATATCATATTTTCCGTATGCTTGTGTGCTAGATATCAAGCTAGACCTTAGGAGTTACACTTGATTGCGGTTAAACGAATATTTCGTTATCTCAATCAGTCACTAGATTATGGGTTACTTTACCCTAAATCTAGAACATATGAGTTAATCTCATATAGTGATGCCGACTTTGTCGGATGCAAATCCGATAGGAAAAGTACTAGTGGCACTTGCCATTTCTAGGAAATTTCTTAGTTTCTTGGTTTTCCAAGAAATAGAACTCGGTATCATTGTCCACGACTGAAGCAGAATATATTGCCGCAGGTCTTGCATGTGCACAAGTCCTTTGGATGAGACACACTCTTAGTGACTATGGCGTCATTTGTGATACTTGCCCTATCATGGTTGATAACCAAAGTGCTATATGTCTTTCCAAGAACCCGGTACATCACTCCCGTACCAAACACATAGATGTGAGACACCATCTTAGAGTGATGTACCGGGAGTACATTGAAACCCAAAAACAAATTGCCGACATCTTTACAAAACCTTTTAAAGAAGATTCATTTGTGAGGTTGCATGGAGAATTAGGAATTATGGGTGAATCTGAAATTTAGGAGCTCAACATACTTGCTATAACACTTTTTGAGCTCATATCATCATGTTGCCTCTCTTCATTTGTTATTTCGTATATGTGTCTTGAGAAAGGCAATTGAGACTTCTGTGATTACATGAGTTTTTCAGATTGTTTTAAGAGTTTTGTTTTATCAACGATTTATAATTTGATGTTGATTTTATGATGAGTTTATGTTTAGAGTATTGGTCCTAGGGTGAGTGTTCATATCCTCTGGATTTTTATCTCATTGTGCATTTTTAGACCAGGACAGACGACTGTCTTTCCTTCGACAGTCGACTGCCATACTCTATCTTCTCTGTCAGAAACTTGTATCTTTCGCACAGACGACTGTTGACAATTTTACAGTCGACTGTTGAATCATCAGGCGACTACATTTTAGTCATCAGGCGCCTGTCATTTCTGTCATATTTCGTCAGTAGTCTCTGTCTTTTTCATCAATTTTATTGATTCTCAGTCAGTTGACTGATGCGTATAATGAAGTCGACTGTCTCCCGGACAGGCGACTGTATGTTACTCAACAGTCGACTGTCTATCATCCTAAGATTATTTCTTATCACTTCAGCCAGTTGACTGACTTTTGATCATCAATCGACTGTCTCCTATTGTGGCGGTTCACTGCTTCGATTTGAACCGTCGATTCTTTGATCCAATGGCCCAGATTAATTCGCCCCTTCCTTATAATCATCGGGAAAGTTCATTTCGACCCACGTTTTCTTTCTCCTCAGATTGAAACCATTCGTCTTCCTGCTCGATTTCTTTGTCGATCTCTCCGCCGTCAATCACCTCTTCGCGGCCTGACAATTGCTTTTTCATTGTGTCTTCGTGAATTTCGACTAGGTTTATTCGCTCTCGATTCTCTCTCTCGTGCGGTTTTCTTTTGATCATATCTCTTGTCGATATTCACCTTGTTCAATTGACTGTGCAATGCCTCCCAAGACTAAGGGAATGGGAAAGATCATTGCTTCTAAGAATCCTAGGGTTCCTAAGCCTACTTTCGCCAAAAAGAAGAAACCCTATAAGGTCCGATCCAAACAAGCCGAATCTCCCTCTCATTTTACTTCGCAGGGCTATTCTCCTTCTGGGTCTTCTTCTTCTGACACCGAGCCCCTGATCAAGCGTCAGCGCAAGCCCATTGGTGTTCGCATCAATGAGCCTAGTGCCGAGGCTCCTCCTTCACCTTTAGTGTCGAGTTCTACAGAAGAAACCCATGTCGTGCCATCTGCTGATCCCCTTGTTCCCATTTGTCGAGATGATTTATGCTTGGCAAAGTTTCACTCTCTCATAGGGATAAAACTTCTTAGAGAGCGTTTCATCGTTTTCCCGCCTTCACCGCTGAGAGACTTTCATAGATCCTTTCTGCTACCCGTTTGGCTGACCTTTTTCGCTTCTCTCAGAGCGAATCTCCTCGGGCTTATCCATTTTTGGTTAAGCTCTTCTATGCTAACCCGTTCGCGGTGAGTATTCGACCACGGGAGTTATTGACACTGTTGTCCAGGGGACCCCCATTTGCATTGATCCCACTCTCTTAGGGACCATACTCAGGATTCCCTCCACTGGATCTCTTCCTTCAGACATTTGCATTTCTGACATTGATGAGCTTGATCAGTCCATCCTCCGGGACATGTTTCATGTGATACACTCAGCTCTATCTTCTGGTGTTAGGTCGTCCATGTTCCCGGCTTGGGGTTGGACTGTTCACCTTGTGGTGAAGTCCAACATCCTGCCGAAGTACGGATCTTCTGACCAGCCTTCCCAGGAGATTCTGAGGTGTATGTACGCGATCTTTTTCAGGATGTCTGTGAACTGGGCCGGTGTCCTTCTTGACAGATGGACAAGGTCGAGTTTACTTCTTCCTCCTCTCACATTCCATACGGTGGTCTTCTCACTCTTGTCTTTCGACATTTTGGGATTGACTTGTCTCCCTACGAGCCAGTGCCTTTTGGTCCTCTTCTTGATGCTTCTGCAAAGTCAAAGTCCTCTTCGGCTCTGCAGTCTGCATCAAAGAAGAGGAAATCCACTTCAGCTCCGTCTTCCTCCACGGTTCCTCCGACAGACCAGCCATCCACCTCTGCTCCATCCTCTTTTGACATCCTCTTTGAGATGGTTTCTGGTCTATATGAGTTGGCTTTCTTATCATTCCAGCATCAGGGAATACCCTTCCCAGAGCATCTGAGACGTTTTGTTCCTCCCAGCCTCGTGAGCCTCCACCTCCCATCATCACTGATTTGGTTGTGCATCCTGCTGTCTCTGCCACTGCGGGTGTTGCTGCTGCTCCTCCTCCAGAGGATGTTCGTATTGTCACAGAGCCTGTTTCTTCCTCTGCTGCATCTCGAGACACTCACTCGTAGATTTTGTTTTAGTTTTTGAGTGGTGTTTGATGGATATTTTTCTGTTGTGATGATGTATGATGATATATGATGTAGTATTTTTTTTGATCATGATGTATTTTGTTGGACATGTTGATGTCCATATGACTTGTACCCTTGTGATATCTCTTATACATATATGATATTGCAGTTTCGCCTTATGTTTCACACATTGTATAATTGCTTATCTTATCTGTGTGATGTTTGTGATATTGTCTCCATATATACTCTCTTCTGATGTATTTTTGAGACAATATTGGACTTGATATTGGATTATATATGATATATGTGATGTGATGTATTTTGAGACGTTATATTCTCTTCATATATCTCAAATGTTGATATTGGACTTTTATTCCTCTATTCACATAAGAATATGATGTGGTTTTATCAATTTTGGTTTTATATATCTTTATACTCCTTGATTATTGATAGTTCTTAGTTAGCACGATTGTTGTTGTTTTCTACTCCCACCTTTTGGATAATGCCATAGGGGGAGAGAAATAAACATACAGATTTATAATGAATGTGCTAAGTATGTACTAATAACACTTGAATCTAAAATTGAAGTTGCCTTAGATTCAGGGGGAGTAAGATACAATGAATATGGATTTTAAATCCTAGATTTCATGAATTAAATTCACTCATATCTTACTCATTTACTTCAATTGATATAAAGATGCCCTAATATTTGTTGACTAACTTGATTGGCATCTATGTAGGGGGAGTAAGTTTCATTAAGCACAATTATTTATCTTTTTGTTTATGTTTGTTTGTCATCATCAAAAAGGAGGAGAATGTTGAGTATTGGACTTCTCCCTACTTGGTGTTAATGATGAGTAAACATAAATACTTGTGACTAATCCCATATTTTGCAGTTAATCCATTGCCTAAGCTTTATGAAGATCTACTTGCAATGGATGACATTCAAAGATCATTGAAAGCAAATGAAATGGATTGTATGATCGTAGATGATGATTGAAGCTCCATGAAGACTTCAAGCTCATGCGTTGGATAGAAGAGAGTTTTCGTCAATGTAAATTTCTTATATCTCTTCTAGTATGTAGCTTAGAAGTAGAACTTTGTTGGAGCACACAAACATTGTCATTTCAGTCTTAGGACATCATTTGTTCAATCGTCCTTGACTCCAATTCATTTCTTTATTGATATAACAGTCGACTGCTGAACATTGTACAGTCGCCTGTCTCAAAAACAGTCGACTGTGTTTTGTTCTACAGTCGCCTGTTATGCATAAACTTTTACAATCTAGTTTTGGGCTTCTCTGTTTTAATTCCCACATGCGACTCATGAACGATTCACATGCGCCTGTCCAAGTGACAGTCGACTGTGTTTTGTAAATCAGTCGCATGTCTGTCTTTTGCCCACAATCTTTTGATCTGTCTTTAATGGCCAGTCGACTAATGTTGAATTTACAGTCGACTGTCCAATGGACCAGTCGACTGTCAATGCTGCAACAGTCGACTGTCTGTGAGCCAATTTGTTGACTCAGCTCTCCTGGAAAATCTTAGGGTTTTGACAGTCGTCTGTAGAAGGATTTATAGTCGCCTGTTCTGATTAATAGTCGACTGTTATCTCCTCGTCAGTCATCTGTCCTGTTCTCCCAGATGTTTTTCCAGACTTCTTCAACTTACCCATCTTCAGCCAGTTGCCTGTTATAGGATTTACAGTCGCCTGTTGGTTTAATAGTCGACTGTCTATGCTTCTTAGGGGTGAGCACGGTTTGCTCAAACCGCCCGGACCGAACCGGACCGAACCAGACCGAGCCAAAAACTGAATCGAACCGCTCTCTATCGATCTGGTTTGGTCTCAATCGTTGGAAACCGCCACTTATATGGGTTGGTTTGGTTTCACCCTGTCGAAACCGCTTAAACCGAACCAAACCGACTCCTAACATATACTATATATTGTACTGGAAATCTGTTGCCTTTAGACTGAGCGGCGCCACGCCGGCCCTAATTGGCTATCTGCCTTCTTCAATCTCCAGTCTTCCCTCTTCAGAGTTCAGATTGCATTCGTTTTTTTCCCATTTGAGCATCGCTAATTCTCCATCAGCGGTCATCCCATCGGCCATCGCCAACACCAGGACCAGGTAAACCCCTCCTCATCATTCTTATTCTTTCTTCTTCTTGTTGTTTTTCTTCGTATTCCTCTTCTTATTTATTCTTCTCTTTCAGTTGAGAAGCTGTCCGACGCCGGTGTTGAGAAGCTGTCCGACGCAGTCGCGCAACCTGTCTTCGAGAATCGGTGGTTGCAGTGGGTTCGCTGGGGGAATGAGGAACTGAGGTAATGAGTCGTTTAAGCTGCTAATTCGGATCTCAGATCTGCTTGTTGGGGGTTTTATTTTTGAACAAGTTGGTATTTTTATTGTAGTTTGTCAAACAGATGCATATAAGTCATGTCAGAAATATGTATTAGCCAAGTGCTGGCCTCTGTTTCCTTCTTATTTAGAATTCTAAAAGTTAGCTATGCGATGGTAATTTTTTGCTGATATTTTTTTATTATGTTTCCTTCTCATTTGGTGCTGGAGCTGACAATTGTGAACCACTATTAATATTCAATTTTTTTTCCTTTGCCCCCATTGAAATTTGCTAATTGCTTTACATTATTGGGCTGCAACAAGAAACTCCTTGAAATCTAAAGCCTTTCTCTGTACTCTGTAGTGTACTGACATGCGAGTCTGCAACCATGAAGTCCTCAGGTTTAATGCCGTGATCCGTGCACTTAATGCATCATATAGCCTTCTTTAACCTGGAGAAGAAAATGGGATGTGCTTAGTTGACAATGAGATAGTATGAGGACGTTCCTATCTGTAGAAACATCAGTGAATTAACATGATCAACGCAATTCAGCATCAAATACCATTTTGATACAACTTCTAGTGATGAATGCACCCTAACTGTTATAGAAAAATGAAAATACATAGAACAATAATAACCGCACCTGTCGCAGTCACAGTTAGAACTTCTCCAAGCGTGCAGTGCCTAATTTTCCCTGGTTTGATAAGGAGTACAGAAATGAAGCCATGTCATGAAATTATTTTAATGACAAAGTCTATATTTAGCAAAATTGGGTATACGAGGGGATCTTCAGTCATCATATGTCTGAACCACGGTTCTAAACCGAACCAAACCGCTCCAAGCGATTTTCGTCGGCTCGAAAACCGTCAGTCTGGCGGTCTGGTTTGGTCTGGCCTGTGAGAAACCGCTACTTATACGGTCTGGTTCGGTTTAGGTCCCAAACCACCGGTTTGAGATAGTGCTCTCCCCTAATGCTTCTTCAGTCGATTGTCCACGTGGTAAGTTACCGTTATGAATTCTCACCTACCCTATCTGACTGTGCAGCAGTTGACTGTGGTTTTCTCAACAGTCGACTGTCGCGAGCGCAGATTCTATCCGTTGAGAGTTTTCTCACGGATTCCTAAAGGGTTTTTGCTAATTCTGTTTGTAGGGTTTGAGAAACCTATATAAGGAGCTTCTACTATTACATTGAGAGTCTCTTAACCAAATTGAATCAAGTCTCTCTCTCATTCATTCAAGCTCAAAGCTCTCAACTCCAAAAGCCCTAAGAATTCCTATCTTTGATCTCTTGCTCTCCAACCTAGAACCAAAGAGACATCTTCTAGGTATTTGGTGCAGTCAAGAGAAAGGGCTTTCCTCTCTTTCAAGAGAGTTCTTCAACACACAATACACTGCTCCTTCAAGTTCTACTTCAAGGCATAGATGATTGTAAGTGTTGCTTTCATATTTCATAACTTTTGTTATTTGCATTTGCTCTCGGGTTGTGAGAGTGGTTTGCTTGCTCCCAAGTTGTGGGAGTCAAGGACAATCGATTGTATTTCGATTTCACTTGTAGGATTGCTACAAGTGGGTTTTAAGGGAACCTCAAGTTAGGGTTCTAACTCGAGTATCCGGTTGTTAACCGGGTGGAAGAGACGTAGGATTACCGGGAACAAGTCAGGAAGTGACTTGGGTAATCCGAACCCTTGAAACATCCTTGCGTCTGTATTTGTTTCACTTTGGGTTTAATTTTAATTCCGCACTATTTTGTTGGTTAGCATTTAAATTGGTGTAACTATCTTTTTAAATTGCATAAACACTATTTAACCCCCTTCTAGTGTTTTTCCCATAGCCAGGGTCCTTACATGCTAGGTCTATTAAATGCAAGAGATGAGCAATTACTATTCACACACAAACCCTAATTAATCTCAATCCACACACAAATGGCTCTAGGCCTTCATAATGAAAATAGGGTAATAATCATGCAAGATGAACACACCAATCTTCATTACAAGCAATAATCAAATAACTATTTAATGATTCTCACATACATTCAATAATCATTCAAATATTCATACAATTCATTTAGAAACCAAATGTTTACAAGAGAGGAGAGAGATCACCAATAGCAGCCCTAAAAACCCAAACTTTCCCCTCTCTTGCTCCTCCTCCAAGCTCTCCTAGCCTTCAATGGCTTCCAAACCCTAGACCTAGCCCTTGGGAAGAAGATGGGGGGTCTAAACCCCCAATGGAACAGCAAAACATCCCTTGGCAGAATTCTCCTTTCATTACATCAGAGTTTAGTGGCTTTTAAACCCCTAGGGCATTGCATCTTAACCCTCCAAAGAAGCATCCAACGTCCCACATCGACCAGGGAGAAATCGGGTTAAGAAAAACCCATTTCTCGTAACCCAGATCCGCTAGGAAAAACCTGCGACAAGTGACTGCTGAACAAACGTCAGTCGCCTGTCGTTGGTCAGGCAGCGTAGCTTCCAAAGGAGGGGCATGCGACTGTCTTAAAAATCACAGTCAACTGTGAATGACACATGTGACTGTATTTTGTGCATCAGTCTCCTGCTGCAGAACTTTCAAATCGACAGAGAGTTGGATTTTCCTTCGCCCTTTGGGAGGAGATGAAACAGTCGACTGCTGAAGAACTAACAGTCGACTGCACAGTGGTACAGTGACTGTCAATCCTTCTGTAGCAGACAGTGTTGCACTTTGTCTTGCTCCAGGCGACTGTCGAGATAACAGGCGACTGTCGTTGTAAGGACAGTCGACTGTCCTGGCCCCATGTTCACTTCTCCAATTACTTGATTTTTTTCCCCTTTGGGACTCCTGAAAAATCCAGAAAAATATGTGAAAATACAATTCATGTTTATAAAGCTTTGGATAGTGAAATTGTGCTGAAATAAATCATATGCTCACAAGATGATGAATTGGTGCAAATATAGTTAAGTGAGCATGATTCAATGAGTTATATACACAAGATGGGTGTAGTTAGGGGGTATATACACTTTTCACTACGAATCAACATGCACCTGACAGAGCCACAGAAAGACCAGTTGGATCAGTTGCTTGCACCGACAAAGATACTGGATCTGCCTTTTACTACAGGTGGTATCAATCCAGTAGTGTAGCTGTAGTGTAGATTTTTATGCTTTAAATAAACACAAATCCACTCGACAGCGAGAGGACCGTATATGATTTTTATACTTTTCTAGTTTAATAAATTCACCATATATGATGGTTACGCAATAATCTTTTGCATCCCACCGTATTCTATTATTTGATTGACCACCCTAATTTTATGATGCTTACTTTGCCTCTCCCCCCAATCTTTATGCCTATCTGTCCACACCAGGCACCATATAAAATAGATTAGGGGAGGGGAGAGAGATTATTTTGTTGTGTAGCTCCTTATTTTGTCATTGTTCTCTATCCATATCACACACACATTGAGGACAATGTGACGTTTAAGCTTGGAGGAGTGCACAGTGCAAACACTTTGCTTTGTCGTGAAACACACCTTAAAATTTTCAGATGAACCATATTCACTTCTGTATTTTCTATCTCATATGCTTCATTTTACTATGGAATATCGTGGATTTTTATTTATGAACTCTGATATCTGTTAGATTAGAGTTTAATTATTTGATTATAGTACCATTGTTAATATGCTTTTTCATAGTAGAATACATAGTTTCACAACCATATTCTCGAAACAGTTGAATTAAACATGAACAAATCAAAATCTGAAAATTATTTGATTCTTGCGTGATTTGATTGATAATTCTATTACTTCATGGATGTTTAGTAATTCAAACCATAGTAGTGATAATTAGAAATCTTGAAACCGAGCCATGTCCCGAATTCTATCGTTTTATTTTTATTTTTTGTATATAGCCCATAATGATCTTTGATCATACTTTGCAATCCATCGTGTTTACGTGAGTTTGCAAAAATCCCAAAAATATAAAAATCAAATAAATATCCTAAATAAAAGGTCATTGGAGTTCCTTGTAACCCGATTCCTTAAGATCGTTTGATCTAGGATGTATAGACCGCATCTTGCACTCCATTGCATTTACGCAAATTTGCAAGACAAAAAGCCAAAAAAAACCCAAAAATATAAAAACACAAAAATTCCATATCCTCATCCCCATTTCTATATAGAAAAATGACATGGCAATGTTGATGGGTTCTAAGAGTCATGAAACAAGCATAGTGTGGTGACGCCTTATCTTAATTGAATTTACTAACTCATTCCGTGAAGCTTAACAAAACATCTTGCATGCTTGAAACTATTTAATCATGACATATTTATACTAAGAGAATGAGTTGTGGACATTGGATTCATCTATGTGAACTTATCATATTTCATGACAAACTATGATAGGATGTAGCTCTACTCTCATTTTATTGTTTGTCGAGTTCATTACCTTAATTGAAATCCTCAATATGTTCATTTGAGCAAGACTTAAGTATTTTGTGTGTATGTGTGTTCAGATTATATATTGGTGTGTGTTCACATATTCTTGTTTCATTGGGTTCATATATTTGCTGAGTTAAGATTGATCCCCTTGTCTCCATCACACGCCATCGCCTCACCTTTCCATTGTGTTCCTCTCCTGGGTTCGCTTCTTACTCGTCTCACTCGAGTATGAGAAAGAGGTAAGCTGGGGGGATTTTGATGTGTCATAATATTCCACATTTCATCCATACGTTTACACGCCGAAATGATTGCTTAAATCCTGATTTTATACGCTTTTACGCTGATAATTGGAACTATTTGACTATAAGAGATTTTGGTTGCATTTCAGGAAATATCGAGCAATTCAGAGCATATTGGAGAAGAGAGCATGAACACTGATGTCGGAGCACCAGCGGCGCCGCATTTGATGACTCAAAGCCGCTGGAGAGCAAAGAAAGGGAGGAGCAAGAAAGAAGAAGCAAAGAAGAAAGAATGAAGAAAGAAAGAAAGAAGAAGAAGGGAAGGAAAGAAAGAACGAAAGAAGAAAGCGAAGAAGGAAGGCGAGGAGAAAAGAGAGAGGCCCAGAGCCCACTTCCAAGTCGCTCGGTCGAGTACGCCACGTGCTCAACCGAGCTGGGACCACGTAGCACAAGGGAAAAGTTGCAAGGGGTCGCTCGACCGAGTGACCCAACTCGCTCGACCTAGCGACCTATTTTGCTCAACTGAGTTGGCCTTTGTAGGGAGCTCTCTTTTGCCTTCAAACTCTTTGTTAGATTTCGTGTTAATTCGCTCGGTCGAGCAGCCAACCGCTTGATCGAGCACCGTCAATTCCTTCTGAGCAAGATCGAGTCCTCTAAGAGGGCGTTCGGTCGAGCGGCTACCCCGCTTGACCGAGTGACCCCTTCTCCGAGCGCCCATCGGGAAGCACCAAGAAGGCACTCTCGGCCGAGCTGTTCGTGGGCCCAGGTTTTTGGGTTATTTTTAGGGGTTTTAGGGGGAGCTTATAAAAGGGAGAGTTGTAGCCATCATTTGGGGGAGCCCCCTTTGATCCATCCTCTATTTTGGGGACGATTTTTAGAGGATAGGCTATGCCATCGGCCCCCTCTTCGGTGTTTATGTATCGAATTTTCATTAGCTAAGTGTTTTCTTGTTGAATTCCTCTTTATTATATTTCTCATATGTTTTTGTTGTTGAATCTTTCATTGCTTTCCTTTTACTTGCTGGTGATGTTGATTTCTATTGTTCCTATGTCTTTTGATATGATTGAGTAGATCTATTGCTAAGATTAGGGATGAACCCTAGGAATCTAGGGGTTGGATGATAGGTTAACCTTAGTTGGACAAATCTAAGGTTGCTCTACGATAGTTTGAATAAGGATTTTGGGGAATTAGCCTCAGAATTGGAGGATTACAAAAGTAGCTCCATGTTCTAGGGACGATCCCCACGAATCTGATTTGGGCTTAGTGGCCGCTTTCCGAAGCTCGTAATCACGAGAGTGACTCGAGAGCTGGGGGTGATTACTAATCTCTGATCCGCTAGTCGATGACTATGAAAGTAGCCCGACTGCTAGAACCAACCATAGTGTAGTATCCCGATCTGTGGATAATGAGAGTGGACATGGATAGGTGATACTGGAGCCAGTGTCAAGCGTAATGCACATATTCATGTGCGAAGCTTATAGTGATAGCGGCCGAGCATAGGGATGCGTTAGACGAGTGGGATGACGAATGTCAAGTACTCGTTCCCATCTCGGGATTTGGCACTCCTATCCGCATTCGTCGTTCGACGAAGGGATCCTTAACCCGTTTCCAAACAGGAAAGTCCTAGCGGGGATTTCCGATACCATAGTGATATTTCCCTTATTCGTTTCTCTTTGTTCTATCTCTTTTCTTTTGTATTTTGATGTACCTTGCCGACCGTGACACCCTCGCATTCCACATCCATTGCCATTACGACACTCCATAATCCAACTCCACCTCCACCTAATAAACCCAAAGCCTAGACCAACCTAGGATCGATATGTAGTGTAATGCCACCCCCTTGTGGATATGATAACATGCTTGCCGCTGTTTATACCGTGCGCTCGCGGTAAGACGACAATCGTTGTCCCGAGCGTGAGCATGGGGCAACGATCACCGGGGCGGGCCGGAGCGCATACATAGCCCAAGCTTGCCCCGACCCGTCCACGGGCCAGGTCTGGCTGGTCGGGTCAGGTCATTACTTCCATCCCTAGCTAAAGGGGTGAGGTGGCATGCATAAATAATTAGGATTTTCTAATTTTGGAAAAAAGAAAATACACCCACTAATACTATTGGCCTTACACATACACTATGTATACCATTAGATACAATCAAATTATGATATCTAAATATGATTTAAAATATTCAAAAATAGATTTTATATTATTATAATTTTATAAATTAGGGAAAAATCTCCAATATATAAAAAATGTATGCATATTAAATACGGCCAAAATACCTAGTATAATACATGTACATATGAACACATGGTATTACATTAACCCTAACAATTAATTCAATAAATAGATATTAGGTGATCAATCCATAAAATTAATTCACAATAGGGTTCAACTCAACCCTAAGAAAAGAGAATTACTCACTAGCCATTAAAATGATCATCAAACAAATAATATGAGAAAGCATATAAATCAAGAGAAGAGTTAAAGAGAAGAGTTACTAAATTGAAGATCAAAGTTCTAATCATTGAGTACAAAAGAAATTGATGAAAGTTCTCCAAAAGTTCTAGAGAGTAGCCACCAAAATACATGAGAAAAGCCCTAGGGAAAACATCCACAAAACCCCCTTCAAAAGTTGTATTTATACACTATACCAATTCTCATCAATTTCGGGTTCAAAAATCAAGTCAAAACCATTTTCTGCGAGTGTGGCACGACTGTGCAAAGTCTGGCACGGCCGTGCACTGTAATTGTGCAAAAATCTAGATGTTCTGTTGAGGTTGCACGGCCGTGCAGATATGGCACGGCCGTGTAGAAATTCCAACTCTGCTACCTTGTCTTCTAGAAAAATGTAGATATAGCTCCGTGCTAAGAAAAATTCGTAAAAATATCAGTTGAAATCGAAAGAAAGCCATCTTCTACTGAAAAATAAGAGAGAAGACCAAACATTATGGCATAAGAATCATATTTTACACATAAAGAGATGATAAGCTCTAATATCGAATGATATTGAAGAAATGCGTGGATTAGAGTCACATTAAGCGAATAATATGTGCAAAATGCCCATGAATGGGGGGTTAAAACATGCCAAATTATCCTCTTATCACCCCCAACGAGCTTTTTACTAGTCCCTAGCAAAACAAGCGATAAATTCAGATCATACATACAACGTACATCAAATTCTTTATGTTGACCATGGCACAACACAAAGCATCATTTTCCAACGTAGATTAACAAATAATATGCACAACCATGAAAAAGCACAAGTTCTAAGACATTTTCTCTATCCGGCTTTCAATTAGTAAAATATAAACCGACATTATGCCCGAATCATGAGTAAATCACAATCTCATGGCTTGGTTATACCAATTTTCAAGAGAATGGCACTCATAACACGTCCATCGTTCCTTGACTCGTGGTTATTGACTAGAATCATTCATATAATTTTATTCCTTTTTTACTCCACCTTTTTTGAATGAAATCTTAGAATGGGTCATGTAATTAGCCTTTGGTCAATGGCTCCCAAATCAGATGATTTTAGGGCATTAGACTCAAAGAAACCTACTATCTCAAACCACCTAAGTTTTATTTATTCTTTTGTGCACTCCTCCATACTTTCAGCGCGAACCACCAATGCTTCTTGAGGCACGAGAACCCAGCTACTCAACAAGAATTGGAAGAACGATGCAATTATCACTTTTTTTCTTTTTTTCCAAACATGAATTAGCAAGCCCAGGAACTACTTCTCAGTACTAAATTGAATATGTTGTCATCCTATTTCCTTTTAGATTACCAACCACTCTATTTTATTATGACTACCATCGTGTGGATTTATAAGACACAAAACTAATTTAAGCCGTTTCGAGAACATACATCATGGACACTATGAACATGTTTCATAAAAGGCGTATTACCATATCATTCCATGTGAAAAACACACTCCAAGTGATGCCATAGCCAATTTCAAGACTTTGAACAAAGGGTAATAATCCGAAAGATGCTATATCTCTATGCACAAAGGAACTAAACAATCAAGCAAGTGGGTTTGGCTGGAGAAATAGATATGTATGTGAAGGGATTGGATGTCTCCTTTCTAAATCCTTTTATTTTTATAAGCAAAGTCCTGAAAATCCTAAAGATTCTAAAACTTCCCCCAACTTAAAGACAAACATTGTCCTCAATGTTAAAAGAGTATTAGATTTATTCAAAACAAACTTAACCTAGACAGCATTAAAAAACTATACTACTGGAAAGAACACACCATGATCAAATGATGGATCCTAGATCAATTTTTTTGGAGGAAGCTGCTCAAATAGCTCTTTGCGCTCCTCAGTGAGTGTATTCCTTTCACCATTATCTTTATGGCCAAGTGACACAACCAAGCATATCTCTTTCAAATGTAAACATGTGTTCGATGGGAGATACATTGTGTCAAAATAATTTAGGTACACTTGCCCATCCAAATAAACTTGCCACAAAGGGTTGTCAAAAAAATAAAAGAATTTCACACTAAATGATGACTATCTGAATCTAAATGATATGGAACTAAGAACTGAGATTCAGAAATGACGAGAGTGTTTCGATGGAAACTTCCCTGAAATAGATCGATGAGCTCAAGTTGATGCAAGGCTTCTGGAGGAGGGCGAGTGGCTGTGGAGAGGAATCTAGAAGAGAAGGTAGTTTAGGTTCAATGTAGATCATCTCATAATCATTTTCACTTGCCTCATCCTTACCATTAAAGTACACAGGCTCTGCAATCCTCCCCATGTTCTGATATGCCTCTAGATGGGGAGATGAATTAGAAGGAAAACATGGTTCAGCCTCCTCAATATCATTGATTTTACTCTTGCCTTCACTAGTCTCATCTTCATCGTCGTCATCCATAAAAATGTATTAGGTTTCTAATACGTCTAACACGCACATTTTCATCCATCTCATCTTGCTCATCAAAATTTTGATATATTGCAGTCATGAGCTCCTGGGCTACTCGAGCATCTCCTACAGCTAAGTCATGGTGCCTAGCACCTTCTGGACTGCATTTACATATCTAAGTGAATAATTGCCATCATCTGGAGGGGGTGATGATGTCTTCTCATAATGTGCTAGGTTTCGTAAGTACCACCATGCATCCTCGGTTGTATATGCAAAGAACTCTCCATTGCTCATCCTCTGGACAAATTCCCACGTAAGAGGCTGCAGCCATGTGTAGACGATATGAAGCAGATGGTCCTAGTGGAAGCCATGGCCTAGGCATCCAAGCACTAAATCATGACACCTCTTCCAAGTCTGACAGTAGGCCTCCCGTCAAACTGGACAAAGTTTGTCATATGTTGCTCAAATAATTACTGCCTCTATGCCTGTCACTGACTACTGTATAAAGCACTAAGTTGTGTGATGATTAACCCTTGTGTCTGTGGAGCATCAAACTGACACTCATTAGCTAAGTGCTTATGCATACTATAATCTCCACAACTCACAACACCTGACGGACCAGAAACCCTCGCTTCAATTCCCATCTGAACAACCTGATGTGATAAGGCATCCATATTACTGGTGAGCATCATTTGCAAATCATTAGTGGTTTCACCTTCCTCTGCCATTCTTTATTGTCTCAACTTCCCTCTTCTCTCAGCGTTCG
Source organism: Scilla litardierei (assembly GCA_030789695.1). Classification (NCBI taxonomy): domain Eukaryota; kingdom Viridiplantae; phylum Streptophyta; class Magnoliopsida; order Asparagales; family Asparagaceae; genus Scilla; species Scilla litardierei. The sequence goes on from CM061142.1 coordinate 324,429,625, forward strand.
ATCTCGATGCACATGCAAGAAAAAGAGAAACTGTGAGAGAGCTGTTAGTATAACAAGGAGAATATCAGAAAGAAAAAATATATCGTAGTATTACAAATCCCAAATGAAACTAATATTAAACTGAATCTGCTTTGCAAGGGTAGCGTTCACACCATATACAGTCCCGTAGGAACCAGGGGACTATCGACCCATCGTAATGCTGTGAGTGAAAGCACTATCTCACTTCACTTCCCGATTTTGTAATACAACGAAGCGTGGTTGGCAGCCGTGACATTTCCTTACATTTTTGGTTCGAGTTCCAGTGGTGGGATTTGTGCATGCGAGATCGAAGCCCCTTGAATTGCTATTCTGATTCAAAATCGTGGTGTAATATGTATCAAGGTTAGGCTCACTCGCTCGGATGTGGTTGAATTCTCATTCTAAGGTCTCATCCTTTGACGCATTTGCCAGGCCACCTAACACCCATAGTTACATCGATCGATGATCATGCTTGAAAATGACTAACAAATAGCCTGCTGCACCATCACCATCTTTGAATAAAATATTTTCTACATTAGCACCATGAATAGCGTATACCAGAGCAGTGCCTAATATTCTGGTAACTCCCATCATATGAAATAGGTTCAACATCTAATTATAAAACCCTTGAACTTGTTCTTGGTTGAGTACTCATTTTTATGCAGCAAGGTTGTGAAAATCCACGAGAAGCAACTTGGCAAATTGTACGCACCAATTGCCATTTAGCTAATAAACCTGTGGATATTGAAGTTCCACAAGTTGTACTTCTCGATACTGTATTTGAAGTAGTTGTTCGAATTCCTTATGATAAGCAACTGCCTCCACGACAATGGCGCCAAGAACTTGATGAGTGTTTTAATAATACCATAAGCGTACCAGTAGTCATAGCAAACAGGTCGAACTCAGCGACGCGATGGATTAAATACCAATCAATTTTTGATTTTGGTTAGCTACGTGATTTTTTTATCAGATGGTGAGAGTTAAACCAAAACTTTATCAAGATGAGGAAATGCTAGAGCTAAGTATTCCCACTATCATGAATTAAGTATAAGATTGATCTCAAGTATCAATTTATCAAATTAATGCCTTGGGTGAGATTTTTAAACTAATTTCCAACCCTTGTTCTCGCCTACTCTCATAGGAGAACTCAGATCAAAGTCAAGGATATTTAAACTATGTCTCTAATTTCTTGTCCGCAACCCTAATTATGTTGCTCTAATTAATCCGGTCCAATTTCTTGTTGTAACCCCAAATTAACAAAAAATAAATAAATCTATCGAAGATCATCAAATCAAAACCCCGATTTCTAGTCGGTGATTAGGGGTTGATAGCAAATCAATGGATAAAATAATATGAAGTGCATCCAAGACTAAACCCTAACAATTAATTCAATAAATTGATATAGGGTGATCAATCCATACAATTAATTCACAAGAGGGTTCAACCCAACCCTAAGTAAAGAGAATTACTCAGTAGTTATAGAAATAATCATCAAACAATATATGAGAAAGCATATAAATCAAGAGAAGAGTTAAAGAGAATAGTTACTAAAATGAAGATCAACATTCCAATCCTTGAGCACAAAAGAAATCGATGAAATTTCTCCAAAAGTTCTAAAGAGTAGCCACCATATACATGAGAAAATCCCTAGGGAAAACGTCCCTAAAAGCCCTTTAAAAGTTTAATTTATACTCACTACCAATTCTCATCAAATTCAGGTTCAAAAATCAAGTCAAACCCATATTATATGAATTTGGCACATGCGTGCAAAGTCTGGCATGGTCGTGGACAAAAACTGTGCAGAAATCTGGATATTTTGTTGACTTTGCACGGCCGTGCAGAAATTCCATCTCCACTACCCTGTCTTCCAGAAAATGTAGAAAATAGCACTGAGCTAAGAAAAATCCGTAAAAATATTCCTTGGAATTGAGAGAAAGCCATATTCGACTGAAAAATAAGAGAGAAGACAAAAATTAGGTCATAAGAATCATATTTAGTACCTAAAATATGATAAGCTCTGATATTGAATGATATTCAAAACATGCATGGATTAGAGTCAAATTAAGCAAATAATATGTGTAAAATGCCCATAAATGGGGGGTTAAACATGCCAAATTATCCTCTTATCAAATAACTATCAAGCTTTTGAATTGACTCATCCTGAAGGGTACCAAAAATCTTTCCAAAATTTGGGTTTGATGCATATTCTTCCTGAATTTTCTTGAATCTAATAACCTCAGTACTCATAACAAAGAGTAGAGTGATATTTGTGGCTAAATGCATTGTCAGACTGATTAAGAACCAATACTTTCTGACTAAAGAAAAATGTGTACTCCTGAAGAAAATTCAACTTAACAATCATTTGGATAGTTTAGTTTCTTTTGGAATTAAGGTGGTAGCAACTATAGGCATCTTTATTGAACAACATAAAACTTACATAATGGGTTGAGATGATCGCTAAAATAGTGGGAGGGTATAATTAGATTAAATCCACTCTATCTAGAACACATGCTAAATAAAGATTGTTCTAAGCTTTGCAGTATGTCGTTCGGATTGAAACTTATCCTAGAAAAGAATATGCTAACTGGTGAAAATTATGAAGATTGGCTTAGGAATATCAAGCTCACACTCTCTTATGAAAGGCTAAGTCATGTCCTCACCGACCCCGCCCCTGAGGAACCTGTTGAGTGTGCCAATGCTGAGGACATTGATTTCCATAAGTTCTGGCTCCTGGACAATGAGAAGGCACGCTGCTTCACACTCACCTCTATGAGCAATGATCTCTAAAGGAGGCATGAACATATGGATGTTCAAAACATGTTTCTCAATGCAAATGAGTTGTATGGGAAACAGTCTTGAGTCGCAAGGTTCGAAGCTTCATGCAAACTATTTGGCACGAAGATGAGTGGAGGAGTAGTGCAAGACCATGTGCTCAATATGATTGGGTACATTGAGGGGCTTGCACAACTATGATTTGTGCTGGAACATAAGTTGTCCATATATATTATCATGCACAATCTTTCCCCTAAGTTCACACCGTTCATTAATAATTTTAGTATGAACAAATTGAGGGTTGAACTTCCAGAGCTCCTCAACATGCTTCGGTAATTTGAGGAGAGCTTGAAGGGCAAGCCTCTTGTGTTGGTTGTTAGCTCTTCTTCCTATTCCAAGCCAAAGGGCAAAGTGAAGAAAAATAAGGCCCTTCAACAAACAAAGGGGATAAAGAAGGGAAAATGGAAAGGAAAGAAGGGGCCGTCGACTGAGGCAGAGCGCTTTTTTTGCCATAAGAAGGGGCATTGGAGGAGGAACTGCAAGAAGTTCCCGGAGCAGAAGAAGGGGCATGTTGATGCATCAACTTTAGGTGTAATGGTTATACAAAGTTTTAGTCTTTCAGTGACTTCTAATGCATATGTATTAGATATCGGTGCGGGTTCTCTCATATGTAGTAATTTACAAGGACTGAGAAGGAATATTAGTCTTAGAAAATAAGATGATGTCCTAAAGGTTGGTAACGAAGCAAGCATTGCAGCTAGTGCCGTAAGGAATGTCCAACACATCTTGGCAAGTGGTGCCACCTAACTTCTGAAGTAGTGTTATTATGTTCCAGATTTCCTTTGCAATGTAATCTCCACTTCAGCTTGGCTAAAGACAGTTATACTTTCGCAATCAATAAAAAGTTATAAACATTTTATTTGATAGTAAATTTGCTTGGATTTGGTATTTTAAATAATGTGTGTATACTTTGTATAATGAGGTTGTATTAAATGTTAATACATGAAAATGCAAAGAATCAAGTTATAATGAAACATATCTCTATCATTGTAGACTAGGCCATATTGGAAAGAGGAGACTTAGCAAGTTACATAAAGAGGGATATTAAGGCCTCTCGAATTAGGAGTCATATGATACTTGCGAGTCTTGCATCAAATGTAAGATGGCCAAAACTCCCTTTGTGGGACAATGTGAGAGAGTTAATGAACTCTTGGCCTCGTACATACGGACATATGCAGACCCATATCTACATTAGCTAGAGACGGTTATTCTTACTTTGTTACGTACGTTTACTGACAATCACTCTAGATATGGACACGTGTTCTTGATAAAGCACAAGTCTGATACCTTTCAGTGATTTAAGGAGTATTGTAATGAAGTAGAATAACAAACTATCAGAAGTATTAAATCCATCGATAGATTAAGGAGGCGAATACTTGAGCCAAGAGTTTCTTGCATATCTAAAAGAGAATGGGAATCTCTTTGAAGTCACGTCTCCTAACATACCTTAACGATGTGTCAGAGAGGAGGAATCACAATTTGTTGGACATGGTGCGATCTATAGTGAGTGCTGAGTTTGACCTCCCTCTGGGGCTATGCCCTAAAAACTGATGCCTACATTCTCAATATGGTCTCGTCAAAATCTGTGTAAATGACTCCATATCAGATATGGGGTGGTAGGGAACCCAACCTTAAACATATTATGGTATGGGGTTGTCCTGCGTATGTCAAAATGCATGATCCAGATAAATTAGAAGATAGATCTGTTATGTGTAAATTCATAGGGTATTCGCAACATTCGATGTGATACATCTTCTATGACTAGGAACAATAAAAGCATGATGTCTCCAAACATGCCACTTTTTTGAAAAAGGAGTTCCTTATAAAGGAAGTAGTTAGCAAGGTGGTAGATCTGGATGAATGTTCAGAAGGAGAATTAACATGAACATGAGTCAAAACTAGTGGGAGAGGCAGAGCCTGATATTCCTCAACCGATTGCTAGGAAGTCTAGCAAGTTGATTTCAGCCCTTGTGAGGTACTATGCGTAAACAGAGGGATCGAGGAGAGCATCATAATTGATGATGACCATGTTAGCTTCTAGGAAGCCATTCAGAGTAGAGACTCCGAGAAATGGCTTAATGCAATGAAATCTGAAATCAAGTCTATGCACGTTAATAAGGTAATTGTTAGTGGTTATACCCTAGGCCAAATATTTAGACCTTTATGTTATGTCATTTTTTCATTTATAAAATATTTCTCTTAATGTTATTGTTATATTGCTTGCATGTTTCATTATAATAATGTTTGAGTAGCTATTTTATGTTATTCTAAGCATCCCTAGTCATTCATCGTTAAAGGTAAAATGATGAATTAAGACTAGTATGAGTTTGGTTGATAATTATGAGATAATTATATATATGGTGATACAAATCAAACTTATATGTACTTGTTGGAGAACAATGTACTAGATAGACTCGCTATGAGATCATTACATGGATCAGTGTCATAAATGATCTCATAATAGTTATGTCATAGAATCCTTAGACATGAGATCATCACAGTTTCCTACATAAGGAACATTATGTTTTGACATACCAAACGTTATCTTTAATCAGATTATCATAAAGGTTATAATTGAACATGCTGTGAATTATGCAGAGGAAAGTGAATGAACAAGATGGAATTTGTCCCTCTCTTAGTAGAGAGATATCTAATGGGTCCCTCGATAAGTACGACTGAGAAATGCATGATCGTACTCAAATGAATGTCATTTGATTTTATCAGTCTACTTAGTAATCGAGAAATTAAATGTTTGAACAATATAAGTATGACAATGTCCATAACTTATGTTCAAATAAGATATCGTGTGACAAAAGGATTATGACATATTTCATTAATTAGGTTAATATCGGATTAACGATATTCATATTAATTAAATAATCATAATGGCTTGCTAGAGACCAGTTATGAGTTGTGGGCTTTTAATGGGATTAGGCCCACTGCCAATTTGATATAAGCCTATTGGGTCGCACACAAAGAGTGTAATGGATGGGATAAGGTTTAAACGATATTTCGAATCTGATTTAAAATTCAAAATAAGGCGAAATATCTTAACTATCAGAAATTGTATCTCGTTCGTAGAGCAGCACCTGCAGTCTGATACATTAGAATCATCGACAAAGGTTAGTAATCTGATCAAATCAAATTTGAAACGCATGGATCTTTTTAGGTTTCTGTTTTTTCGATGTGTATGAACTAGTTATGCATGATAGAAACCCTAACAGTGTGGACCTTGGAGAACGTATCCAAGGGAAGTGTTCCCACAGCTACAAGTGGATCTTCAAGAAGAAGATCGGTCCAGATGGAAAGATAAAGACATACAAGGCTAGGCTGGTTGTGAAAGGTTTTTGTCAGATTCTAGGAAAAGACTATACAGAGACTTTCTCATCAGTAGCCATGCATAAATCTACTCGGATCATACTCGCTACCACTACCTATTATGACTATGAAATCAAAAAGATAGATGTAAAGATTGCTTTTTCTACATGCTGATTTAGAAAAACAAATTTACATGGCTTAGTCAGAAGGTTTCGAGGTCAGTGGGAGCGAAGAAAAAGCGTGTAGGCTGCATAAGACAATTTATGGACTTAAGCATGCATCAAGGAGGTGGAATATCCAATTTGACAAAATAGTCAAATAGTTTGGCTTTGTCAAAATAAAGTTGTCACGCCCCATTCTCCGAAATATGTGGAAATACGTACTTTCCTGGGTATTCGTAGAGAATGAGGAGGTACAAGGCCGCGTCAGTATTTAGACCCAAGGCTTTGACACCTTAACTCTAAATACTACCAAGCGTAAACGTGATTTAAATAATAATTTTCCACATGCCACTGCCAATGCTAAAATGTGCAGACAAGGGAAACTGTAAATGCTCCAACACAAATAATCCACAGATATAACACAGAGTTTTCAAAATATTTAGTTACGTTAAGTTTAAAAGATACAGGTTACATACACTAACTATACAAGTACACGAGGGGATAACATGTAAACTCCCCAAACCCACAAAAAGAACGGTGTCCACACACCAGGTACAACTTAATTCCTAATCTACCCCTGTGTAACCAGTTACACAAAATCACCCAACGAGGACTTCACCTCTAGCTTGAAACTCTAGGTAGTCTCCTGGATGGGGTCATGCATCCATCTTATACTCTAATCCCGGGGGAAAGGGAAGGGACACATCAACGCGTGCCTAGTAGGAACTAACAACCATAGGTGGTATGCCAGTCTCAAAATTGTCCTACCTAACTAAGGGTCAGGCTACAAATGATAATAATGGCAAACGAATCAATTTCATAATTTAAAACAGTAACATCCACATGCATGGTACTGATCATAAGAGAAAACACTGCAGGAATAGTTTCATAAGGAAATGCAGACAGAAAATAAGTTAACGACAACAGATAATAATTCAGGGATTATTAGAATAACAATTCTATAATTTGGAAACCCAGGTATAACATAGTACATAAGGCACTGGACCTCATCCACGGTGGGTGGAAGGGTGGTACCCCACCAGCGACATGAGCACTATGACAAACAGAGCCTCTCGTAACTCCCCCGTTTTGGGAGTGAGAATATCATGTCATACACATCAATTACCTCATGGTGCATCACGAGTACACCATGGGCCTCACCAACTCTACCAACCCCATGCCGGCTACCGGGAGTGCGTGTGAGATACATATCAAACTAGTCCAGTCCTACTGTGTACTTTTTTTCCCCAGATTTCCTCCAAACACACTGTCTAGAATCCTCACCTACCTCGGGGTAGATCGAGTCATCCAGATTGTTATAACACTAAAAATCATCACTCTTAACATGTAACAAAGTCCATCATTTTCAACATTCACATGGTCTCATTTACCTCTATTCATGTCATTTCATTTCCCTCGTCCTCTCATCAATGTCGTGATCACGTCATAAATTTCATAAGAAGACCATTACACGTTTCATAAGAAGCTTAATTAACAACTTGTAACATAGCAAGCAACATACTAATGGAAACATGAACATATTAGCATGGACTTAGAGCATATTATAGATTTCCATAGCACAAAACTTAATTAACCACTTGTAACATAGCAAGTAACATACTAACGGAACATGAACATATTAGAATGGATTTAGAGCATATTATGGATTTTCATAGCACAAAGCTTAATTAACAACTTGTAACATATCAAGTAACATACTAATGGAACATGAACATATTAGCATGGATTTAGATCATATTATTGATTTCCATAGCACAAAGATTAATCAACAACTTGTTAACATAGCAAGTAACATACTAATGGAACATGAACATATTAGAATGGATTTATAGCATAATATGGAAATCCATACTTAGTACAATGTGAAGCATAATTTTCTAAGCCTAATTAACTTGATGTGATCTACTCTCTTCTTACATAATTCTAAGAGTGACATCCTAGCTTAAGTTGCTAGAATCCTACCTTAATGAAGTCTTCTTCTCCAAGCTCTTGTTCTCTTACTTCAAGCTACTCCTTCTTCTCCAAGAGCTCCTACTCCAATCTTTTTCTTCAAGCTCCAAGTGCACCAAGTGGAAGGGGTTGAATTTGTGGGATGTAGTTGGGTTAAGAGGAGGAGGGGATGGTGGTGTGTGGTGTTCGGACTTGTGGTGCAAGGGGAGGAGGAGAGAGTGGCAAGGGTGGTGTGCAATGGAGGAGGCTAGGGGGGTTCAGCCTAGGCTTGAAGGAGAGAGGGGGATGACAACACTTGGGTTTTTTCTCTCTCTTTTCTTTTCCTTTTCTTCCCCTTTTCTTTTTATTTATTTTTCTTTTGAATCTTCATCCACCTAATCACCAAGCATTAGTAGGAAAATGGCATGTGTAGGTTAATGTGGCAAGCCTAGGTTAATTGATGACTAGAAATTGACACATATGGGGGTGATGTGTCATTCCTAGAAAATTGGAATGTCTATTTTTGAAAAATATGAATACACACCCATGCCTTACCAATACCATGTATCCATTTAAATACAATCACATTATATTATCTAATATGATTTAAAATGTATAAAAATGGATTTTATTTTATTATAATTTTTAAAAATTAGGAAAAAATAATCCAAAATACATGAAAAAGTACACGTATAAATACGATCGAAATACTTAGTATAATGCGTCATATATTAACAATAGGGTGGTTACATCTTACCCTCCTTAAAACAAAATCCGTCCTCGAAATCCCAAAACAACTAGTAGGAAAAGAAAATATTTGTTCAAGAGACAAAACCCATTATACAAACAGATGAGGGTATCTCTCTCACGTCTCATACTCGAGTTTCCAGATGGACTCCCCTGGAGACTCTCGATGCCACATGACCCTTACAAGATTGATGGCCTTCTTTCTCAGCAACTTCTGTCTCTTGTCTATTATGGCCATCAGCTGCTAATCATACATCAAATCCGGTCGCATCTCAATCTTTGAAAAGTCCATAACGTGACTGGGGTCTCCCACGTACTTCTTGAGCTGAGATACATGGAACACGTCATGTATACCCTCAAGGGACGACGACAAAGCAAGCCTGTAAACAACCTCACCAATGCGATATAAGATCTCAAACGGACCAATATATCTTAGGCTCAACTTCCCATGCCTGCCAAAGAGAATTAGTCCACGTGTATGTGAGATCTTCAAGAACACAAAATCACCTGGCTGGAACTCCAATTGTCATCTCTTCGCATCTACCCGATGCTTGTAGTGGTCTTGGGCAATACAGAGGTTGTCCCTAACAATCTTACCACATCAACAACCTCGGCGATAATCTCGAGCCTAGAAGCTCACGGTCCCTAACATCATCCTAACTAAGAGGAGAGTGACACTTCCTACCATACAGTGCAGCAAAAGGTGCCATACCAATACTCGCCTGGTAACTGTTGTTGTATGTAAACCCTACAAGATGTAAATGATCATCCCAAGAACCCTTGAAGTCTAGCATACATGCTCTCAACATATCCTCCAGGATCTATATGATATGCTTTGACTGCCCGTCTATCTGAGGATGGTGTGTAGTGCTAAAACCAAGCTGAGTCCCCAAGCTAGCCTATAAACTTCTCTAGAAATGAGATGTGAATCTGGTGTCACGATCAGAGACTATGCATATATGCACTCCATGGAGTCTCACGATCTCCTGTACACAATATTTATATCAGAACTTACCAACAATGGAAATAAATTGATATATAGAAAGGAAAGAACCTTACCTCCATATATCTCCTAGCTAGATGAGTCTACCCGAAAAGGAATGAAATGGTTAATTGGTCAACGATCACCCAAATAGCATCATTCCCTCTGGAAGTGCGCGGTAGACCGGTCACAAAATCCATCGTCACATGATGCCACTTCCATGCTAGAATGGGTAGAGGCTGTAGCAGTCCTACAACTCTCTTGTGCTCGACCTTCACTACTAAAAACCAAGCATGATGCCACACTCTTGGCACAATACACTTCATCCCATGTCACCAATAATGTTGCCGCAGATCTCAGTACATCTTCGTACCTCCTGGGTGAATAGAATACGGAGAGCTATTAGCCTCCCTTAATAACGCATCCCGAATAGCACTCGCTGTCACACATATCCTACTCCCAAATTGTAAGGACCCGTCCTTATGAATACAAAAATCAGTGTGAAGTCCAGCCTCTACATGCTCCCGAATCTTCCTCAGCCTCTTATCTCCAGACTATACAGCCTTGATCCTATCCACATGTTCGGACGGAATCTGGAAACTCATCATAACTACAGTGGCACATGTGAGGATGACCTCAATCTCCATTTGGCGTATCGCCCCATGGAGCTCCCTCTGAGTAGTCAACATCATCACAATTAGAAGTCGACTGAGAGCATCTGGTATAATGTTAACCTTCTTAGGGTAATAATGATGGTCAACATCATAATCTGCCAGCAACTCAAGCCATCGGCATTGCCTCATATTGAGCTCCTTCTGGGTGAAGACATACTTCAGGCTCTTGTGATCAGTGTATATCTTCACTTGCTCGCCTAGCAGAAAATGTCCATATAACTTCATGGCAAAGATCATGGCTGCCAGCTCCAGGTCATGCATAGGATAATTCTGCTCATGCATCTTCAACAACTTGGAGGCATATGATACAACTTAACCATGCTGGTGAAGGACACAACCAAGCCCTTTGCCAGATGCATCAAAATATCTCGAAGCCTCCTGATCGATCTGGAATCGTTAGGACAAATGTAGTGGTCAACCTCTGCTTAAACTCATCAAATGCTCGCTGACACTCCTCAGACCAAACATAATCACCATTCTTCTTGGTGAGGTGAGTAAATGGTGCATCGATCTTGGAGAATCCTTGATGAACTTCTTATATTATACAGCCAATTCCAAAAAAATATTGATCTCCATGGCTGATTAAAGGACTGGCCATTTCTCCACCGCAGCAACCTTCTCTAGATCTACAGATATCCCGTCTCCAGATAGAATATGCCCCAGAAAATCCACTGTATGCAACCAGAACTGACACATGCTATACTTGGCATACAGTTGGTGCTGCCTCATAGTTACCAAAGTGATCTATAAATGCTCGGCTTGATTTTCCTCATCTTTCGAGTATACCAGAATGTCATCGATGACTACTACCATAAACTTGTATAGATACTTATAGAAGACATAGTTCATCAAATTCATGAAGGTGGCAGGTGCATTTGTTTTGGTGTAATCAGAAATTCATTATGACTATAACGGGTCTGGAAAGCTGTCTTAGGAACATCAGATTCTCTAACCTTCACCTGATGGTACCCGCTCCATAAGTCTAGCTTCTAATATACTCGGGATCTACCAAGCTGGTCAAAGATATTATCAATGCGAGGGAGATGATACTTATTCTTCATCGTCACCTTATTCAGCTCTCTATAATTTATACACATCCTCCGTGATCCATCCTTCTTGTTGACCAATAACACTGGTTCTCCCCACAAAGACATACTGGAGCGATCAGTCCTCTCTATGATAGATCCTTTAACTGGGTAAGAATCTCGGTGGACAGAGCCATGTGATACGGGGCCTTGGCAATCGGATGTGTTCCCGGTATCAAGTCAATAGTGAACTTCAAGCATCTGTCTGGAGGAAGTCCATAAATATCATTTGGAAAGACATCAGGAAAGTCTTAGACAACCCTCGACAAATCTGGCTCTGTCTCTATCACCATCACCACAAACTCTATTGGCTTGGCTCTGAACTTCACGTGTTTGATTGTACTGCTACCATTTACGAACTCTAACTCTGGATGGTCTGCGATCAGGAAGACTACCCTTCTCTTCTATAGTCAATCGTAGCATATAACATACCTAGCTAATCTATCACAAATATAGCCTAAAAGCTAGGCATTTTTATCACTAAAATCAGCATACAACTCCCGCATATAAATATCCACAGGACAATGACGACAGCCAAAAGAACTACGGAGTACATCATTTCCCATGTTGATATTTCAACTAGTAGTGAGGGAAGCCACTGGTATCGAGTGCTTGGTCACAAATCTCTGGGATAAGAAACAGTGGGAAGCCCCAAAATCGAAAAGTGATAGAGCAAGGAAGGAAGCGACCATAATAATGCCTAACGAAAACAATTCAAAGCAAGGAAAAAAAGAACAACCCTAATAAGGAAGGTGGAATAGAAAATTCCAAAATAAGGACAAGAATACACACGCCTGCGCGCACGCGCGCAATGCATCACTCAAGGTAAGGTCGGAAATATACCAGTGATAACCTGACCGGTGTTCTCCGCCTTTACTACAGACATAGTGAATGCCTGACACCTCTAGGGAGTAGGGACTGTCCTCTGAGAAATACACTATTGACGAGACAAAGGACCTCGCCTAAAAGCTAGAGGATTCGATCCCGATGGCGCTGGGAGTGGCAGCCTTTATGGAGCAGGTGGAAGAGTCCTCTGTTGCATAGGCCTAACTACCACAGGTGCTGTAGGTAATGGAGAGCTGCTCTGTCATGGACAAACCTACTGATATGTCCTGACTTACCACATGCAAAGCATCTCTTGATTAAAGATCTACAGTCCCTATTTTCATGCCCAAGCTTGCCACAATGCCGACAAGATGTCGGTCTCTGAGAAGAGGGTAGGGATCCTGACCTGCTAAACTGAACAGTCTGCATGGGCCTGTGGAAATTCTTTTGCTGTCATGTTAAACATTGATCAGTGACCATGGGAGTCTTCCCCACACTCCTCAGATAGGTCTCATGCGTCCTTGTCGCTTTCAGCACTACCCTCATGAGTGGGTAAATCAAGTGTAGACATGGCTCCTCTGTACTCTGGATCGAGGCCCACGAGGAAGCGACGAGCTTAAGTGGCATCAGATGTAACCAACTCCAGACCAAACTTGCTCAATAGGGAGAACACAGCATCATATGCATCAATACTCTGACGATCCTGGGTCAATCGCTCGAAATGCTGCCTCAACTCATCCTTCACTGTTTCTGGGAGGAATTTGAACTCAAAGCACTCCTTGAACTTCTCCCATGAGACATGCTTGATCAAATGATGCTCTTCTCCGTCCCACCAATCTCGAGCCTAATGAAAAAGCTGTCTCTGCACAGTGTCCACCCAGCCATCCTGTGGATACCTAACTGTGCGCAGATCGTCCTCTATGTGCCTCAGCCACTCATCAACCTCCAAGGGACTCTCATTGTCTGAGAAGAACCTTAGATGCATCTCCCTAAACGTCTTGAAGATGGCAGTCTTTTGAGTCTGAGCCTTGGCCAACATCTCCATCTGCTGACTTAGACTCGCCTGAACTCCTAGTAAAATCTTCTCCAATGGAGAAGGCTCAGGGTGAGCCACCTCAGAAGAAGATGTTTCGTTCCCAGTATCCATTCTATAGGGAGAGAACTGAACGACAAGGATCAATACAAAATAAGTAAAATTATATCGGAGCATCATCTGTACTACTCGTATGCATATCGTAGTGTGAATTGGCTTGCATGAGCCACCACAAAAACCATGTCATTCCATGTCCTCTGAAATATGCAGAACTATGTACTTTCCTGGGTATTCGTAGAGAATGAGGAGAGACAAGGTCGTGACAGTATTTAGACCTAAGGCTTTGATCCCCTCGACTCTAAATACTACCAAGCGTAAATCGTGATTTAAGTAATAATTTTCCACATGCCACTGCGAATGCTAGAATAGTACATACATGACAAAACTGTAAATGCTCCAACACAAATATAGCACATAGTTCTCAAAATATTCACATACATTAAGTTTAAAAGAAACAAATTACATACTCTAACTGTATAGTACAAGAGGGGATAACAGGTAAACTCTCCAAACCCACAAAAAGAACGATGTCCACACAACAGGTTAACTCACTCCCTAATCTACCCCTGTGTAGCCAGCTTTGCAAAATCGCCCTTCGAGGGCTTGACCTCTAGCTCGAAACTCTGGGTAGTCCCCTGAATGGGGTCATGCACTGCCATCTTAGTCTCTAATCCCGGGGAAAAGGGGAGGGACACGTCAACGCATGCCTAGTATGAACTAACAACCATAGGTGGTATGCCCATCTCAAAATTGTCCTACCTAACTAAGGGTCAGGCTACAAATGATAATAATGGAAAACGAATCAATTTCATAATTTAAAACAGTAACATCCACAGGCATGGTACTGATCATAAGAGAAAACACTGCAGGAATAGTATTTATAAGGAAATGCAGACAGATAATAAGTTAACGACAACAGATAATAATTCAGGGATTACTAGAACAACGGTTCTATAATTTGGAAACCCAGGTATAACATAGTACATAAGGCACTAGACCTCATCCATGGTGGGTAGAAGTGTGGTACCCCACCATCGACATGAGCACTATGACAAACAGAGCCTCCTGTAACTCCCCCATTTTGGGAGTGAGAATATCATGTCATACATATTAATTATCTCATGGTGCATCAAGAGTATACCATAGGCCTCTCCAACGCTGCCAACTCCCCCTGCTGATGGTGGGCTCTGAAAGGTGCTTCTCTCAAGCGCAAGAGTCCGTTCAAGTAGTAAAATCTGGGAGTCCAGATGTCGAATCCTCGGGAGAATCTGTTGAAACCACAAGTCTAAATCAAATAGATTAACTACGAATAAAATCTAAGCACTTTAATAGTGATGGTGAAAGTGGTATGAAAAGTGTGTGGTGATGGGATTGTTACGTGCGATCAATGCAAACAACGAATTCTAGTTTGTGAAAAATAGATATAAAAGGCATGTACATGGCATGGGTTCATTAGGATCAGCAAATCGTAAGCTTTGGTTGATCAAATATAACGCAACGAAGCCTCCTTTTGGGAGCGAATCGTCGGAAGATGTCCTTTTGGGAGTTAACGCATCAATTCTAATAATATATCGCTAAAGTTGTAAACGTACATATGAAGTATGAAACTCTCTTTTGGAGAGATCAAATCTCACCCTTGTGGGGTGATCATCGACTAGAACAATTCTTTTGGAATATGCAAAAGTAGATTTAAGAGCGACGATTAAAACTTTAGCAAATATAGCGATTAAGCACAATTATACAACCAACGAATACGATTCACATCACCTAATTACTCCATACCATGCACATAAAATATTTAGCTACTCATGGTGCAGAAATACACAATTTTCAGATCAGAATTCATAAGTTTAATAGCAAAATACGAAAGTTTAGAGGCAAAATACAAGCTAAAACACCCAAATACGAGCTAGAGTTGAAGAAAATATCACCAATTCTCTCTGAAAAGTCTTCAAAACTCTGGAAATAAGAAAATAGGCTCTGGAAATTTACAGAATTTTTGCAGAAGAAAATACGGCTCCTAAGTGCTCCAATACGCCAATTATACGCCCAAAAACCCTAGAATACGCTTAAATAATAAGATTGCGGGTTTATTGGGCTTAACGGGTTCAAACCCGCACCGAATTCGCACCCGAATCAATATGGGCCGCAGATCTAAAGCGGGGCAAACCTCAGCCGTTAATCAATGCGGGATCGAGCGTGGGGGTGACACATGGCTTCCAAGATTCACGCTCAGCGCTTCGTCGACCCGCATCCGCCTCGGAGTTGATCGCCTCCGTCCGCTCTCGATCGCACGGCCTCGCTTACGCCACGTCGCCGTCGCTGAATTCGGATGCGGGGCTGTTGATGTCCGTTGGATTTCGATCGTGAGGCTGTGATGATGCCACGTCGCCCCGCTTCATCTCATCGCCTGGGCCGTTCGATCGTCATCGCACGCTCAGGAAGCTGCCACGTCGCTTCCTCTGCTTTCGAATCGCGGGGTTAACAGCATCCGTTGGATCATGCATCGACGGCCGAGATCTGGCCGCATCGCTCAAGCGCTGAGGGTCGTTGGATCGAGCAGGGACGGGTCTGATGCTGCCACGTGGCGCGCCAAAAATCGTGCGCCGACCGTATATACGTATTTAAACGTATTTTCTTCCGTATTTCTTCAATTAATTGGTATTCTGCATTCAATAAATCATAATAATTAGCACAGATCTCAGAAAAATACAAATAAATAGTCGTTGGAATCATGAGATCGAGACGAAGCTAGGAAAAATATAAAATGTGCAGAATTGCATCGTTAAATGCTGTTTTGTGCTCAAATAAGGTGTTTTCTCTAATAGATAAATGTGTAGCAAATACGTATGTACTAGAGACCAATATAGCATCACATGAGCACAAAATAGGGCTAAATGGGGGGGTTAAATACGCAATATTGAACCCAAATCACACCCCCCAACTAGCGTTTTGCTAGTCTCTAGCGAAAAGAGCGATTAAAAATACACCTAGATCATCTTATCAGATCTCAAATTACTCACCATCATACTACTAAGACAAAAGAGATAACCGCATACTAATATCAAAATTTCAAGCTCATCAAGTAATGGTACTTGTGGGTTTTCAAAAATGAACGTCAAGCATCTCAAATGGTTATAAAATAGACTCAAATTCACTATCCATTACTTCATAGCTCATAGTACACAAAATCAATGGCCCACACCGTTCAATCAAATATTTTAACTTGGAGCGTAGATGGTTCATGCAAAGCAAGCATCAAAAGTAGGATGGTATCAAGACATACACACGTCAATCTCTATTCATAGGAACTCACACCACATCTTGCGTTTTCTTTAAGCTTTGGAAGTTTTCTTGCCTCGCTAATCATGCACACTTATTCTCTATGTTCTTTCACTTTTCTCCATAGTTCCGCGTAACGCGCATCAAGCAACATTCGCAGAAAAGTATATAACTTGGATCGCTCCATCAAATAATTGAGGTTCCGGTCAATGGCTCCCAAATCAGACGATAATAGGGCATTAGGCCAAGAAGGACCCCTCGGACTGTACTACTCGAGCCAACCAAGTTATTTCTTTAATAGCACATTTATTCATTCTTTTTTTCCTCATTCATCTCATTTTTTTCTTCTTTTGTGCGTGCATAAACAACTTGGCAAGATAACTTCATATTCTTTAATTGTTCACAAGAATGGGTATCCTAATCATTTCAAATGACGTGGTACGTTTTCTACCCAAAATTACACCAAGCATGCAAATGGCAATAAATACGAGATAAAGAACAATGCTCCAGTTAATTTATGAATTATTGGTACATGAACTTTGGTGTGTTCCAATGAGAGCATACCACTTGCTAATCCATAATTTTTAGATTCATTAAGTCATCAAGCAATCTTGCCATTGAGATGTATAAAAAAACTCACCACAAGCACTCAAATTCATGTAAAATGAGATTGAAATGTTGAATAATAGTGGTGAGGAAAATAAATCACGAGTGTACGGTGGTGAATAAATATCGAGAAATTTCATCACATAGGGGTCATTTCTAGGTAAAGATAGACTTTGGTGATATTTCTTAACTCAAAAAAAAATTTTTTTTTTTCGATGCAAAAAGGGAACTAAAAAAAATAAAATCCTAAAAGAAAAAGAAAAAGAAAATAAAATCCTAAAAAAAAGAAAAAGCAAATAAAAATCCTAAAAGTTATTTCCCTCCCCCAACTTAAAATAGACATTGTCCTCAATGTTAGGAAGAGGGAATCATGGAAAGAACACACCTGATTAGTTCCCACCCGAAGGTGGGTCTGTGAGATCCATGGTGCTCGCTTCCTTGGTCCAAGGCTCGTGAAAATGTTTCAATCTCTGGCCATTCACCTTGAACTCGCTTCCATCTTTTTCATTTAGTAAGAGCACAACGCCATGTGGGAAAACTTCTTTGACGACGAAAGGTCCATACCACCTAGAGCGAAGCTTCCCAGGAAAGATGTGCAGCCTGGAATTGTATAGGAGTACTTTTTGGCCTGGGGTGAACTCCCTCCTCAAGATCATCATGTCGTGGACGGATTTCATCCTCTCTTTTGAAATTTTAGCGTTGTCGTACGCATTTCTCCTCAACTCCTCCAGCTCCAACAATTGTAACCTGCGAGAAGAAAAAGAGACATCAGTATCAAAATTCATTTTCTTTATAGCCCAATAAGATCTATGCTCTATCTCAACAGGTAAGTGACAAGACTTCCCAAATACAAGACGGTAAGGTGACATCCCCAAAATTGTTTTGTAGGCCGTCCTGTAGGCCCACAACGCTTCAGATAAGCACAAACTCCAATCTTTTCTTGATGGATTCACCGTTTTCTGTAGAATTCCTTTGATCTCTCTATTTGCCAACTCTGCTTGGCCATTGGTTTGGGGTGATACGGAGTAGAAACTTTATGTGTGACCCCAAACCTCTTCATTAACGTGGCGAACATGCGGTTGCAAAAATGAGACCCTCCATCACTGATCAAGGCCTTGGGCACTCCAAACCTAGAGAAAATGTTCTCTTTGAGGAACTTAAGCACAACGGAAGTGTCGTTCGACCTGCAAGGAATAGCTTCCACCCATTTAGAAACATAATCAATACAAACCAAAATATAAGCATATCCAAATGAAGGTGGGAAAGGTCCCATGAAGTCTATGCCCCAACAATCAAATATTTCAATATCTAAAATGGGGTTCAGAGGCATCATGTTACGTTTAGTAATACCCCCTAATTGTTGGCATGCAGCACAAGTCTTGCAATAATGAAATGTGTCTTTAAACATAGATGGCCAATAAAAGCCACATTGCGAGATTTTTGCCACAGTTTTGTTCGCTGAAAAGTGTCCACCACATACTCCATCATGGCAAAATTGTATCACACTGGTTATTTCATGATCAGGAATGCATCTCCTAACAATTTGGTCACTACAATATTTATATAAGTACGGATCATCAAAGAAGAAATATTTTACCTCGTACTTGAACCGTTTAAAGTCTTGAAGAGACCAAGTGTCAGGGGTCTTACCAGTTACCAGATAATTAACGATATCAGCATACCATGGAGAGGTGGAGACGCTAAAAAGATGCTCGTCAGGAAAGGAGTCCTTCAAAGGCACATCTGCTGAATCAAGGCCTACTGTCAATCGTGATAAATGGTCAGCTACTAGATTCTCCACGCCTTTCTTGTCCTTGATTGTGACATTGAACTCCTGCAACAATAAAATCCATCGTATCAATCGAGGCTTAGTATCTTTTTTAGACAACAAATATTTTAAAGCAGAGTGATCAGTATATATCAAAATTGGTGATCCCAGAATATAGCTCCTGAATTTTTCCAACGCGAATACTACAGCAAGCAACTCCTTCTCTGTGGTCGTATAATTCCTCTGAGCGTCATTTAGTGTCTTGCTAGCGTAGTAAATCACCACTGGAACTTTGTCTTTTCTTTGGCCTAGGATTGCACCAACTGCGTAATTGCTTGCGTCACACATTATTTCAAATGGTAGAGACCAGTCTGGCACCTGCAAAATAGGAGCAGAAATCAGCAACTTCTTTAAAGTTTCAAAAGAAAGTTGACACTCAGGTGTCCAAATAAAGTCCACATTTAAAGTCAGTAAGTTGCAAAGAGGGCGAGATATAGCGCTAAAACCTTTGATGAACCGCCTATAAAATCCTGCATGTCCCAAAAATGATCTGATGTCCTTCACGCATTTAGGACTTGGTAGCTTCTCAATTACTGCTACCTTGGCTCTGTCTACCTGTATACCATCTTTAGAAATCAGGTGACCTAGGACAAGTCCCTCTGTGGTCATAAAATGACACTTCTCCCAATTCAATAGGAGGTTCTTTTCAATGCACCTGTCGAGAACAAGAGCCAAGTTAGCTAAACAATCATGAAAAGAGCTACCATATACTGAAAAATCATCCATAAATACCTCAACAATTTTCTCAACCATATCATCAAAAATACTGAGCATGCATCGCTGAAAAGTAGCTGGAGCATTACATAAACCAAACGGCATTCTTTTAAATGCAAAAGTACCAAAGGGACAGGTAAAAGTGGTCTTTTCCTGGTCCTCAGGTGCAATCTCAATCTGGTAATAACCTGAATAACCGTCTAGAAAGCAATAATATTCATGTCCAGCTACCCTCTCTAAAATTTGGTCAAGAAATGGAAGAGGGAAATGATCTTTTCTAGTTCGGGAGTTCAACTTCCTATAGTCTATGCACATCCTCCAACCTGTGGTGGCTCTAACTGGGATAAGCTCATTATTCTCATTTTTTAACAAGGTGAGGCCAGACTTTTTAGGAACAACCTGTGTAGGGCTAACCCACTTGCTGTCAGAAATAGGATAAATAATGCCTGCATCCAATAATTTTAAAACCTCGCCTTTCACCACTTCTTTTAATGTTGGATTTAACCTACGTTGCATTTCTCTAGTGGGTTTGGCGTCATCCTCTAAATAAATGTGATGCATGCATACAATAGGGCTTATACCTTTTATGTCAGCAATGGACCAACCAATAGCACCTCTATGTTTCCTCAGCACATCAAGTAAAGAGCTTTCCTGTTCTAGAGTAAGTTTAGAAGATATTACCACAGGGAAGCTGTTTTCATCTCCAAGAAAAGCATACTTGAGATATTCAGGAAGTGGCTTCAATTAGGGCTTTGGATCCTCCACCTCAGATGAAATTTGAATTGATGCATTAGGTGGCAAAGCCTCGAACCTAGGCTCCCATACCGCATTGAGCTCCTTCACGTTCTCCTGCACAAAATATATGTCATCAGAACCACCAATAAAAGTCTCAACAATAGAAGCATCATCACAAAATTCAGAACAAATATAATCATCCACCAACGAATCAATCATATGCACCCTCTCAATCTCATCATCCACATGTGGCAACTTGCAAGTATTAAAAATATTCAAGTCCAAAGTCATGTTGCCAAAAGTAATTTTCAGTTGACCATCCCTACAATTTATTAAAGCATTGCATGTCGCTAGGAATGGTCTACCTAGGATGATAGGAGTAGCATTGGCAGTTTGGGGTCCCTGAATGTCTAGAACTATAAAGTCCGCGGGGTAGTAAAATTTGTCCACCTGAACGAGGACATCCTCAATGCATCCCTTAGGAACTTTAATAGATCTATCAGCTAGTTGTAATATAACAGATGTAGGCTTTAGCTGTCCTAACCCAAGCTGCACAAAAATAGGGTATGGCAATATATTGACACTAGATCCTAAATCCAATAAAGCATTTCCAATTTTCTTAGTGCCAATGGTGCAAGTGATGGTGGGTGATCCAGGGTCTCTAAATTTAGGTGGTGTATTTTGTTGCACAATAGAGCTAACCTGTTCAGTCAAGAATGCTTTCTTTTTCACATTTAACTTTCTTTTAACAGTGCACAAATCTTTCAGAAATTTAGCATATGCAGGTATTTGATTAATAGCATCAAGCAATGGAATATTGATATGGCACTTCTGAAAAATTTCACGAATTTCAGTTTGATACTTATCTTTGCTTTTCTGAAGTAGCCGATGAGGGTAGGGTGCTGCAGGTACATATGCTGCGGGTTCCTTCTCTTTAATGACGCTTTTGCTCACACCCACGTCCGTGCTCTCTTCCTGCACCTCCTCTTGTTCTTTAACAGCCGCCTCAAAAACTTGGTGGGACCGGAAAGGTGCTCTCTCTCAAGCGCAAGAGTCCGTACAAGTAGTAAAATCTGGGAGTCCAGATGTCGAATCCATGGGAAGAAATCTGTTGCAACCACAATTCAAATCAAATAGAAATCCTACGAAAAGAAACTAACCACTTCAACAATGGTGACGATGATGGTGATATGAACACGTGAACAAAATAAACATAGAAAATCGTGTCTGAAAATACCTATAAAAAGTATGCACATGGTATGGGTTCGTTAGGATCGATGATTCGTAGTAATTTGGTTGATAGGTATAACGCAATGAATTCTCCTTTTGGGAGCAATTCACCGGAAAATACCCAATATAACTCAATGAATTCTCCTTTTGGGAGCAATTCATCGGAAGATGCCCCTTTGGGGGTTCAAGCAAAATATTCAATAAGATCGTCGCTAAAGTTATAATACGATATGAAACTCTCTTTTGGAGAGATCAAAAATACGGTATGAAACTCCCTTTTGGGGAGATCAAAACTCACCCTTTTGGGGCGATCATCAACTTAATTAATTCTTTTGGAATCTAAAAAAGTCGATTTACGAACAAAGATTACAATTTTAGCGACGTTTAACGATTTAGCACGAGGAATACAACCAAATAAACACAAATTATAGCCCCTAACTACGCCAAACCATGCACAATAACAATTTAACTACTCATAATGCAATAAGAAACAAGTTTCATAACAAAATACTTCAAGTTCATAGCGAAATACAATAGAAAACACCAAAATACGGGATAGAAGTTGAAGAAAATATCACCAATTCTCTCTGAAAAGTCTTCAAACTCTCTGGAAATAAGAAAACAAGCCTCTGGAATTTTACAGAATTTTTCAGGGGGAGAATACGGCTCCTAGAGCCTCCAATACGCCCAAAATACGTCCCAAACTGCTTGAATACGCCCAAAAACCCTAGAATACGCTTATATAGGCTCATTGCGGGTTTATAGCGCTTAGCGGGTTCAATATTCGCTTAAAACCGCATCCAAACCCGATAAAACAGCCGCCTCAAATGTACTCCGTCCGATCTGGGCGGGATCGCCTAGAATATCGACACGTGGCTCAAGGATTTTGAATCCGCTCCGTGTTATCGACCCGTATCGCGTATTGCCTCCGAGAGCAGCTCGGGTTAATACTGACCGTCCGATGCAAGCAATGGATGGATATGATCTCTCCACGTCGCCTCAGAAACGCGGCCTGCGCTTGGAGATTGCGGGGTGAATTTTGGCCGCTGGATTGTAATCGGTCGGTGTAGAATTGGCCACGTCGATCTCTTCGAACGCGAATTCGAATTCGCATTACATGTTCTTCGTTATTCCGCGTCGTTGGATCTTGTCAGCGCACGGTCGATCGTCGGCCACGTGTCTCCGCGAGACATGCATGTCACCCGCTCTTCTGAGTCGATGCGGGCTCGTTGTTAGCTGTCGGATGGTGATCTCGCGGTCTGAGTGCAGCCACGTCGTGCTAAGGAACTCTGCTTGGCTTTCAAATTGCGGGGAAGATAGCGTCCGTTGGATCGTCGATCTGCGGCTCTCGACTTGCCACGTCACCCGTACCGCTGCTCATCTCCGAAGTCGAGTAAGGCGTCGTTTCGTCCGTCCGATGAGGCGGGCAGCGCATCAGATCATGCCACGTGTCCCGCAGTGCGCCCGCTGCTTCCGCTGGGTCGGCTGACAACAACCGTTCGATCGTGATCGAACGGTCAAACGATAGCCGCGTCGCCCCTTCACCGATGCCGTCTGATGAGGCGGGGGAGTGCGGGGATGCAGCCACGTGTACAAGAGTTGAGCGTGCCGGTGGTATTTGATCCGTATTCGGCCGTATTTTTGTATTTTAATTCGTATTTCTTGCGTATTTCCCCCTTTAATATGTATTCTGCATTCAAAAATACACAGTAATTAGCACAGATCTCAGAAAAATACAAATAAATATTCGTTGGAATCGTGAGATCGAGACGGTGCTAGGAAAAATATAAAAAGTACAGAATTACTTCATTAATTGCTGTTTTGTGCTCAAATAGTGTGTTTTCTCTAATAAATAAATGTGTAGAAAATACGTATGAATTAGAGATGAATTTAGCATCATGTGAGCACAAAATAGGGCTTAATGGGGGGTTAAATATGTAATATTGAACCCGAATCACACCCCCAACTAGCGATTTGCTAGTCTCTAGCAAAAAGAGCGATAAATACGGACGAATAATAAAACAATAAGTTCATTCAAATTGCTCATGGCATGGCTCAATAATACGTATTCCAACATGATCTTGACCATCAATATACGCATCCATGAACAAAATCAATCACATGATATTTTCTCTAATTTAGTATGAATAAATAACATGCAAGCATCGTTTTGCGCAAGCGAAAGTATAACACGTCGTTAAATACTAGTTTTCGTGTTTCCAAGGAATTGGCCTATCAAAACAATCACTCAAATTATGGGTATTGAAGTTGCTTAGTATATTCACCATTCTTTTCTTTTATTCGTTTCGCGTAACGCACATCAAGCAACATTCGCAGAAAAAGGTATAACTTGGATCGCTCCATCAAATGAGTGAGTTTCCGGTCAATGGCTCCCAAATCAGACGATCATAGGGCATTAGGCCAAGAAGGACCCCTCGGACTGTACTACTCGAGCCAACCAAGTTATGTATTAGTGACATACTTATTCATTCATTTTTCATCATTTTTTTCATTTCATTTTCTTTTCTTTCTTTTCTTTCTTTGTAAGCAACTTAAAACCCATCAACATGAATATAAACATTAATAACAGAGGCCAAATCCCTCTTCAACTTGAAAACTTTCTAATAAATCGTGTATACTTAAGCTTTTTCATCACATTAGCATGCATGAAATATATTCAAACTATTTCGAGATATTAATCATGGAAATTGAAAATTTTCGTGAATAGCATATTAACGGCAATTCCATGAAGGAAAAATAATCAACTCAAGCCATAAAAATTTTCAGAACTCAATTAATGTATAATCATCCGCATTAGAGGCATATGAATGAGTTTTAAAATGATGAGATTTGGTGATTTATTCTTCTCACAAAAAAAATCCTAAGGTCTCATACACACCCCCCAACTAAAGATGGACATTGTCCTCAATGCCGGAAGAGGTACGAGTTTATTCAAGCAAGCAACCTAGAAAGCATATAAAAACTACACTACTGGAAAGAACACACCGTGATCAAATGGCGGATCCTGAATCTTTAATGGTGGAGGAAGTTGTTCAATTTGCTCCTTGCGCTCCTCGGCGATTATTCTTCCTCCAAAAACTAATTTGGACCCCAGCAACACAACTCCAAGCATCTCTATAAGCTTTTTGTTAATGTCCCGCGAGAGATGAGTTATGTCAGTCCAAATTATTTTAAGATTCTTCGCGATAAAAATATTCCAAATATAGTCATCAAAATAAGTGAAAGAAATTAAAGCAAGTTGACGACTACTCCCTGAAAGATTTGCACTACTCTCTGTACGATGCTCGATCACTGGAGAGAGGGGTAAATGATTTTGGGACAAAACTGGAAGAGGGAATGGTTCTGGCTCCATGGCGATAATCTCAAAACCCTTGTCCCTAGCTGTCTCCTCCTCTCATTCATCCAAAATTGCTAGCTCGTCCTCTCTTTTGCACACACTTTCTGCCATGTGGATATTTTTATTCGTGTCATCAACGGACATGGCTTGCTCGATATTTCTGCAATAGAAGATGAACTCGTATTAGAATCTTGAAGTTGAATTTTAAAATAATTATTTTCTTCTAAGCACGCGGCAATTAAATTATGATTTTCAATGGAATTTTGAATCTGCCGACTCCGAGCAAGAAAATTCTCCTGAAATTGATGGGATGTAGCCTCCTGTGTCTGAATAGTCTGGTAAACTTCCTCTTTCAAGGGTTGCAAAGGTACGTCTACGCTTTGCTCTTCTTGATCGAGGCACGAAGGCTCCGTTGAATCGCTCTCTGAAGTCTCTTCCCCGGTTTCTTCGTTTTCTTGCAGAGACTCCATGTATTCCCACGCCACTGTCGGCGTCATGCCTCCCAATAATTCCTGCAGCTGCGGTTGTAGTCCATCTAGGAAGAACGCCACAAGCTCTTCATTTGTGTACCCATGCTGCGAATAGCTCAATAAAATGTCTGTGAACCTCCTCCAGGCCTGAAAGAAAGTTTCACAGTCAGTTTGATTAAAATTAACAATTTTGAGCTTTGCCATCCTATGTTTGTGTGCATTAGCATATCGTGCATCATAAAGATTGTTCGTGCAATAAAAATTCATATACTCCATTTTTTAAAAATTAAAATAAAATAATAAAAAAAAGTTTATGTACAGTAAAGTGGAAAGATCTCACCGAAGGTCCTCTAAATGAAATAAACCGTAGTCACAAACCATTCCTCCCCGGCAACGGTGCCAAAAACTTGGTGGGCTCCGAAAGGTGCTTCTCTCAAGCGCAAGAGTCCGTTCAAGTAGTAAAATCTGGGAGTCCAGATGTCGAATCCTTGGGAGAATCTGTTGAAACCACAAGTCTAAATCAAATAGAGTAACTACGAATAAAATCTAAGCACTTTAATAGTGATGGTGAAAGTGGTATGAAAAGTGTGTGGTGATGGGATTGTTACGTGCGATCAATGCAAACAACGAATTCTAGTTTGTGAAAAATAGATATAAAAGGCATGTACATGGCATGGGTTCATTAGGATCAGCAAATCGTAAGCTTTGGTTGATCAAATATAACGCAACGAAGCCTCCTTTTGGGAGCGAATCGTCGGAAGATGTCCTTTTGGGAGTTAACGCATCAATTCTAATAATATATCGCTAAAGTTGTAAACGTACATATGAAGTATGAAACTCTCTTTTGGAGAGATCAAATCTCACCCTTGTGGGGTGATCATCGACTAGAACAATTCTTTTGGAATATGCAAAAGTAGATTTAAGAGCGACGATTAAAACTTTAGCAAATATAGCGATTAAGCGCAATTATACAACCAACGAATACGATTCACATCACCTAATTACTCCATACCATGCACATAAAATATTTAGCTACTCATGGTGCAGAAATACACAATTTTCAGATCAGAATTCATAAGTTTAATAGCAAAATACAGAAGTTTAGAGGCAAAATACAAGCTAAAACACCCAAATACGAGCTAGAGTTGAAGAAAATATCACCAATTCTCTCTGAAAAGTCTTCAAAACTCTCTGGAAATAAGAAAATAGGCTCTGGAAATTTACAGAATTTTTGCTGAAGAAAATACGGCTCCTAAGTGCTCCAATACGCCAATTATACGCCCAAAAACCCTAGAATACGCTTAAATAATAAGATTGCGGGTTTATTGGGCTTAACAGGTTCAAACCCGCACAGAATTCGCACCCGAATCAATCTGGGTCGCAGATCTAAAGCGGGGCAAACCTCAGCCGTTAATCAATGCGGGATCGAGCGTGGGGGTGACGCGTGGCTTCCAAGATTCGCGCTCAGCGCGTCGTCGACCCGCATCCGCCTCGGAGTTGATCGCCTCCGTCCGCTCTCGATCGCACGGCCTCGCTTACGCCATGTCGCCGTCGCTGAATTCGGATGCGGGGCTGTTGATGTCCGTTGGATTTCGATCGTGAGGCTGTGATGATGCCGCGTCGCCCCGCTTCATCTCGTCGCCTGGGCCGTTCGATCGTCATCGCACGCTCAGGAAGCTGCCACGTCGCTTCCTCTGCTTTCGAATCACGGGGTTAACAGCATCCGTTGGATCATGCGTCGACGGCCGAGATCTGGCCGCGTCGCTCAAGCGCTGAGGGTCGTTGGATCGAGCAGGGACGGGTCTGATGCTGCCACGTGGCGCGCCAAAAATCGTGCGCCGACCGTATATACATATTTAAACGTATTTTCTTCCGTATTTCTTCAATTAATTGGTATTCTGCATTCAATAAATCATAATAATTAGCACAGATCTCAGAAAAATACAAATAAATATTCGTTGGAATCGTGAGATCGAGACGAAGCTAGGAAAAATATAAAATGTGCAGAATTGCATCGTTAAATGCTGTTTTGTGCTCAAATAAGGTGTTTTCTCTAATAGATAAATGTGTAGCAAATACGTATGTACTAGAGACCAATATAGCATCACATGAGCACAAAATAGGGCTAAATGGGGGGGGGGGGGTTAAATACGCAATATTGAACCCAAATCAGCTGACTACCGGTAGTGCGACTGAGATACATATCAAACTAGTACAGTCCTTATGTTTACAGTTTACCCGGTTTTCTCCCAAACCTAGTGTTTGGAATCTTCACCTACATCGGGGTAGATTGAGTCATCCAGGTTGTTATAACGCTAAAAATCCTTACTCTTAACATGTAACAAAGTCCATCATTTTCAACATTCACGCGGTCTCATTTACCGCTATTCATGTCATGTCATTTCCATCATCCTCTCATCAATGTTGTGATCACATCATAAATTTCATATGAAGATCATCATACATTTCGTAAGAAGCTTAACAACTTGTAACATTGCAAGCAACATACTAATGGAAACATGAACCTATTAGCATGGACTTAGAGCATATTATAGATTTCCATAGCACAAAACTTAATTAACCACTTGTAACATAGCAAGCAACATACTAAAGGGAACATGAACATATTAGCATGGACTTAGAGCATATTATGGATTTCCATAGCACAAAGCTTAACTAACAACGTGTAACATAGCAAGGAACATAGTAATGGAACATGAACATATTAGCATGGATTTAGAGCACAATATGGATTTCTATTGCACAAAGCTTAATTAACAACTTGTAACATAGCAAGTAACATACTAATGGAACATGAACATATTAGCATGGATTTATAGCATATTGTGGATTTTCATAGCACAAAGCTTAATTAACAACTTGTAACATAGCAAGTAACATACTAATGGAACATGAACATATTAGCATGGATTTATAGCATATTATGGAAATCCATACTTAGCACAATATGAAGCATAATTTTCTAAGCCTAATTTACATGATGTGATCTACTCTCTTCCTACACAATTCTAAGAGTGACATCATAGCTAAAGTTGCTAGAATCCTGCCTTAATGAAGTCTTCTTCTCCAAGCTCTAGTTCTCTTCCTCCAAGCTACTCCTTCTTCTCCAAGAGCTCCTATACCAGTCTTCTTCTTCAAGCTCCAGGTGCACCAAGTGGAAGGGGTTGAATTTGTGGGATGTAGTTGGGTCAAGAGGAGGAGGTGCAGGTGGTGTGCGGTGTTCGGGCCTGAGGGAGCTTAGGGAGAAGGAGAGAGGTGGCAAGGGTGGTGGTGTAATGGAGGAGGCTAGGTGTCACGCCCCGCTTCCCTAAAATGGAGGCGAGACGTGAAAAGGTCCGCAAGAGAGTGGAGCTGTGAAGCCCCAAACCCGATAAGCGTCAATAAATCGTAAGCAGGTCCATGTAACCACAAACGGAACAACAATAATAACACAAGGAGAGACAGAAACAAAATCTCAATCTCAGAAATTGTCCAACATTAAAATTAAGTTCAACATCCAGAAAAGCCACCAGGCTAAAAGAAAGAGTCTAAAGGCCCAGAACAAGGCCAAACAAAGACAAACATAAACAGGGTATAGGTGCTGTGCACCGACAACTACAGCAGTCTAAAACAAAAAGGGGAAACTCAAAGAAGACACTAGGACTGGTCCCCAGTGTCCACGTACTCCTCACCAAACACAGACTCGGGCACGACGTCCGCAAACACCTCGTCCTCAACAACGGACTCAGGCTCGGGATCTAACATGTGTTACCCAAAAGAGTAAAGGGGCACATGTCAGCAAGTCTAAAAGACTTGGGCAAGGAAACTGAAGGTAAGGTAAAGTAGCAACCTAGCAGTTATAGTGTGATGCATGGCATGGCAAGTATAGTATGGAAGTGACAAGTAAAGGGAAGTACAAGTAGTAAGTATGTCATGGATAACAAGTAAAACACGGACAAGTACAAGTCAAGTAGTTCACGTCAAGTGAACAAGTCAAGTAAACAAGTTGTGCACAGAGATTCCGCCTGTTGGCTAGAGTGGCTGATCGGGCCAACTCCTAAGCTCAAGTGACCGTTTATCTCTACCCCTCCACATGTATCGAGCCAGGGAATTACCCCGAACACGGAATGCTCGCTTCTGGAACACGAGCCAGAAAGTGTATTTAGCAAGTATGGCATAGGGTTATGCATGCAACGCAGGTGCCTAGCCGGTAAACGAGTAGGTCGGGCATTGGCTATCAACCAACTCACGTAGCCCGCTTCTGGAACACGGGCCAGGAAACACAAGTATTGTAGCGTGTGCTACGAATGCGACATACAACGTGGATAGCATGGATGACAATTAATTCGCGTACCATTAATCAAAATTAAACATGACATGATAGTAATGCAACATGATAAATGACGGTCCTAGCTTCGTTGTCAAGCTAGTTCCTGAAATTGTGCCTAGGCGAGTATCATTTCGTCGCCTAGTCTCTTTTACGCCTACAACAAGCAAATGGCCTAAGACATGGCCCAAAACCCTAAATGGCAAGTTTCACTTGCCTAGCACCGAGGATGACGATCAACGAGGCCGTCACACAAATGCTAGCTACGGAAAAGAGATCGCTGCCATGGCAAAACAACATTAGAACAACATCCAACCTAGTTTTATTAGGGTTTCACAAAAACACAAATGGGCAATGAGGATATCAAGAGATCGATTTATTACCGTATCGGAAGCGGAAGAACGATGCCGAGCGAGCACGGCAACGGAAGAAATGATCCGGGGAACCTAGGGTTCAGATCTGGAATGGATGGGGAAAATATAGAGAAATGAGGTTTTAGGGGTTTTTTGGGGGTTGGAGATGACCTAGGGCATGGTGGTAGACCAAAATAGAGAGGGAAACTCCAAGGGAGGAAGGAATGGCTTGGGGAAATGTTGGAGAGTGGTTTGGGGAAGAAGGGGGCTCAGGAGAATGAAAGAGGGGTGAAAGAAATCGTGGGTGGGGTTTAAATAGAGAGTGCTGGCGGCTACCCAGAAGTTAGGGTTTCGACACTAGTTAGTCGGTCAAAGAACAACCACTGACCGACTAGTTTGGGAACTAGTCGGTCGGTTGACCAACGCAGACCGACTAAGTCCAAACAGTAACTCCTGTACAAAAATAGGATTTAGATTTAGTCGGTCAAAGAACAACTACTGACCGACTAGTTTGTCATCTAGTCGGTCGATGAACGTTCTTAGACAGACTAAGAATGAATAGTACTTGGCATCAAAATGAACATAGAGTTAGTCGGTTAAAGAACGATTGCTGACCGACTAGTTTACAACCTAGTCGGTCGACAAATGTTCTTAGACCGACTAACGAGAAATAGTAATTCCTGAATAATTTACAAAGCCCACTAGTCGGTCCATGAAGGTTTGCCGACCGACTAAATCGTCATCTAGTCGGTCGGTTCCCCTTCTTGTACCGGCTAACGTGCTCCAAAAGTTCCGAAATGGAGCGCAAAGCTTCGGGATCGATTCCTAAGACTCCTAGGCTTGATCTAACAATAAGATATGACCGATATGAAGCCTGTCATAAATGACTTACTCCAAAATCGACGATTCTAAAGAAGAAGCTAGAAAAACGCGACGAAACGATCGAAAATGAAAGCTACGGAGACGAAAACCACGCATGAGGAGAAAATCCACCAAAACATATATATATAATATAATAAATCCAGACACATGAAAACCAGTCGTTATATCCTCCCCAACTTAAGAAAAATTCCGTCCTCGGAATTCCCAACACTCACGTGTCCGGAAACAAAAGTGGGAAACGCTCTCGCATCTCATCCTCATTCTCCCAAGTAGACTCTCCAGGCGATCCGTGTCGCCTCATCACCCTCACAAGGTTGACAACCTTGTTCCGAAGTGAGTTCTGACGCCTGTCCAGAATCTGCACTGGCTGCTGGTCATACGTCATATCGGGGCGAACGGTAATCTCCGAAAAATCCACAGCATGAGATGGATCGCTAATGTATCGACGAAGCTACGGCACATGGAAAACATCGTGAACTCCCTCCAAAGATGGCGGCAAGTCCAAGCGGTAAGCTACCTCACCGACTCTCTCCAGAATGTCAAACGGTCCAATGTATCACGGGCTCAACTTCCCTCGCTTCCCAAAGCAAATCACACCACGATTCGGGGAAATCTTCAAGAACACGTGGTCGCCCGGCTGAAACTCCAAAGGACGCCGTTTCGCATCCGCCCAATGCTTAAAACGGTCCTAAGCAATCATCAACCTCTCCCGAATGTTCCTGACAACATCCACGGCCTCCACAATCATCTCAGGTCCCAACAGCTCCCGGTCACCAACGTCATCCCAACTCAATGGCGATCGACATTTCCTCCCATAAAGAGCGGCGAAAGGCGCCATGCCAATACTCGCCTGGAAGCTGTTATTGTAGGAAAACTCTACCAGATGTAGATGGTCCTCCCACGAACCCTTGAAATCCAACATGCACGCCCTCAGCATGTCTTCCAAGATCTGGATCGTCCTCTCGGACTGGCCATCCGTCTGCGGATGGTACGCCGTGCTGAAACTCAGACGCGTACCCAAACTCTTCTGCAAACTCTGCCAGAACTGAGATGTGAACCTCGTGTCTCTGTCCGACACGATACTCACGGGGACTCCGTGAAGTCGCACAACCTCCTGCACGATTCACGTTACATCACTATCTAAACTAGGAAAAGGAAATAAAAACGAAGCGTAAAAGAATTTACCTCCATATATCTCCTCGATAGCGCCTCAGTGTACTGTCCAATTCAGAAAGGAATAAAGTGCGTGGATTTGGTCAATTGGTCTACGATCACCCAAATCGCGTAATTCTGCTTCGGGCTCCGAGGTAGTCCAGTCACGAAATCCATAGTGATGTGTTGCCACTTCCACTCCGGAATCGGAAGCGGTTGTAGCAACCATGCCGTACGCTGATGCTCCGCCTTCACTTGCTAGCAAACCAAACACTTGGCTACACTCCGAGCCACACTCCTCTTCATACCATGCCACCAATAGTTCAGACGAAGATCCTTGTACATCTTGGTCCCACCAGGATGCACAGAATACGGTGAACTGTGTGCCTCCACCATCAACTCCTCTCTAATATCCCCAGCTGGCACACACAACCTGGCTCCAAACCTCAGCGAGCCATCCTCATGAATCAAAAAGTTAGTCCGCAGACCGGCTTCCACCAGCTCCCAAATTTTCACCAGCTTCGGATCTCCAGCCTGGCCATCCTTGATCCGATCCACAATCGTCGACTGAATCTACATACTCATCAACGAAGAAGCCTCCCCAGGAAGAACAATCTCCACACCAGACTCGCAAAAACCCTGCTGCAATCTCCACTGCGAAGTCAACAACATCACTGCTGGAAGCCTACTCAGCGCATCAGGAACCACATTCACCTTGCCAGGGTGATACTGCAAATCAATCTCATAATCCGCCATGAGCTCCAACCACCGACGCTGTCGCATGTTGAGCTCCTTCTGGGTAAAAATATACTTCAAGCTTTTGTGATCGGTGAAGATCTTCACTTTCTCACTCAGCAGGAAGTGCCTCCAAATCTTGAGCGCAAACACAACATCAGCCAACTCCAAATCATGCGTCGGGTAATTCTTCTCATGAACCTTGAGCTGACGAGACGCATACGCCACAACATGCCCGTGCTGATGCAACACACAACCGAGA
The DNA here is from genome assembly GCA_030789695.1 of Scilla litardierei. Taxonomy (NCBI): domain Eukaryota; kingdom Viridiplantae; phylum Streptophyta; class Magnoliopsida; order Asparagales; family Asparagaceae; genus Scilla; species Scilla litardierei. Next base: position 324,463,244 of record CM061142.1, read on the forward strand.
CCCTTGCCAGAAGCATCGCAAAAGATCTCAAATCCGCCGCTGCGATCGGGCACAACAAGAATGGGGGCAGTCGTCAATCTCTCCCTCAGAACACCAAAAGCATTCTCACAATCACCCGACCAAACAAAAGGTACATCCTTCCGCGTCAACCTGGTCATCGGCAAAGAAATACGGGAAAAGTCCTTAATAAAACGCCGATAGTAACCAGCAAGTCCAAGGAAACTCCGAATCTCAGACGCTGACTGCGGAACATGCCACTCTCTGATGGCCCTAATCTTCTCGGGATCCACTGAAATACCATCTCCAGTCACCACATGCCCCAGAAAAGCAACTCTATCCAGCCAAAACTCGCACTTCGAAAACTTAGCATACAACCGATGCTTCCTCAAAATCTCCAATACCGTCCTCAAGTGCGAGGCATGCTCCTCCTCTGACTTTGAATAGATCAGAATGTCGTCAATAAAGATAACGACAAACTTATCCAAAAAGTCGTAGAAAATCAGGTTCATCAGATTCATGAAAACTGCGGGTGCATTGGTTACACCGAAAGGCATAACCACAAACTCGTAGTGTCCATACTTCGTCCTGAATTCTGTCTTCAGAACATCATCCTTCTTCACCTTCAACTGATGGTAATCACTCCTCAAATCCAATTTAGAAAACACCCTCGAACCTCCAAGCTGATCAAAAATATCATCGATGCGAGGCAACGTGTATTTATTCTTGATGGTCACCGCATTCAACTCCCGATAGTCCACGCACATGCGACGCGAACCATCCTTCTTCTTCACCAGCAGCACCGGTGCTCCCCACAGAGACACACTAGGATTGATATAACCCGTCTGCAAAAGCTCATCCAGCTGCTTCCGCAATTCCTCCAACTCGGCGGGTGCCATACGATATGGCGCCTTCGAGATCGGCTGCGCTCCCGGAACCAGATCAATAGAAAATTCTAAAGCTCGATCAGGTGGCAAACCAGACATCTCCTCGGGGAAGACATCATCAAAATCCCGCACAACCGCTGGCCTCTCCAGCTCCATCTGCACAGCCACAATCTCCATCGGACTGGCCCAAAATCTGACAGGACCAAGCGAACTGCTACCTCGGCTGAACTCAAATACTGGATGTCCGGAAATCTCGAACACCACCTTCTTCCTCCGACAGTCGATCGTAGCATAGAAGCTCGCAAGCCAATCCATCCCAAGGACCGCATCATAGTTGATGATGTCGTGGACAATGAAATCAGCGTAAAGCTCATGTCCACAAACCACCAACGAGCAAGAATTGCAACCAAGATGCACCGTGACCACGCCATTCCCTGTAACGATATTCCAACTCTTGGAAAGAGGGGACGTCGACAAGGAATGCTTCTCCACGAAGCTTCGAGAAATAATGCACATCGATGCACCAGAGTCAAAGAGGACTCGTGCAGGAAACGTGCACACCAAAATCACACCTACAAACAGTCTAACAATCAAGCCCTAGTCTAGCAAACAATCATATTCAAGCAAACAACATAGTCTAACAAACAAAGCCAGATAAGAAAGGAACAGCTAGAAGAGGATTACCTGCGATAACCTCATCCACAGCCCCGTTCTCCACAGTAGTCATCAGAAATGCCTGTCGCCTCGGCGGAAAAGCCTGCTGGAAAGCCTGCCTCTGTGGAACAAGAGCTGCTCCACGTCCAGCAGGAACAGACGCTCTCTGCTGCAATGGCGGTGCTGCAACAGGTGCCCTCCAAGGCTGCTTCGACCTCTGACAATCCTTCATGGCATGGGTAGGATCTCCACAGACGACACACTGGCCTAGGAATCTCTTACACTGATCCTTGACGTGCCCGGCCCTGCCGCAGAAATGGCAAGTCTTCAGAATAGGCCCTCCTGGCCTCTTGAACTGAGCTGGCTGATTAGGCTTGAAACCAGGCCTAACCACCGCCCTGGCCTGCTCCATAGGCCTCTTCCCAGCACCAGAAACATGTCCCCTCCTCTGACTCAGGTTCAGCTCCTGCCTCCTTGCAGCGACCAGAACCTTCTGATAAGAGTCCAGATCAGAGGAAGACACAAAACTCTGGATCTCCAAAGCAAGTCCCTGCAGGAACCTCTGAGCCCTCTCATCAGCATCCTGCACCATCTTCGGTGCGAACCGACTAAGCCTAGTGAACTCTTGGTGGTATTGGTCCACCGTCAAGCTCCCTTGCTTCAGATCAATGAAACGCTGCAGCATCTCCTTCTTAGCAGCCTTCGAAAAGAACTCCTCATCAAACCTGGACTTAAAGGTAGCCCAAGCTATCGGCTCCACCAACATCTTCTCTTCCGCATCCCACCAGTTCCGAGCGTTATCCTTGAGTTACCGCTTTGCCAAATCAACCCATCCAGCCGGGGTGATCTTGGCCATCTTCAAGTTATCCTCAATGTTCCGAATCCACTCATCGGCAGCCAGAGGACCGTCAGACCCATCAAAATATGCGGGACCCAGCTCCTGAAATTGCTTCGCTACCGGCTCGGAGCGAGGGGCCTCCGGAGCCGTCTGAGGAGCTCGACCAGCCGGAGCATTCTGGACTTGCAGGAGCACGCCTTACTGCACTTGCATCATCTGAAGCATCATCCGCATCATCTCCCCATTGGTGGGTTCCTGCTCAGGTTCCTCGTCATGAGGGGTGCACCACTACCACCACCATGGGTGATTCGCCTTCCTGACATCTAATGACATAGAAAACGAAACAATTAGACTCATAGCTTATGACTCGGACGTCGAACTTAGTTTATTGGACATTCTAATATTATTATCGCTATTCCGACAATTCACAGGTACAGAAGGACCTGCATGGGCCACCAACAAAACCTGTCACACCCTGCTTCCCTAAAATGGAGGCGAGACGTGAAAAGGTCCGCACGAGAGTGGAGCTGTGAAGCCCCAAACCCGATAAGCGTCAATAAATTGTAAGCAGGTCCCTGTAATCACAAACGAAACAACAATAATAACACAAGGAGAGACAGAAACAAAATCTAAATCTCAGAAATTGTCCAACATTAAAATTAAGTTCAACATCTAGAAAATCCACCAGGCTAAAAGAAAGAGTCTAAAGGCCCAGAACAAGGCCAAACAACGACAAACGTAAACAGGGTATAAGTGCTGCGCACCGACAACTACAGCAGTCTAAAACAAAAAGGGGAAACTCAAAGAAGACACTAGGACGGGTCCCAAGTGTCCACGTACTCCTCGCCAAACACAGACTCGGGCACGGCGTCCGCAAACACCTCGTCCTCAACAACGGACTCAGGCTCGGGATCTAACATGTGTCACCCAAAAGAGTAAATGGGCACATGTCAGCAAGTCTAAAAGACTTGGGCAAGGAAACTGAAGGTAAGGTAAAGTAGCAACCTAGCAGTTATAGTATGATGCATGGCATGGCAAGTATAGTATGGAAGTGACAAGTAAAGGGAAGTACAAGTAGTAAGTATGTCATGGATAACAAGTAAAACACGGACAAGTACAAGTCAAGTAGTTCACGTCAAGTGAACAAGTCAAGTAAACAAGTTGTGCACAGAGATTCCGCCTGTTGGCTAGAGTGGCTGATCGGGCCAACTCCTAAGCTCAAGTGACCGTTTATCTCTACCCCTCCACGTGTATCGAGCCAGGGAATTACCCCGAACACGGAATGCTCGCTTCTGGAACACGAGCCAGGAAGTGTATTTAACAAGTATGGCGTAGGGTTATGCCTGCAACGCAGGTGCCTAGCCGGTAAACGAGTAGGTCAGGCATTGGCTATCAACCAACTCACGTAGCCCGCTTCTGGAACACGGGCCAGGAAACACAAGTATTGTAGCGTGTGCTACGAATGCGACAAACAACGTGGATAGCATGGATGACAATTAATTCGCGTACCATTAATCAAAATTAAACATGACATGATAGTTATGCAACATGATAAATGACGGTCCTAGATTCGTTGTCAAGCTAGTTCCTGAAATTGTGCCTAGGCGAGTATCATTTCGTCGCCTAGTCTCTTTTACGCCTACAACAAGCAAATGGCCTAAGACATGGCCCAAAACCCTAAATGGCAAGTTTCACTTGCCTAGCACCGAGGATGACGATCAACGAGGCCGTCACACAAATGCTAGCTACGGAAAAGAGATCGCTGCCATGGCAAAACAACATTAGAACAACATCCAACCTAGTTTTATTAGGGTTTCACAAGAACACAAATGGGCAATGAGGATATCAAGAGATCGATTTATTACCGTATCGGAAGCGGAAGAACGATGCCGAGCGAGCACGGCAACGGAAGAAATGATCCGGGGAACCTACGGTTCAGATCTGGAATGGATGGGGAAAATCTGGAGAAATGAGGTTTTGGGGGTTTTTTGGGTGTTGGAGATGACCTAGGGCATGGTGGTAGACCAAAATAGAGAGGGAAACTCCAAGGGAGGAAGGAATGGCTTGGGGAAATGTTGGAGAGTGGTTTGGGGAAGAAGGGGGCTCAGGAGAATGAAAGAGGGGTGAAAGAAATCGTGGGTGGGGTTTAAATAGAGAGTGCTGGTGGCTGCCCAGAAATTAGGGTTTCGACACTAGTTAGTCGGTCAAAGAACAACCACTGACCGACTAGTTTGGGAACTAGTCGGTTGGTTGACCAACGCAGACCGACTAAGTCCAAACAGTAACTCCTGTACAAAAATAGGATTTAGATTTAGTCGGTCAAAGAACAACTACTGACCGACTAGTTTGTCATCTAGTCGGTCGATGAACGTTCTTAGACCGACTAAGAATGAATAATACTTGGCATCAAAATGAACATAGAGTTAATCGGTTAAAGAACGATTGCTGACCGACTAGTTTGCAACCTAGTCGGTCGGCAAATGTTCTTAGACCGACTAACGAGAAACAGTAACTCCTGAATAATTTACAAAGCCCACTAGTCGGTCCATGAAGGTTTACCGACCGACTAAATCGTCATCTAGTCAGTCAGTTCCCCTTCTTGTACCGGCTAACGTGCACCAAAAGTTCCGAAATGGAGCGCGAAGCTCTGGGATCGATTCCTAAGACTCCTAGGCTTGATCTAACAATAAGATATGACCGATATGAAGCCCGTCACAAATGACTTACTCCAAAATCGACGATTCTAAAGAAGAAGCTAGAAAAACACGACGAAACGATCGAAAATGAAAGCTACGGAGACGAAAACCACGCATGAGGAGAAAATCCACCAAAACATATATATATATAATATAATAAATCCAGACACATGAAAACCAGTCGTTACACTAGGGGGGTTTGGCCTTGGCTTGAAGGAGAGAGGGGGATGAAAACACTTGGGTTTTCTTCCCCTTTTCTTTTTCCTTTTCTTCCGCTTTTCGTTTTCTTTCTTTTTCCTTTTTAATCTTCATCCATGCATTAGTAGGAAAATGACATGTGTAGGTTAATGTGGCAAGCCTATGTTAATGGATGACTAGCAATTGACACATATGAATACACCCTATTATACTACATGCCATACTAATACCATGTATCCATTTAAATACAATCACATTATATTATCTAATATGATTTAAAATATTTAAAAATGTATTTTATATTATTATAATTTTTAAAATTTTGGGAAAAATCTCCAAAATACATGAAAAAAGTACGCATATAAATATCATCGAAATACATAGTATAATATGCCGTATTTTAACAATATGGGGTTACAGAATATGATCAGTGTGTTTATAAGATAACCAGTGGGAATTCTTTAATCATCCTTGTATTGTACGTGGATGACATTCTTTTGATAGGAAACACCATCGAGAAGTTGAAGTCTGTCAAAGGATGACTGTCAAACCAATTCTCCATGAAAGACTTGGGAGAAGCATTATTCATACTAGGTATGAAGATCTATAGAGATAGATATGAGAGGATGCTATGTCTCTCCTAGTCCAGGTACATTGATACCGTGCTAAAACGGTTTAGCATGGTGAATGGTACATGTGGCTTCAGACCAGCCAAACATAGTATAACTCTTTAAAAGAAGATGTCCCAAAAGACTGACTTGGAAAGAGAGAATAAAAAAGGTCACATATGCTTTGACAGTTAGATCCATTTTGTATACTACGTTCCAAACCAGATGTCACTTTTGCACTAGGTGCAGTTAGTCGATATCAGTCTAACCCTAGAGAACAACACTAGAAAGAGGTCAAGACAATTCTCAAGTATTTATGAAGAACTAGGGAGGTAAAGAGCTCAAAATTAAGGGTTTCATGGACTCTAGTTTCCATAGTGACTTGGATGACACCAAGTCTGTATCAGGATATGTTTTTACCCTCAATGGATGGGTAGTGAGCTGAAAGAGTTCTAATCAAAACATTGTTACCGATTCTACGAGGAAGGCCAAATGTATAGCTGCCAACCATGTAGCAAAAGAAGTGGTTTGGATGAGGAGTTTCGAGGACCAGTTAGAGGTGGTTACTACTGTTAAAGATCCAATACCATTGTATTGTGATAACAACGCAACCATCAACTTGATCAAGAAACCGAGGCTGCATAAAAGATCAAAACACATTCTCCATAGATATAACCTCAGACGTGATATAGAATCGAGGAGGGACAGAGAACGCATGCGGGTCTCCACAGAAAAAAATTTAGCATGTCCATTCACATAGGCTTTACCACGTGATCGTATAGAGAGACTCATGTGTAAAAGTGGTATGAGATACCATCATAATTGGGCATACCTACAAGTGAGAGATATTGAGAGATGTATGCCCTCGAGGCCAATTATCTTTAATTGCCACATCTTGTTCAAATATAATACTATGCTATTTGTTACCCTTTGATACTTAGATAAATTCTAGAGGCTTAATACGATATCAAACATATATCGAGATATAGATCACGATCATAGAGAAGTGTTTTGACAGTTTGAAGCATAAGTCTGAAATTGTTCATAGTCGTAGATGCATCGAGATAGGACATCGATGCATCAGATAGACTATTGTGTTTTTGTCTTCACTAAGTGTTGGTGATGATGATCTCATGATTGTTTGATTTGACAAAATCAGAGATGAGAAGCAGGTGCTTATAGAGAATGAGTACACTGAATGACCCAATGAGAGCTGCCACATAGTGGCACATACTGATTTGTCAATGGTAGCTCTCAGTGATGATAAAGAAGCAGATCCTCTGACTTGAGGTCACTGTTGTGCATGAATGGTATCTCTTAGATCTCGGACCTGGATTCGAGGTAAGGCTCGTCGAAAGGTTTTTGGTTGGGTGGCACTTGAAGTGTACGAGGGGAGTAGTGGTCGAGATAAGGATTTATCTCTTCCGTTGTAGGGGGTTAGTGTCACAGAGTCAGTATGGTCCTTAGGAAAATTCTTCGCCAAAGTATGTTGGATGAGATCCAACAATGACAAGCTAAGATCGAATGATGGTGATTCGATCGCTGAGCTATTAGGTGTTGACAATCAACAATACCCTAGGCTTTGCAACGGCATAATTATGATGAATGGATTAAAACTACGACATTTATCACTGGCATAGCCACGAGAGTCCTGACAATACTCATGTCATAGGGGTAGACCACATAAGCATGGTACCGAATCAAGGATGACACCTGCTGCTCACGGTCACTGTTGTCGAAGGCTATAAGTCCCACCTGTAGTAAGGTCAGGCTGTATAGTCTCACAAAGGCTGGGATCTTCATCCAGATATCAAGAGATAAAATGTATATGCATATGATGCATAAGAACTAAAACATTGCAAATTATTTCCGAAGGGGATTTTGATCACATAGGATGTGCTGCGAGAATCAAGTTATTTAAAAAGAACATAGAAAAACCCAAATCGGGGTTCAGAGTTTGCTCGAACCTAGTTGCTTTAGCCTGAACATAGACTAGGGATAGCCCTGGCATATGGCTTGGGCTGGCCCGAGCATCGCTCTGGCTAAACCAGAGCTTTAGGCTTGGGCTGCCAACACGAGCATCCGCTCAGGCTGCCAGCCCAATTAGCTTGGGTGATGGTATCACGAGCATCAGCTCGTGGTGCTTAGATTTGCCAGTAGCACGAGCGGCAGCACACACTAGCAACCCGAGCCAAAGCTCAGGTGCAATCCGAGTACAGGCTTGGGTGCAACCTATGGTTGGGCTCAGCCCCTTTGGAGCATGGACTTGGGGTCATCTTTTACGTCGGATTAGGAGGGTCAAATGGCCTCGTAAATGAGTGATGTCAATTTCTATGTGCTCTCGGTATGAAGCTCTTTGAGTTGATATCTTGATTGGCTTCTAGGGTTCACTAGAGAGAGAGAGAAACAATTCCTTAAAATTGAACCTCCGCAAGGGGAAAACCTTGAGTCAAAAGGGTTTGTCTAAATAGTACCACATCGGATGGGACATTGAAGAAAGGCTTAGCTCACCGTATAAATATGGGTCAATCCCTTTCCTCAAACGTGGACAAGCCTTGTGTTGTTCTGCAAGGATGCGCACCCCGAAAAAAGGGTAATGCACACCCTCACCCCCCAAGTGCAAGGGTGTCAGAGCAATATATTCCCGATGAGTTTAGGATCGAATACATAGGGAGGCATTGCTTATACTACCTATCGATTCCTAGGTTGAATGGACTTCGAATTTATTGGTGGAGGTGGATTACGAAGGAGGTTGTAATGGCGATGGAAGTGGAATGCGAGGGTGTCACGATCAGCAAGGCACGACCAAATACTCAACACAAAAGAAAACAAATAAAACAAAGAAAACAATCGAGATAAAGATCGCTAGGGTGCCGAGAATTCCTGCTAGGACCTTCGAGTTTGAATGACAGGTCAAGGGTCCTTTCGTTGGATGATGTGTGAGGGTATGAGTGTCACATCTAGAGATGGGAATGAGTACTTAACTTTTGTTGTTCCTACTCGTCCAACCCTATGCAAAGCCATGCTCTCGCAGTCAACTTTACACAGGAATGCATGCATTAAGCTTGACACTTGGTCTCACCTCACAGATCCGCATCCACTCTCGTGATCTATGGAGTGTGACGCTATCCTATGATTGATTCTAGCAATTGGTGTTCTCTCACAGTCATCGACTAGCAAATTGGGGATTAGCGGTCGCCCCGGCCCTTGCGTCACTCTCGTAATCACGAGCCCCGGAGAACGGCCGCTAAGCCCAAATCGGATTCATGGGGATTCTCCCCAGGATACGGAGCCACCTTCGTGATACCCCGATCCTTGGGCTAATCCCCCAAAACCCATGTTCAATCCACCATAGGACAACCCTAGATTCATCCAACTAAGTTTAACACATCATCATAACCCTAGAATCCTAGTGTTCTTCCCTAATCCTAGCAATAGATCTACTCAATCATAGCACAAGAGATGCGAACAACAAGAATAAACATCACAAACAAATAAAAGGAAGCATTCAAAGATTCAACAATAAAAACATATAAGAAAGATAACAAACAAGAATTAACAAAGCAAATACTTAAATAAAGAAGATTCAATACACAAATAAGCAAAGAGGGGGGCCAATGCATAGCCTAACCTCTAAAATCTACTCTAAAAGACAGAAAATAATCCAAAGGGGCTAAAAACCGGCCTCCCCAAATGGTGGATACAACTCCCTATTTATAGACATTCCCCAAAAACTCTAAAAAATGCCCTAAAAGCAGTCTCTCGACATAGCCCTCGGTCGAGTGCATGGAGCGCTCGACCAAGCACCTCCTTAGCGCTTCCAGCTGGCGCTTCGGAGAAGGGTCGCTTGGTCGAGCGGGGTAGCCGCTCGACCGAGTGCTCCCTTCGAGGAATCCATGTCGCTCGGTTGAGTGGTTGGCTGCTCGACCGAGCACTTTAAGCTCCAAAATTCCAGAGAGTTGAAGGGCAAAAAATAGGAGCTCCCTGACAGCTGGCTCGGTCGAGCGTTGGGGGTCGCTCGGTCGAGCGAGTCAGATCACTCGGCCAAGCGACCCCTTTCAGCTTGGCTCCTTCCTTTTGGTGTCTCAGCTCGGCCGAGCGAATAATGTGCTCGGCCGAGCAAATAATGCGCTTGACCGAGTGATCTGGAAGTAATCTCTTTGGCCTCTCCTTCACTTCTTCTCTTCCTTCTCCTATTTCTTTATTTCCTTTGCTTCCTCTCCTTGCTCCTCTCCAGCAGCATGAACTCCTCAGATATGACGCCATTGACGCTCCAGCATCGACGATCATGTCTTCCTCTCCAACATGCTCCAAATCGCTCGATATTCCCTGAAATGCATCAAAACACTTACGAAGTCAAATAGTTCCAATTATCAATATTAAAGCATATAAAATCGGGATTAAAGAGATTATTTTGACGTGTAAACATATAGATAAAATGTGGAATATTATGACACATCAAAATCCCCCAAGCTTACCTCTTACTCGTCCTCGAGGAAGACTATTAAGAAGTGAACCCGGGAGAGGAATACAATGGAGAGGTGAGGTGACGGCGTGTGATGGAGACAATGGGCTTAATCTTAAATTCAGCAAATGTATGAACCCAAGGAATGCAAGAATACATGAACACACTTCAATATGCAATAAGAACACATTTACACACAAAATACTTAAGTCTCGCTCAAATGAACATATTGTGGATTTCAATAAATGCAATGAACTTGATAAATAATGAAATGAGGGTGGAGCTACATCCTATCATTGCTTATCATAAAATATACTAAGTTCACAGAAACGGATCCAATGTTCACAACTCATTCTCTAAGCAGTGTAAATATGTTATGATCAAATATTATCAAGCATGCGTGGTGTTTTGTTAAGCTTCATGGGATGAGTTAGTGAATTCAATTAAGGTTAGGCGTCACCACACTATGCTCGTTTCATGACTCCTGAAACCCACCAACTTCGCCATGTCTCTATTTATAAAGAAGTGAAAATAAGGATATTGGTGAAGGAAGTTAGAGAAGAAGTGGAAAGAATCTCAAAAATTAGGAGTAGCCATGGCACAAGCCATGGCTCTCTATATATTCAATTAGAGAGTAGGAGTCCAAGGGACTCCCCACTAACTTAGTGGGGAGTTATGGTGAGATGTTGAGGGAGGCCAAAGGCCTCCCTCAACTCACAACACTCCCCCTCATCTCTCCATTACCTTGGGTTAAGCATATGAATACTTCAGGATTCAGTATGCTAATGGGGTGGATACTTCTGGATCCAGAGCCACTGTGGTTGCCTCGTTAAAACCTTAGCTGTGGAAAACCCAGTGGGAAAAACCAGCAGCTTAAGGAAAAAGAGTACAACTATTAAGGGACTCCCCCTGATCTGTACAAGCTTCAGGCTTGTAGATCTCCTATGTATCTATACAATCATCTCCTATTCATCTATACATCCATCATGTTCTGAAAGAAAATACAATCATCACTCATCTATACAAGTTTCACTCATCTAGCGGCTATAGTAAAATAGTGGCACTCTGGAGTGGAATGCTCTTCGAAGTTTGGTAGATGACGCCACTAAAGTATTCATTGAATCAGTCTTCAGTGTGTCTGCGAGGTACTGCTGGACCTGGCTGAGCGTTTTCAATACTTGCTTCTTGGATGATGAGCTTCTCAGAAGATGTAGTCATTGGAGGATGATGTGTAGATATTTAGGAGGTGGCAGGCCTATTGTGTTTTAGTCATCGCGATGATCTTTAAACCTGCATATGCGATATATATTCCTTGACCCTTGGAAGTTACGCAGAAGCAGCTTATCCTTGGTCTAGTGTTGCTCTTCAGGACAACATTGTATCTGGTCAACAACTTTACTGAAGACGTTCTATCAAAGATACGTGCAGTTGGCCAGATAAAGAAGTGTAACAAGTACACTAGAGCTAGGCTCTTCGGTACCTACGATGTCCTCCTCCCCCTCTTCCAGCTACTGGAAGGTGTCATAAATAAGCATCCATTTTTAGGTTGCAAATGGACATCATTCTTCATAAACTCCAGGTGTATGAAGGATATTAAAGGGTTCCACCACGAAGGTGTTAAATATACAAGCCGAGATAATACCTTGTTATACCTAGGTTTTTCATTTTCAAGGTATGCTTAAAGCTATCTGATATCTCAATGGTCTCTGCAGGAGATCCTATTAGCTTTTAAGTCGACCACATATACGACAAATATAACAAATCCTGTCAACGATCTTTCGAAAAAGATACACAGGCAGAATGTTGCTTAAGATCAACTAATGATCTTTGTAGCCTTTATAGAGAAGACGTTTCTACGTCTCTCTTTCATCTCTGGGGGTAGAGTAAACCCTTCTGGAAGTTTTATATAGATCTCTATATCTATATTGCCGTATATATATGCAGTCACAACATCCATGAGCTGTATGTATTGGCTTTTTAGAGAAGTGTAGGCTTAGTAGGAAAATGATCACATTTCCTTCATTTCAATTTCTTTATGAAATCCGAATTATATTCCACAGGTTTTTACACATTCAGGTGTATGGACTACTGGTCCAAAGACTTTGCTTTTCAAGAGTGAGTCCAGCTCTACTCCTATTGCCTCGTCCCACTTTGGCTAATCTATGCGTTCATGCTATAGAAAAGTGGGTTGACGTCATCGTCGTATTCAGCGACGTGAACGGCAATAACGAAAGCAAAACTGTCGACGACGACTGTGCTATTTCTGTCCAATACGTACGTAATATAATGATTTTCTCCTGTTGTTTCCTCTACAGGGGAAATTAGGAGTGGAGAGGTTGCTGGTCTGAGCTCAGCATCCTGTGGATGGATCATTTTAATATATCCAGGAATCTTCCTTTTTCGAGGAAATTTTTATATTTTTAACCTGGCGGGCGTCCTCTTTCCAATTGAGGTACATCCAATTCTGCTGCCAGTGGATTGCATCCATCTTTGGGAATGTCAATCCTAGCTGGCGTGTTGGCAACATGGACGTGTGAACGAACAATCTTCTGGTTGTCTGCAAATTTATCCGTCAATTGATGTACTTAGTCTGAATGTGAAGGATCTTCTGGATCTCAACTTCACACAGAAAAAGTATGCGGATCATAACGAGATGAGAACTTTTGTGTCCCATGATATGGTCTCAGAAGCTTCAGGCTTCTTTAGACTGTGTGCCTATTTCAATGAGATTTTGCTCATCAAATTCACATTTATCAAGACTAGGTGGTAAACCATAAGCAAGCAGCATCAGCAATAAGATATGGCAACAAGCGAGTCGTATCATGATAAGCGATGCGGAATGCAGTGTGATGGTCCCTAAACATCAACAGGTAACTACGATTTAACAATGGACGTGAAATCCATTGGAGTCTCTTTACCAGAGACTCTGATAACCCGTTATGAGTTTGAACATGCTGCAGGATGTTCAATTTTAATGCCAGTTGCTTGGCAGAAGTCTTGAATGATATCTGTAGTAAATTCATACACATTATAAGCGTTGAGGAAGCTATGTTGCGAGTGAATATAAAGGCACACAAAAGACCATCTAGTAGATGCATCAATCAGTACAATGAAGTACCAAAAATGGGCCATTTGCGGGATGAATAGGCCCGCAAAGGTTACCATGTATTCTCTTAATGAAGCCAGTAGACTCTCATCCCACTTTCAGGAGGGAAGGTATCTCTAAAAGTATGCCCTTATGTCAAAGGAAACTCAATCTTTTGAAGAATCTTCAGGTTCTCCAATGGATTCATTTGATGATGCGTCCATCATCTCTGATCCAGGATGACCAAGTCCATTTTGCCAGAGTTAAAAACTATGGCAATGAAAGGCACTTCTGGTGCTCAGTCAAGTTGGCTTTCTATAGGATGAATATCTGTAATTATAAGGGCCCGACGGGGGTCCAATGAAATCGTAAGTAGATGGTCTTCTGGCCATTCTCTTGACGAGTTACATATTGATATTCAATATATATTATCCACAATTTTCAAGTTATTTTCTTTAAAAGAAATATCCTTGAAAATTGGAGATTTCTTATATGTTTAAGAGGAGAATTTACATCGTATAGTCTCGTTATATGTGGGAGCAATATCAATGCTACACCAGTGCAACGAGGCATTGTCCACAATATTCCATACTTCATCTATAAGTAAAACGAAATTTTATTTAAGTCAATGAAAAAGACATTCAAAATAAAAGTTCGTACTTAAGCAAATTAAAGATGAAGCAACATTGAATTTTAAATGCATAGATAAAAGATGAAGCTTAATCGAGCATGTCGTCGTTCTCGAAGTCTTTTGCAGTGAACATCATTGGTGACTGAACAGCCGCCAAGTTTGTTTCAGGCATAGACTTCTGGCTCGCCTGATATAGTTCCTGGAGGTGGCGAGGAGTGCGGCAGATTCTGGACTAATGGCCAGTCATGCCACATCTATGGCATTTATCCTCCCAGTTCTTCTTAGAAAGTGACACTTGGTCAGCGTTCTTTTGCTTCCATATGAAGTTACTCTTTCCTATGGACGGGGGTGCTGCTCCTCGTCCATTCTTCATCACAGCTTTACCTTTGTTTTTATTAGCCTTCTTCTTATTTTTCCACTTCTAGGGAGAAACGTGGTGGGCTTCAGGGATAGGTGCAGTGCCAGCTGGACGTAAATTATGAGTGGCTAGCAGTAAATCTCGATTCTGCTCTGCCCTAAGTAGGCATGAGATTAGATTAGAGAATTTCGTGAAGTTGCGTTCACGATATTGCTGCATGAGGATTGCATCTTTCTCGTGAAATGAGGTAAATGTCTTTTCCAACATGAGTTATTCTGTCACTTCTTCACCGCATAACTTCAGGCGTGAGGTGATATTATGAAGTGCAGAATTATACTCAGCGACGGACTTATAGTCCTAAAGTCTGAGATTTTCCCACTCATAACTGGCACGCGGTAATATTACATCAATTTGATGTTTATATCGTGCCTCCAGTGCTGTCCACAGCTCCATTGGGTCCTCTACCGTTAGGTATTCGGCCTTTAAGGTCAGATCTATATGTTTCCTAATGTAGATAATGGCTTTCGCGATCCACATCAGAGACAGTGGTAGGAGGGCTGCTAGATGATTGGGCCGCTTCTGGGGCCTTACTAGCAGAAGCATCGGCCGCTGCTGGGGTCGATGAAGGAATCAAAATTGAGCCAAGGAGGGCCATCGAACGCAAGTGGAACTTCAGGTCCACTCGCCAACTCAGGTAATTTTTTCCTGCAGAATCGAGGACCTCGAAATCGACGTTTGCGAATTTTGTCATTTATCTATACAATTTAAAATAAGCATGAATTAATTAAAATTGAAATTCACGCATTAAAAATAAAATAAGTAAAATGTGGGGATCGGCCAGATACCCAAATAAATACAAAGTCCAAAGTCCGAATATACAGTCCATAAACAAAAGAAAAATACAATTTGGAAACCCAGAATGGGTCCCTATATTTTCCAATTTTGGCCTCCGTCTTCATTTTTCGGTACATCGGTCTTTGGCATAAATACATATACTCCTCACTTACAAATTCTCTCAAAAAGAAAATAAAATTGCAAGGAATATAAAGGGTATCAAATTGGCCGATCCCAAAAATCACATTTTAGCTTATCTAAACATCCACGCAGTTTATAAATGCCACAGGCACAAAAGAAACAACCACGCATGTATATAACACAGTCATATATTAAATGGAAAAATAGGCTAGAAAATATAATACTCTCTCGGACCACGGGGAGACGTCATACACCATTAGGTTAGTTAACTAACGGCAGAGCGGTCGCAGGATCCTTAAGATAATTATATTTTGAAAAATCCTAATATTCCATAAATTAATAATAATGCAAGAGTGTTATAATTTTAGCAATATGACGCGACAGGCTCATAACAAAGAATTAAAATAAATTAATATTTTAAATGGGGCTGCAGGCCCATAAATATTAATTATTTTAATATATTATTATTATTTGGGCTGCAGGCCCATTTGCCAAAAACTAAAAAATAAAGTATTGCAATTGAATTAACTTGGCTTCAGGCCGAATTAGTCAAATTAAAATATCATTAATACTTGGGCTTCAGGCCCATTGGCAAAATTTTAATTGACAAAATAAGCTTGCAATTGGATTTACTGGGCTTATGGCCCAATTGGGAAAAACCCGAATAATAATTAAGCTGAATGGGGCTGTAGGTCCATAAAACTTATATGCATTATTATAAAATGGGCTTCAGGCCTAAATTAGAACACAAAATTAATTATTATTCTAATATGGGATGTAGGCTCATAAGCAAAGTGACAATCAATTTAAGTAGCAATTTAAATTATCTGGGCTTCAGGCCCAAATAACTAGACAAAATGAGTTAATTTTATGTAGTAGGCTTCAGGCCTAATAATCAGCCATCCAATTTATTAAATATAATTGGACATAAGCCCTTAAATAAATTTTAAAGTTAATTGTAATGGAATATTAACAGTCCCAAAATCCAATTTTTTTTAAGGGAATATGAACAGTCCCAAAATGAATATTTATGCAACACATCAATTTATCTAGATTTTTCAGAATTTCCAGTAATAACCCGGTATTCTCTGATATTTTTCTAGATTTAATTGAAATTTTCTGAGTTTAAATTTATATTTAAATTAGAAAAATAACATAGCCCAAATATTTCAATAAACACCCTTAGGCTTGTTGCGGGCTTCAGGCCCAACATCCAATTAAATATATGACATTGGTTTATGCGGGCTTCAGGCCCAACAGCTAATAAGAATCTATATTATTACTTTTAATAAATGGGTTAATATGCTAATCACCAATATGTTTAGTGTTGAAAATAATATTCCCCAATCCCCAATTAGATACAGCACCTAAAACAATGAAATTGAAAACAATCCTTACTCCCCCGGGGAGCGTCGCGGGAGAGCCCCCGAGATTGTTCTTTTTCAACAAATAACTTGGGTAAATAGGCGCATTGCAAATATCACGAGGTTGTGCAAGGTTAAGGAAAAAAATTGTAGCTTTCTTTTGTACTCATAAGCTTCCTACCTCAGGGGGGAACAAGGGCAAGCTATAATTTACTGAGTTATTGCTTTTGCTTTAAATTAATGCATGCCACACATTGATCATTGGTTCTTCAATGTGGCCGGATGTTGGCTGATTTCATCAGAAGCCATTCGCATATAAATAAATGGATGAATATATGTATAAACTTCTAGCGGCTTGACGAAATTCCACCTTGTTGTTGCATTATGTGGAGCATATCGCGATTCCAATTACCTCTAGGCTCTAGTTGGGTGTGTTTTTTCGGTCCCCATTTTCACAATTGTAGGACCATTATCCTTATAAACCTCAAATTGGAGGAAATGATTTTGGGAAAATTCATCTAAAATCATTTTAATTTGGGAAAATCATTTTATTTCTATATCTACGGGATAAGAAAATATACCTCTAGATCAATGATCTATATCCAACGTGCTGATAACGTGTTGAAGGAAGTTAGAAAAGAAGTGGAAAGAATCTCAAAAATTAGGAGTAGCCATGGCACAAGCCATAGCTCTCTATATATTCAATTAGAGAGTAGGAGTCCAAGGGACTCCCCACTAAGTTAGTGGGGAGTTATGGTGAGATGTTGAGGGGGAGGCCAAAGGCCTCCCTCAACTCACAACAGATATGAGATTTTTCTTTTAACAATTGTTTTTGGCTATACAAGAATTATATACACATTTTTCTTTCTTTGTATACATGAGATAACTCAATATATACAAGAGGCGACCTATGCAACCCACCAGACAGTCTTAGGGCATCGGGTTACGAAGAACCCCCAAGGCCTTCTATTTAGGATATTTTTTAGTTTTTGTATTATTGGGATCTTTGCAAACTCACGTAAACGCGATGGAATGCAAAGCATGATCAAAGATCATTTATTTGGCTATAAAAAAGAAAAAAGAAAAAGCATAGAATCTAAACATGGCTTGGTTTCAGGAATTCTAATTCTCGATGCATCTATGACCATGAACGCTTTAAGACTGAAGCTCCTATCGGTCAGACACTATTCATAATCAAGATCTCTATCTAGATACATGTATGACCTTACTATGAGTCTAAGGAAATTATCAAAGTAACATATCAATAGAAAACACTCAGACAATTGATGCCAGAAAGCATACTTTCATTCATGAACAAGATGTTTATATAGATAAATTGCCTCGAGGGCATACATCTCTCAACATCTCTCACTTGCACTCAGACCCATTTATCTCGATATCTCATACAGCATTTACACACTAGTCTTTCTAGATGATCGCGTGCCAGCGCCTTCGTGAATGGATCTGCTATGTTGTCTTTCGAACAGACTCTAACGAGTTTTATGTCTTTCCTCTTCTCAATATCCCGTATCTGGTGATACTTCCGAAGAATGTGTCTGGATCTCTTGTAGAATCTTGGTGCTTAAACCAGACTGATGGTTGCATTATTATCACAATACAAAGGTATTGGATCCTTAACTGCAGGCACCACCCCTAAATGGTTTATGAACTTTCTTATCCAGATAGCTTCCTTTGCTGCATCATTGGCCGCTATGTACTCGGCCTCTATCGTGTAGTCTGCAACTGTATCTTGTTTGAAACTTCTCCAACCAACTGCTCCTTCGTTAAGAGTAAAAACATATCCAGAGATCGATTTGATATCATCATGTCACTATGAAAGCTGGAATCTGTGAAGCCTTTAACCTTGAGTTCTTCACTTCCATAAATCAAGACCAAGTCTTTAGTCCTTCATAAGTACTAAAGAATTGTCTTAACAGCTTTCCAGTGTTCTTCTCCAGGGTTAGACTGATATCGACTTACTGCACCTAGTGCAAAAGCGACATCAGGTCTGGTACAGATCATGGAATACATGATAAATCCCACCGTCGAATCATATGGGATCTTATTCGTGCGTTCCTTTTCCAAGGCAGTTTTTGGAGACATCTTCTTAGAAAGGTTCATTCCATGATTAGCTGGTATAAACCGCCATTACTATTTTCTATGCTAAACCATTTTAGCACGTTGTCAATGTACCTGGCTTGGGAGAGACCTATCATCCTTTTAGATCTATCTCTATAGATCTTTACACCTAATATGTAGGATGCTTCTCCCAGGTCTTTCATGGAGAAGTTAGTGGATAGCCATTCCTTAACAGACTTCAACATCCCTATGTTGTTGTCTATTATAAGAATATCATCCACATACATTATGAGGATGACTAAAGAATTTTCACTGGTTTTCTTATAGATGCATGGATCATCTTCGTTTCAGACAAACCCAAACACTTTGACTGCCTTGTCAAAACATATGTTCTAACTTCTTGATGCCTGCTTGAGTTTGTAAATGGACCTATGCAGTTTACATGCTTTTCCTTTACTCCCACTGACTTCAAAATCTTCTGGCTGAGTCATGTAAATCTGCTCCTCTAAATCACCATTTAGAAATGCGGTCTTTACATCCATTTGCCAGATCTCATAGTCATAATGGGTAGCAATAGCTGTATGATCTGGATAGACTTGTGATTGGCGACTGGTGACAAAGTCTCGTCATAATCTATCCCTAGAATCTGACGATAACCTTTCGCAACCAGCCTAGCCTTGTACATTTCTATCTTCACATCTGCACTAATCTTCTTCTTGAAGATCCATTTGCTGCCAATGGAAACACTTTCCTTGGGCACATTCTCTAAGGTCCACACCTTATTTATGAGCATGGATTCCATCTCAGATCTCATTGCATCCAGCCATTTATCAGAGTCTCTACTATGAATGGCTTCTTGAAAGCTAACAGGATCATCATCTAGAATGATGCCATCCTCAACCCCTCTGTCTACTAGAAAACCGTAGTACCTCTCTGGGGCTCGAGTAATCCTATCAGACCTCCTAACGACTGGTTAGGAAATATCACTTTCTGATTCTCTCACTAGTTTCGATACATGTTCTTGTGTTAATTCTCCTTCAGAACATTCATCCAGATCTACCACCTTGCTAACAGCTTCCTTCATAAGGACCTCCTTTTCTAAAAAGATGGCATGTTTGGAGACAACAACCTTTTGTGCCTCCGGATGGTAAAAGGTGTACCCTAACAAATGTCTCTGTACCCGATGAATTTACACAAAACTGATCTATCTTCTAGTTTGTCTGGATTATGCCTTTTAACATAAGCAGGACAACCCCACACCCTTAAATGTTTAAGGTTGGGTTTCTTGCCACTCCATATCTGATATGGTGTCCTTGTTGGATATGGACGACATATATACACCCATGAGGGGATGTATGAGGGTCTACGGACCTAAGATGTCGCGTGCATGAAAGCATGTACGAAGGGAACCTTTTCATGTGTGAAAAGGACCACTCGATAAATGGAAAAAGGCACATTATAAGTGCATAAAGGCACTTGATAAGTGCATGAAGAAGAGGATAAGCAAGGGTGTTAATATAAGCTAATAAGCTTATATGTAGTTATTTCCTACAATAACTACCCCTAAAGCCTATAAATAAGACCCAAGGGTAAGGCATTTTAGGCTAATCCTTCATGCCATAAGTTTGCATAAGGCAAACATTTTCCTCTTCTCCCTTCCATTAAGTTCTTCTTCCTAATAGAGATTTAAACGGTGGAAACTCTGCTTCGATCCTCTGTGACGAAGTACCGACCGTTGTGGCAAATCCGAGGGCAAAGTTCAGAGACTACAGCGTAGCGTACGCTAACGTAAGTCTCCTCGATCCTGTATCATCCGCGCGACAGGATCCAACATTGGTATCAGAGCCACACGGGTTCGCCCCGGTCTCACCGATGAATGACACGTTGTCTCTTTCACGAATGAGTTTCCTTCCATTATGGATATGGTAGGAGCGCATCATGACGGAGAGAACGTTAAAAGTTGTTCTTTTCATGTTAGGGTCTTCTGCCATTACGGATATGGCAGGAACTCTCCGTGACGGGAAGAACTGACCGTTCATCTCACAAAACTCGCACTCTTCATGGATGCTAAGTCTCCATTCAATAGGGAATGTGAACTTTCTTCATGTGGAGCTTGAAGTTTGCGGCCTTGAAAGTGTGTGTTTTTTGCTTTCTTTTGGCACACGGCCATTGAAGCATAACCACTTTCTCGATGAACGGGTGTCTCATCGGAGAAGATGGTGGTTACCAAAATTTCTCATCGGAGAAGAAGATTGCCATGGAAGGGCATGGTGCAATGCACCCCCCCTCTGCATTGGGGAGGGGGTTGGCTTCGGCCAATGACAACCAAGACCACCCCCCATAGGGGGGTGTGTGGCCGGACTCCAAGGAGGCCGGCCGGCCGGCCCGGCCGGACTCCAAGGAGGCCGGCCAGCCGGCTGGCCTCGGCCAGGGCAGAGGCCCTGGCCGAGGGTCCAGGGCCCCTGGCCGGCCAGGGCAGAGGCCCTGGCCGAGGGGCCAGGGCCCCCTGGCCGGCCCTGGCCGGCCAAGGCCAGGGCAGAGGCCCTGACCGAGGGTCCAGGGCCCCCTGGCCGGCCCTGGCCGGCCTCGGCCAGGGCAGAGGCCCTGGCCGAAGGGACATGGCCACGCCGAGGAGGCCCGGCCCTGGCCAAGCCAGGACCGTCGAGCCCCGGCCTCGACCAAGGAGATGGGGGGTCTGCATGGCCGGCCCATACGGGACCGGCGGCAATTGCATACGGAAAAACCCTCTACTTTGGGGAATCCGGCCTTGGCACGGCCACGGCTCGACCCCGGTAATGGCCGGGGCAGGCCACTACCTCCCGCTGCAAAATACGATTGCAAAATACATTTTTCAAATACGTTTGTAAAATACGGTTTTCAAAATACGTTTTCAAAATCGCTTTTCTGCTGCAAGTACTATAAGAGTACTATTGTTTGATAAGTGATGGGGAAATATTGAAAGTTGTTCTAGATGGTGATTGGAATCGTAGAGACCTTTCTGATTCTAGGGCAACATCTTCAATATTTTTCGAAAGTAACTTATCAAATGTGAAATTTATGCAATGTTTTTGATCGAACTTTGTTTTATGTCTTTTGCAGTATTTTAAAGATAAAATGTCTTCCGCCGCTAAGAACATCGTCGCTGAGTTGAACAAAGGTGAAAAACTCAACGGCGATAATTACAAACTATGGTCCATAAAGATACAATATGTTCTAGAGGAGCAAGAAGTGCTCAAAACTCTAACGAACATAATGATCGAACCTGAGTTAGGCACTACGGCCCAACACAGAAGAGACAAGGAAGCCTTTGATGCTTGGTCTTGGAAGAACAAGATTGCTCGCATTACGTTGTTATCAAGTATGGCCGACGACATAATGCGAATCTTCCGAGAACATGACCTAGCTATGGACATATGGTCCAAGCTAGAGTAGAAGTTTGGTGGCACCTCGGTGACCAAACTTCGCTCTTTAACTATAAAATTCGACTCGTACAAAAAGCGTCCAAATCATTCCATGGGAATGCATCTGCGACACATGGCGAATCTTATTTCAAAGTTAAAGGATGCAGGTCATGTGCTCACTGATGAGCAACAAATCCAAGCGGTCATACGTTCCCTACCAATCGAATGGGAACAAATGAAGATGCATCTCACTGATAATTAGAGCATCAAGAATGTTGGCGATGTTTCTAAGTACCTCGAGTTAGAGGAAGAGCGGCTTGTGGCCGCCAAGCCAAGTGCAGAAGTGCACATGGTTGCTAGTTCCTCACACGGGGGAAAGAATCTAATCCATTTTGGATAATTGATTCAGGTGCCACCGACCACATAGCAAGGGACAGACGGTCCTTCGTGGAGTATCACCGGATACCCCAATGAACGAAGTGGATATATGTAGGAAACAACACACGTGTTGAAGTGAAAGGCGTTGGGACATGCAAGCTCGTCTTGGACAACGGCCGCACTATCTTACTTCATGATGTCCTCTTCTCTCCAGATATTCGAAGGAATATTATATCTGTGGTTGTATTAATGGGTCTTGGTTATAGTTGGTTCTTTCATAATTGTATTGTGGACCTATCTTGTAATAATTCTGAAATTGGTTCTGGGTATGTTTTTAAGGGATTCATTGTATTAAATACTATGTACGATTCCCCTAATATTAATGAAAATTTCCTTGTTACAAATTCCTCGGTTTGTGAATCTGATGTAATTTGTTGGCACGCAAGGCTTGGTCACATTAGACCAACACGTATGGATAGACTTGCCAAACGTGGCCTTCTATCCAATGTTTCAAAGGTTGAAATGTCGACTTGTGAACATTGCCTTGTAGGGAAATCTTGTCGAAAGCCATTTGGAACCGGCACAAGGGCTGAGGTTCCATTACAGCTCATCCATTCGGACATATGTGGTCCGATGAATGTCAAGACAAGACGCGGGAAGTCCTACTTCATCACTTTTATTGATGACTTCACCCTATTCGGACATATCTAGTTGATATCCCACAAAAGTGAAGCATTAACCTGCTTTAAAAACTATATGAGTTTAGTGGAAAATCAATTAGATCGCAAGATTAAGGTCTTGCAAACCGATAGAGGCGGTGAATATCAATCAACAAGTTTTAAGGAACTTTGTGATGATAAGGGCATAGTTCATCAAATAACTATGCCTTATACTCCACAACAAAATGGTGTTGCTGAAAGGAGGAATAGGAATTTAATGAAAATGGTCCGTTCAATGGTGGCGCAAGCTAACTTGCCAATCACCTTTTGGGGTGATGCATTATTAACGGCTGCTTTCATCTTGAACCGCGTACCCTCGAAATCAGTTAGCTCCACTCCTTATGAGTTGTGGAACCAAAGGTCTCCTGACTTAATCATTTTAAAACCTTGGGGGTGTGCATCCTACGCACATATTTCCTCCCATAAGTATGGCAAACTTGGGCCAAGGGGGAGGAAATGTATCTTTATACGATACGCAGAAAACTCCAAAGGTTATGTTTTCATTGGTCAGGAAGACAATGGAGGACTAATTGAATTTGAATCGAGGGATGTTACTTTCTTGGAAAATGAGTTTCCAAGACAGGGCGAGATAAGTCAGGACTTATCTCTATTTGAGATTTATGATCAAGAAGGATTACCTCATTTGAGTGGGAGAATTCTTAGTGAAGACGAAAATACGTTTCAACCTTCACCAATGGATGATACAAATGATGCGAATCCTATTCCATATGGGAATAATGATCCAAGTGGGAGCAATTCTAACCACATTCCAAGTGGGAGTGATATTAGAATTGATCCAAATTCGAGTCAACAAGGACTTGAAGAATCTCAAATACGACGTAGTAGTCGTACAAGGTTAACTCCTCTAAGATTTGAGGATGAATTCCCACAAACCTTTGTGACTTTACTACAAGAAGATGACGAGACTGCTACTTTCAAACAGGCCGTATCATGCCCTGCAAAAGACAAATGGATGGAAGCGATGAAGGAGGAATTAGAATCCATGAAAATTAACCGAGTCTGGGACTTGGTTAACTTACCCAGAGGACGTAGAGCTA
The DNA here is from genome assembly GCA_030789695.1 of Scilla litardierei. Taxonomy (NCBI): domain Eukaryota; kingdom Viridiplantae; phylum Streptophyta; class Magnoliopsida; order Asparagales; family Asparagaceae; genus Scilla; species Scilla litardierei. The sequence goes on from CM061142.1 coordinate 324,487,635, forward strand.
TTGGGAACAAATGGGTTCTCAAGATCAAGCATAAGGCTGATGGCTCTATAGACAGATATAAAGCTCTCCTTGTCGCGAAAGGTTTTACGCAACAGGAAGGGATAGACTACGAAGAGACCTTCTCACCTGTTGTACGTTTTACCTCGATTCGCTTGATTCTGGCTTTGGTAGCTTGCTTAGACCTCGAATTACATCAAATGGATGTAAAGAATGCCTTTCTCAATGGAGAATTGGACGAGGAGATCTATATGGAACAACCAACAGGGTTTGTAAAAGAAGGAAACGAACATAAGGTTTGTAAACTTCGTAAGTCCATATATGGTCTTAAACAATCCTCGAGGCAATGGTATATACGATTTCAAGAAGTTGTCTTATCAAATGGTTTTACCATGCTTTATGAAGATAACTGTGTATATATCAAGAGGATCAAAAGCAAGTATGTTATTATGTCTCTATATGTAGATGACATTTTAATAGCCGGAAATGACAAGGGCTTTGTGATGGATATCAAGGCTCGGCTTTCATCAGTATTTGAGATGAAAGACATGGAAGAAGCCGCATATATCCTTGGAGTTAAGATTTCAAGGAATCGTTCGAAGAAACTTCTTTCTCTTTCATAAGAGACTTATTATATAAAGAAGGTTCTAGAACGTTTTAATATGCAGGACTGTAAGTCCATTGATACTCCTATAAGCAAATGCGATAATTTATGTCTGAAAATATGTCCAAAGAACCAAAAGGAAAAGGACATTATGGAAAAAGTTCCATATTCCAGTGCAGTTGGTAGTCTTATGTACGTTATGATGTGTACAAGACCGGACATCTGTTTTGCCGTTGGAATGGTTAGTCGTTACCAATCCAATCCAGGGCAAGCACACTGGAAAGCGGTTAAGAGGATAATACGGTATCTTAAAGGGACTGTAGACTATGCTTTATGCTATCAAGGAAATGCCTTAAGGCTCGAAGGCTACACTGATGCTGATTGGGCGGGTGATCTCGATGAGCGACGATCGACCTCAGGACATGTTTTTCTACTCGGATCTGGTGCAATATCCTGGAGTAGCAAAAAGCAATCCTGCATCGCACTTTCAACTATGGAAGCTGAATTTGTAGCATTTAGCATGGCGGTCCAAGAAGCTGTTTGGCTTAGGAGATTCTTAGACAAGCTAATTGATGCAAGTGACTCAGATGTTGTACCAATATACAGTGACAGTCAAGCATCTATAGCCTATGTCAAAGATCTAAAATTCCATTGTAAGACCAAACACATTGATATCCGCTACAAATTTGCAAAAGACTATGATAAGAACAAGAAGGTAGACATTAGATACATATCTATGCATGAGATGATAGCGGATCCACTTACGAAGGCGATCCCCAGAGATGTGTTTTATAAACACTTATCATCTCAAGGATTGCATAAGGCTGAGTTGTATCAATGTATATTCACATGTCTATCAAAGATCAAATTTAATAAAAGAATAAGTTCTTTTCGACATTGCATATGAGTTTCTTGAAAATGTTTGTGTACATTTCTTTTAATCTCAGCTATATTTTCTAGTATGTCGGATGATTGAGGTTGGCTCTCTCACATGAGCAACCGCCTTTATTTCATCAGACGGATAAGATAAAGATGAGACCTGTTTAAAGTCAAAATCGTCAGACGGATGATTTAGAGTCATGACTTAAACAAAATGGTCGTATGAAAGATCTGCATCATATGGATGATTACAAAAGATCTAAGAGAATGTTTTCTTGTCTGTCTTATGCGGGATGTGGGTCCAGGAGATCAATGAATAGTAAAAGGGACTCAAAGTCAGACATTGTGTTGTCTGATCATCATCCTTACAACATCATTAAGACATACGCTCCCTGGAAAAGGAGTGATGTTGTAATACGTATTCATACTACGTATGCATTTGACCATTGGGTTAGAATAGTAATTGTGTTTACTATTATGTGAGACCCAAAGACCACATGGGTCTTGAATTTCTTACCCTTATGGACTCTAATTGGTTCCTTTAGATTTGACTGGGTGATCGCTGTCTTAGCATGTTGTTTATGGACTATGATCAATTCGGTCCGGTGGGGCATGTTAGAAAAATGAGTCAAGTCAAGATCGAAAGGATCGCAAGAAGAGGAAGATTAATTTCATATTCACATTTGGACTTTAGAGATTCAAAGCTGGCCAGCCAATTGTAATCCAGATGGGATCCAATTGTTGAATATAAAGTATAACAAATGTGAGGAAATAATCTAGGGTAAAGCATGCGTTGATCTACTCAACTTTGCACCTCAAGGAGTGTTGTGTATCTCTAACAAGTGCACAACAGCAGACTCTATGCGCATGACGGTCACACGGTGTTACGCCTATTTGACCGAGACCCGTAAAGCACGAGCCCAGGAGCCCGACTGCTGGTCCAAAGCCCATCTGCGTCCTCAAAGCCCATTCGACAAAGGCCCTACAAGGGACCTTCTCGAACGCCGATCCGACCCGGCCCCAATAACCCGTTGGTCGCTCGCCCACTCCTGCGAAAACCACTCCCCCGGACGCGCGACCACTAAAGAGCGATAATGGGGAGGTGCTGGCAGGGCGGAGAGAGCGGCGGCAAGGGGGGACTGATGGGGCACGATCAATGGCGGACGTGGGACGTGGGTCAGAGGCGATCACGTCGGGGCTCTACAAAAGGGCCAGGAAGACGACGAAGAAAGGGACCGCATCTCAGGTAACAAAACATAAGGTACTCCATCAACGACCTCGTTCCCCCAATTCATCTCCTTCCTCCCCCGCTCGCGCCGAGAGACGCCGTCACGATCTCCTCACGAGTCAGACCGTCTCCGCCGGGCCTCCTTTCTCAGATCTCTATCTGACTTAGGCATCGGAGGGGATTTGGCCGGAACCAAGGTCCGGCCCCCTGACGAGCGTTCTCGTCTACGCAGGTGAACAACAGACCAACGGGCTGAGGCTACCCCTCGCCCCTCTCCGACCACTCGATCAACCGGACGGTGAGGCTTCCCCTCACCCTCAGCCTTCCTTGGCCGAGCACGCCCTACCGAGGCCGAGCGTCCTAATCGGGTTCAAGACTCTCCCTCGCCACCCGTCGGCCGTGCGTCTACCCGGGTGACTGAGGCTTCCCCTCGTCCCCCTTCCAGCCGAGGCCGAGCACGTCTGTCCGAGGCCGAGCGTCTCAACCTGGGCCGAGGCTTCCCCTCGCCCCTTCTGCACCAATTTGAAGCCCCCGAGGGACCCAAAGCGGGCCCCTTGACCACGTTGACCGGGTTCTCCACGGTCAACGCTTTGTAGTGAGAAAACACTCTGAAACATCTGGCGCCGTCTGTGGGAACGAGAAATCGTCCCACGAAGAAGCAAACCACACCAACAATGGCACGAGCCAGCAATGGGAGGAAGCGCATGCCCTCCATCCCAGAGGAGGGGAATGGCACAACAAACGGCAATCCCGAGGACACACCCGTCAGCGGCCACCCCACCCTCTCCACCGAAGAAGCCGGCGGCTCAGAACTGGCCACGCAGGGACAGCTCCGCGCCCTAGCTCAGGAGACCAACACGAGCCTCCAGACGTTGGTCGCAACGGTGCAGCAGCTCGTCGGCCCTGCGCCACCCAACGGAGGCACGTTGGACGACAGCCATCGATGGGCGGGGGGTCCCCCACACTTGCGGTCCACCGTGGTCGACGACCACGGGACCCGGAAACCGAACATGGAGCGTCGGTTCACGCTGTCTGGCTCTCGTCAGGCGAGGTCACGCGCCTCCTCACCCAATCGTGAAAGGAGCCGAAGAGAGACCGAAGGGACGGACGGCGAATCAAGGACGGCCTCGTCTCATCGATCGCGGTCGTCCCGCCGCAGGAGAAGCGAACGACACCACTCGAGAGACCGATCACGGCGGAGCAGGAGCTCCCGCAGGAGGAGTCGGGAACGTCGGGACAGCCCGGCCCCCAGTGTGGCGAAGGCTGCGGAGCCAGCCCCGCTGGCGCCGGTGGTACCCCCACCCCCGGTCGATCCAGAGGCAGGCGAGTACCGCATCCCCGGAGGCATCCACGGAGATCGATGCCCCTTGTCACGGAGAATAACCGACGCACGGGTCCCCTCCCGATTCCGGATCCCGGTGCTGGGAAAGTACGATTGAATAGGAGACCCGGCACACCACGTGATGGACTACGAGGGGGGCATGGCCTTCCAGGGAGCTGACGATGACCTGCTTTGCCGGGGCTTCTATTCTACTCTCAGGGGAGCGGCGAGGATCTGGTACCACAGCCTGCCCGGCCGCTCCATCGACAGCTTCGAACAACTCGCCCAGTTGTTCTGCAAACAGTTCATGGCGGGGAGGCTGATCAAACCTGGTGCTGAACATCTGTTCAACATAGTACAAGGCCCGGCCGAACCACTCCGACAGTTCATGCGCCGCTTCAATGCGGAAAGGCTAAACGTGAACAACCCACCCGACCTGGTGGTCCAGACGGCTCTTAAGAAAGGGCTTCGCCACAGGGGCCTCAAGAAGTCCCTGCACAACGACCCCCCAAAGGACCTCCCCGGGATCATGGCAAGGGCCGAGCGCTTTATGCTGACCGAGGAGGCCTTGGCCGAGGATGCAGGAAAAACCGCTCGAGGGACCAAGCGTGGCGACGGCGGACGAGCAAGCCCCGAAGGATACCGGACCGAAAAGAGACAAAGGAACAGGCAACGGGGAGAAAGCGCGAGGGACACCACCCCAGACGCCATTCTCGCCCAAGTACAGAAGGAAGAGCGAGCTGATCGCCCCCCGCCGAAGGCTAAAAGAGGCGGGAAGAACAGGGAGAAGTACTGTAAGTACCATAAGGACGATGGTCACGACACGGAAGATTGCTGGCATTTGAAGAAGGACATTGAGAAGCTGATGAGCCGAGGGCACGCCAGGAATCAGGCCGACGAGCCGGCCCATGGAGAAGGGACCTCCACACAGCCGGACAAGGGGAAGAAGATCAACACCATCCAAGGCCCCCTCCGCATCATAGAGTGAGCAGGCAACATCCTTCCCCCCGGGGGGCGGCCTAAGTATGAGGGAGATATCTAGTTTTACATCCCTCTGTTTAGCTTCATTTCTCCTTTTCCGTTTCCTCCAAATGTACCGGTCCAACTGGACCCATGAGAGTACAAACGCCTTCTTTTTATTGTCTTTATTCCGACGGAGTTGACATGTCGCCAGTAACGTAAAAGGCCGGGGACCGTCGCCTCACTGGAGGAGGAAGAGGAGCTTTGCCCTCATCGACTATCTCCGGCACTCATAAGTCTGGGAGCAATTCCCCCAGCAGACGCGGACGCCGACCGGTCCTAAGCCGAGGAGCTTGGCCCTTGCCGACCGACCCCAGTGCACATAAGTCCAGGGGCGACTCCCCCGGCAAAGCGCGGGCGCCGACCGGTCCTAAGCCGAGGAGCTTTGCCCTCGCCGACCGACTCCAGTGCCCATAAGTCTGGGGGCGATTCCCCCAGCCGGCACGGACGCCGACCGGTCCTAAGCCGAAGGGCTTGGCCCTCGCCGACCGAGTCCAGAGCTCATAAGTCTGGGGGCGACTCCCCCAGCAGGCACGACACCGACTGGTCCTAAGCCGAGGAGCTTTGCCCTCGCCGACCGACTTCAGCGCTCATAAGACTGGGGGCAATTCCCCCAGCAGGCAAGGACGCCGACCGGTCCTAAGCCGAGGAGCTTTACCCTCGCCGACCGACTCCAGCGCTCATAAGTCTGGGGGCAGTTTCCCCAGGAGGCACGGACGCCAACCGGTCCTAAGTCGAGAAGCTTCGCCCTCGCTGACCGACTCCTGCGCCCCTAAGTCTGGGGAGAATACCCCCAGCCAATGCCAGTTTCGTCCATTCCCAAGCCAAGAACAAGGCAACAACACCAAGTACACAAAAATTCCAAGTAAGTCGATTTCATTTATATTAGTTAACCCGAGTACAAAAATGCGTCTTATTTACAAGGGATCAAGGCGAAGGGAACACCCTACAAACAGTCTACTCGCGACAAATGGCAGAGTTCAGATCGACACCGACAAAGCAAAATTGGTTGACAAAAGACCCAGAGTAGGTGACCCAAGCTAGCAGCCATGCAACCAGCAATTGTCGGCCGCGGGGCTGAAGGAGAGGGCGGGGGCCGGGGATCCATTTCAAGTAGACTGGCCCAAAGCGAAGCGGATGCTTAAAAATTTGAGGATAAGGCTGGGAGGGACTGCTTAAGGAGCCCGAGCTCGGGAGGACACATCCTCGGGCACTTCGCCCTGCTCAGAGCGAGGGGACTCGACTGGCGGAGGGGCTTGCCGGACACGTTCCACACATTCCCGGAAGGAAGACTGGACGACTTCGACGATCCGGGGGGCGATGATGTCTATATACTTACCGAAGGCCCCCCTGAGAACCTCGAAGATCTCCTTCCCCAGGGTCTCGACGACGCCCTTCTCGACCTCCTCCGCCAGCCGCATTACCTGACGCCGGTCCGACAGCTCCCTCTGAAGCTCCTCCCTCTCCAGACGGAACGATTCCGCCGCTTCCTCGGCTGACTGATGAGCATCCCCTAGCTTTCCCTCAAGGTCACCCACTTGCCCCTCCAACGCAGCCACACGGAGGGCGAGGCGCTGAGACTCCATCTGGGCCTCCATCATGGCCACCTCGGCCGCCCCGGCCCGCTCCTGAGCCCTCATGGAAGATTCCTCCATCTCCCTCAAGCGGACGGCTCGACACTGCAACTCCACGGCGAGCGCTGAACCCTGAAAAGACGAGACATGGGCTAAGGAGAAGATAAAGAGAAAGAGAGGATAGCAAGATAACCGAACCTGTTGGAGGATCCAGACCAAGGAATCCGACATCTTGTCGGCCGGGATCTTCTTCAGGAGGCTGCGGTCCCGGGGAGGGACGGAGACCTCGGCAACCTGCTGGGCCACTGCTCGGTCAGTAAACATCGAACTCCCAGGGACGACAATCGAAGCCAAGTCGCTCGCCAACAAGGCCCCGACCCTTGGTGATACGGGCGAAGACGCTGCGAGGGGGGTGGCTGGCAGAGCTATCGAAGGGTCCCCGGCGGTCACCACGGGAAGCGCGGAACCTGCCGGGCCGGAGGGATCCACGTCCTCCTTCCTCTTCTTTCCACCGTGGAGCTCCGAAGGCGCCGAAGGAGAACGCTTCCGCATCGCACCATCCTCACCCCCCGGAAGGGGATCGCCAGAAGAAGAGGCGGGAGGCGCGGCCACCACCTTACCCACGGCAGGCTCGGCTCGGCGCACCTCCTCCTCAACGGTCCTCCGAGGCGCCCTTCCAGAGGTACTACCTCGGCTCCGAGCGGCTCCACGACGGATCAGATCGTCAACGTCACGAACGAATTCGCGGCCAGCCATCCCTGCAAAGGAGACCGAAATCAGGATGAGTCATAGGGCGATCCAGGGATGAAAAATCGACCTACCCGGAGACCACAAGATGGCCTTCAGGAGTAGGTCGTCCAGCAAAGACCAAATGGACTTCGTTTCCAAAGGAAGAGCCAACAGAAGCGCAGCGGCTGCCCGGTCGGCGTCTGAGAGAACTAACGACGGGCGAGAATGGACAGAACTGCCCCAGCTTGTCAGAATCTGGGCCTCGCCCAGGAAGACCACGAAGACATAATCCAAGTTCCAATCCCCTGACCAGCGGGGTAACCCGATCAGGCATTCCCTCCTCGAACGAGCTCGGAGTAGCAGCCATGACCCCGGACCGACCGTCTGGGCCTGGTAAAAGTAGAAGAGAAGGGGGAGAGTCGGCTCCAGACCACAGGTACAGCAGAGCGCTACGAAACCCGTCAATACCGCGATCGAACATGGGGTGAACTGACACAGGGACACTGTGAAATGTTCCATGACCTGGATGAAGAAGGGATGGAGCGGGAAGCGAAGACCCAGGCGGAACATCTCGACGTAGACACCGACCTCATTGCTCCTCGGGAGGCAAATCCGCTCGTCGACGAATGGAACCCGAACCTCGTATGGGAAGCAGAGATATCTTTCCCGGATCTCCGCGGCCACCGAAGGAGGGGTCCTCGACGGCGTGCGGAGGACAACCGGGGGCACATTAAGCCGTACGGCAGCCAACGACACGTCATCACGGGCGTAGTCTGGAAAAAGTTTCTCCTTCCCCTTATCTTGAAGAGAACGACTCCCGGCGGGGGAACCAGACTCCCCTAGCCGGGGTTCGCCCCGTCCGGACTCCGGAGGACCCCTCATCCTCCGGCCAGAACCGCCTATCCTAAGAGCAGCCATAGGATGAAAGCAAGAGAGGAATTACCTATTCTCAACTATTTTGGAGAGGACAAAGAAGCGAAGGCGACGGGAAACTCCGGGTTGCTGAAGGCTCTGAATACCGGGAGGAGCGAAGAAGAAGTGGAGATCAACACAACTGGGGATCTTATACGCCAGGGGAGAATTCGAAGCGCCTGACAAGAATGCGTGGCGAGGCTCGAAGAGTCGGCGGCGTTCCGAAATTGGCGCCAGTCGAAGACCAATCGATCCGCCTCATCATGACCTGCATTTATGGCCTCGCCTCGATTGAAGCGCCGCTCGGAATCCCAGGAGACATAACGGGTGATCCGAGCGAGCCGAGGCTGATCGACCCCACCAATGGCGGCTCACAAACCCTTCGGCTTCTCGAATTTAAGGCGACTACGTGAGCGGCGGGGATAAGCTTGCCGCTACACGCGGCAGCATCTGAAGGCCGACGGTGCTTCGGAACCCGCGCCTTAAAAACATCGAACGGGCCAACTCATGATGACGACTAATAAATGAGTCGGCATCGACTGGCGAGCTCGTCACAATCGGCAGTGGTCACATCGGCCGAGCCGAACCGGCCAAGGCCGATCAACCCGACCGATGGGGGCAATTGTTACGCCTATTTGACCGAGACCCGTAAAGCACGAGCCCAGGAGCCCGACTGCTGGTCCAAAGCCCATCTGCGTCCTCAAAGCCCATTCGACAAAGGCCCTACAAGGGACCTTCTCGAACGCCGATCCGACCCGGCCCCAATAACCCGTTGGTCGCTCGCCCACTCCTGCGAAAACCACTCCCCCGGACGCGCGACCACTAAAGAGCGATAATGGGGAGGTGCTGGCAGGGCGGAGAGAGCGGCGGCAAGGGGGGACTGATGGGGCACGATCAATGGCGGACGTGGGACGTGGGTCAGAGGCGATCACGCCGGGGCTCTACAAAAGGGCCAGGAAGACGACGAAGAAAGGGACCGCATCTCAGGTAACAAAACCTAAGGTACTCCATCAACGACCTCGTTCCCCCAATTCATCTCCTTCCTCCCCCGCTCGCGCCGAGAGACGCCGTCACGATCTCCTCACGAGTCGGACCGTCTCCGCCGGGCCTCCTTTCTCAGATCTCTATCTGACTTAGGCATCGGAGGGGATTTGGCCGGAACCAAGGTCCAGCCCCCTGACGAGCGTTCTCGTCTACGCAGGTGAACAACAGACCAACGGGCCGAGGCTACCCCTCGCCCCTCTCCGACCACTCGATCAACCGGACGGTGAGGCTTCCCCTCACCCTCAGCCTTCCTTGGCCGAGCACGCCCTACCGAGGCCGAGCGTCCTAATCGGGTTCGAGACTCTCCCTCGCCACCCGTCGGCCGTGCGTCTACCCGGGTGACTGAGGCTTCCCCTCGTCCCCCTTCCAGCCGAGGCCGAGCACGTCTGTCCGAGGCCGAGCGTCTCAACCTGGGCCGAGGCTTCCCCTCGCCCCTTCTGCACCAATTTGAAGCCCCCGAGGGACCCAAAGCGGGCCCCTTGACCACGTTGACCGGGTTCTCCACAGTCAACGCTTTGTAGTGAGAAAACACTCTGAAACACACGGTCTATTTCTCGGTATGATAAACAGAAGAACTATTTCCTTACAATCCCCTCAAGTGTGAGTGGGAGATGTTGGATATGGACGACATGTATACACCCATGAGGGGATGTATGAGGGTCTACGGACCTCAGATGTCGCGTGCATGAAAGCATGTACGAAGGGAACCTTTTCATGTGTGAAAAGGACCACTCGATAAGTGGAAAAATGCACATTATAAGTGCATAAAGGCACTTGATAAGTGCATGAAGAAGTGGATAAGCAAGGGTGTTAATATAAGCTAATAAGCTTATATGTAGTTATTTCCTACAATAACTACCCCTAAAGCCTATAAATAAGACCCAAGGGTAAGGCATTTTAGGCTAATCCTGCATGCCATAAGTTTGCATAAGGCAAACCTTTTCCTCTTCTCCCTTCCATCAAGTTCTTCTTCCTAATAGAGATTTAGACGGTGGAAACTCTGCTTCGATCCTCTGTGACGAAGTACCGACCGTTGTGGCAAATCCGAGGGCAAAGTTCAGAGACTACAGCACAGCGTACGCTAACGTAAGTCTCCTCGATCCTCTATCCTCTACGCGACGGGATCCAACAGTCCTCGACACAGATTTCGATGGAACCTTATTGAAAATGTACACATCAGTTTCTAGGGCATAGCCCCATAGGGAGGTTGGTAACTCAGCTTCACTAATCATTGACCACACCATGTCTAACAAAGTGCGATTCCTTCTCTCCGAAACACCATTATGCTGAGATGTATAAGGAGGTGTGACCTGAGAGAGAATCCCATTCTCTTTTAAATATGTAAGGAATTCAGGGCTCAAGTATTCTCCTCCTCGATCAGATCGAAGAATTTTAATACTCTTACCGGTTTGTTTTTCAACTTCGTTACAATACTCCTTGAATTGCTCAAAAGTTTCGAACTTATGTTTCATCAAGAACACGTGTCCAAACCTAGAGTGATCGTCAGTAAACGTAACGAAATATGAATATCCTCCTTTGGCTAAGGTAGACATAGGTCCACATACATCCGAATGTGCGAGACCTAAGAGTTCACCAACTCTCTCCCCATAACCTGCAAAGGAAGTTTCGAACTTATGTTTCGAACTTATGTTTCATCAAGAACACGTGTCCAAACCTAGAGTGATAGTCAGTAAATGTAACGAAATATGAATATCCTCCTTTGGCTAAGGTAGACATAGGTCCACATACATCCGAATGTGCGAGACCTAAGAGTTCACCAACTCTCTCCCCATAACCTGCAAAGGAAGTTTTGGGCATCTTACCTTTGAGGCAAGACTTGCAAGTGTCGTATGACTCATAATTCGAGAGGCCAAAAGACCCCTCTTTATGTAACTTGCTAAGTCTCTTCTCTCCGATATGGCCTAGTCTACAGTGCCAAAGATAGGTTTCATTATAACCTGATTCCTTGCGTTTTCGTGTATTAACATTTAATACAACTTCATTATTCAACGTGTACACACCATTGTTTATGGTCCCAAATCCTAGCAATTTACTATTATAAAAAATGTTCTTCACATTTTCATTGATAATAAATATATAACCCTCTCTGGCCAAAGATGAGACGGAGATAATATTGCATAGAAAATTTGGGATGTAGTAACATTGCTTCAGAAGCAAGTTAGTACCATTCGCCAATGTGTGTGTGACATCTCCCACGGCCATAGCAACAACACTTGCTGCGTTGCCGACCTGGAGAACGACATCATTCTTTTCGAGTTTTCTATTAATTCTCATTCCCTGTAACATATTACAAATGTGAGAGCCAGCACCGGTATCTAATACCCATTAGAAGTCACGGGAAGAACTACACTTTGTATAATTATTATAGAAGTTGAGGCATCGGTATGCCCTTTCTTCTTTTGTTCTCGTACTGCTCGTGTTCCCCTTACACAGTCATTATATGTATTACCAGTTGAAATATTCTTGTCTAGGATATTTTAAATTTCACCCGTCATGCTGGAAAGAATAGAACTCCTAAAGTTAGCATGCGTTCATAATTTTTAAATACAATTAGATTGGTTTTTATCCAATTATATTCTCCCACTATTTTAATGATAATATAAAGCCATAACATTAATAAATCTAGTGGAAGAGAGATCCAACCACCCTGAGTCTCCCAACCTTGAGTGTGCTCAACAAGTTGTTTGACTCTGCAGTCGGTAGATGAACTCTTCATCAATCATATCATATATGACTCCATATAGATTTCTACCCCTATTCACTTATGATCATGAGTGTGCTCATCCAAATCATAATGACTAGTCCAGTCAGACCCTTGTTTTCGTGTCTAGCTTAACTTACGTCGGCGTTCGGTGTATTCACGACACGACGGTTTGGGTTAAGTTTAGACTACATCACATGTAATTAAAAGTTGGTTTCCATAAGGTTGGCATGCCACAGCTTGAGTGTGCTCAACAACTATAACATGTAACCTATAGTCATGAAGACTTCAAAACAAGGAGGGCTGCGATTTATCTTGAAGAAGATTATTAACGTATTAGACTAGATATAGTTGATGGTGTCACATAATTATGATTCGTATCCTTGCGATCCAGCGGAACACGGACAGGGATTTGACTAGGACAGGATCACTATCCCCAGTCAACCTTAGGGTGATCTTCAGCACTAGACAAAAAACACTAGACCGGATCATGGTCCATTGAAGGAAAACTCACCATTCATATGTGTGCCATCAACTAAAAGTGGCTTCATTAAAACTAGTTAATCCTATCAACTAGTTGAATCCAAAAATTCAAAATTTATTAGGATTTGTTAATAACTTTTATTAATTCCTTATCAACTATAAGGAATGATTTTTAAGGTGCTATCATAATCGTGTATTAGGCATTTAAAACAATTTTAAATCACAGCGAAGCAATCTAAAAAAATTATCTCATAATAATTAGACAGCTTTTAATGGCTAACCTAAAAGGTTTTTCTTGTGTTAACAATTAAGGAACAAGAATAACATAGCCATAAAAATGTAACAACTTAAATTTTATCAAATGAAATCTATGCACGTCCTACGTCGGACGGATGATAGAAATATAAAATAGCAGCGGAAAAATTATTAAACACTTTAATAAAGAACCTTAAAGACATCATGTACCCTAACCAAGAATATCTACTATCTTGGGTTGGGTCTCACCAACCCCTAAGATAGATCTAAACTACTGCATAAATATGAAAGCATAAATAAAATTGACTTACCCGGAACTTTGCTTCCGCAGAAAATAAAGCGTCGTTTTCAGCAACAACTTTAGCTCCCCAAAGCTAGCCGCCTCCGTGCCTCCAATACTGATCCACCCGAAGCGAGCCGACACTGTGCTTCCGAGTCCATCACTTACCGAAGAAAGTTTCACTTGAGTAGACCCACATCAAAGACTTTTGGATCGGATCCAGACCTCCTCGTTGTCTTGCTAGGACTCGATCGGAGGATTAGAAGAATTATTAGAGGGAAATAATTTAAGTCTTAGATCGAGCGTACTCAAAACTTTTTAGAGTTTCTCGAATTAGAGACTTGGTGTGAGTTTCAATGAGGAGGGCTACCCCCTATTTATATAGGGAGCCGGCCCCTCCTCCTTTGCTCCGTGCAATGTGGGACTATTAAAATGGGTTGTTTAACATTAATTTTATAGAAGTCCAAACTTCTAAAATTAACCATAAATCCATTTCTGAGTTTTAACTTTGAAACAACCTATTAAATCAAAGATATAGAGAAAACAATCGCATAGAAAAAAAATGGCGTCCAATTTCGATATCATTTGACCCTTCAAATGTCGAAAATAAACTCTGAAATCGTATTTCGCACAAAACTACAAATTCACGCTTCCCAAGGAGGCTGATCAGATCGTGCCACTTGGCACAATCTATGAGTGCCACATGGCACGCACCTGGGCAGCCTAGTGGGTCTGACCCACCAGGCGCAGGTCAGACCCGCAAGCCCTCTTGGCTCCTTTTGATGTTGTCTTTGCGTTTCCGGACTTGTTTGAGCTCAGATTTGAACGTGGTTTCTTTCTGTGGATTTCTCTGGAAGTCCCCTTCGATCCCATGCATTTTTGTCAAGTTAATACCAAGTATTAATTACACATAATGTGTAAAGTCCCAAATGCTAAACACTCTTTAGCTTTAATCTCACAACTTACTTTTGAGCTAAATTATTCCAATGCATCAAATGCATCCGCTTAACATTCTACCTATTAATAAGATGTAAATCCTACTCTGCGTGAGACCCGACAGCCTGACCCTACTACAGGTTGGGACTCGAAATTCCTAGACGCCAGTAACCACGAGCAGCAGGTGTCGTCCCTGTTTCACCATCATAATTATGTGATTGACCCATCGACAAAAGTGTCATCGGGATCACTCTGACTGTGTCCGTGATGAATACCGCAGTTTTAGTCACTTCATCTTAACTATGTCACTGCATAGCCTAGGGTATGGTAAACTGTCAATCCTAATAGCTATTACTGGCCAGTATTATTCGGTCTTTAGTATATACATGTTGTACTTCCTACAACATACCTTGGCCAAGGTTTTTACCAAGAACCGTACTGAGCCAGTGACACTAACTTTCCATTAACGGAAGAGACGAATCCTCTCTTGATCACTACTCAACTCGTATGCTTCAAGTGCCACCCAACCTAAGACCTTTCAGTAAGCCTTGCCTTGAAACTAGATCATATATCTAAGTGACACGGTTCACGCCCATGTTCGTACAATGATCTTAAGTCCGTAGGACCAACTTGCCTATCATCACTAGAAATTTATCAATGATACATTAGTTAACTTAACCATTTGATAACCTTTTATTGGGCCGTTTAGTGGACTCATTCTCCAATAAGCACCTGCGTCTCGTCTCCGACTTCGCCAGGTCGAATGATAATGAGATCATTAAGACAAAGACATAATGGTCTGTCCGATTTGTTGATATCCTTTTCTCGACGCATCTATGACCATGAACGTTTTACGACTCAAGCTCCTATCAGTCAGACACTCCTCATAATCGAGATCTCTATCTAGATACATGTATGACCTTACTATGAGTCTAAGGAAATTATCTAAGTAACATATCAATAGAAAACACTCAGACAATTGATACCAGAAAGCATACTTTCATTCATGAACCCGATGTTTACATAGATAAATTGCCTCGAGGGCATACATCTCTCAACAGATTATTAGTTGAAGGTATAGCTGTTTGGGTCATGGGGTGGCATAAAATGTGTAGACATAGTTGGCATGCCCCGGAAGACTGCAAATCCTGCAATTCCATGCAAACTACAAAAGATAATCTTGCGCTCCCATCTAAGCATCACGGTTTACTGAGCTATAAAAATTATTCGAATACGTCCCATCTGGCATTTACAAATGGGTAGCAATCAGGTAGAAGGGGGTAAAAATTTTCTTTTATTGGTCTCTTTTTTATATGCGTAATCCAACAAATACACAATTAAATCGATATCAAGCCGATTGCCTCCCTGGCAACGGTGCCATTTGCGTAGTACGCAAAAATATGATAATCGCAAGCATACGGTGTCAGTTGTAGCTAATGGGTTGAACAAAGGGAGGCGATGGTATGGGTATCGATTAATCGTATATCTAATTAGCTACACGAATGGTAGTAGAAAAAAGTGGAGAAGTACACTAAAAATACTAAAAGAAAAAGTTTTGAGTGCTAAGCCGTCACCACTGATGTAAATTAATAATGCGAGTTGATCTAGCTTCTCGAGCAAACTGATTATAGTCATAGATGACAGCCGAGACTCAATCCTTGTCCTCTCGACGTCCAATCATGAGAGAGGACTCGAAGAATATGTTGGACCCCTGTCGTAACCCTAATGGTTGTCGGTCTCTATGATATATGTGATTCTAGTGAGTGTGCCCGATGGTTAGTCGACGCCTAGCACTAGATAGTCAACCCTCCTCGATGAAGAAGTGAGTTTAATTAAGTTCATCCAAGCATATTCCTAGAGTACTATCAAACTGGATCGATATCTGGGGCAATCCACCCACATGGATATGAGCTACACCCTAAGCACGAAAAACTACTTGCTAAGCATCATAATAAACGACAATTAGAGCAAGGAAATAAACATCACAAGCAACACAAGAGCAATCAAGAGCAATGCAATTGAAGGAAATACGAGAATTTAACACAAGAATTAGAAATGAAGTGTCTTACAATAACTGTAAGAACAACTCCCAAGGGGGTGAAAACCCTAGAAAAATCGCAGAAGAAAAGGAGACCCCCTCTCAATCACACTCACATTTGTATTTATAGTGTTACAAAAATTTGGCGGCACACGGTCGTGCCATAAATTGACATGGCCGTGTCATCGCCGAGAATATTAGGGCAGGGCAACGACGACTGCTTCGAGTACGGCCATTCCGCAAATTGGCACGGCTGTGTTAATCCTTCTCCATACCGCAGCAGCTCCAGGTGACACAGCCATGCAAAATGACCATGCTAAAGGAGAGCTCTCTACCCTATGAAGCTGAATTTAGCATGGCCATGCGGTATATTTGCACGGCCATGTCAATGGTGATGACACTCCTCCCTTGGGCTCATGGTATGACACGTCGTGTGATTGCACACACAGCCGTGTTGCCTGCTCTTTGGCCCATTTCTTCTTCTTTTGATCTTCGACCTTCGTTATTCTTTGCCGCCTTCTCACCTATGCTCCGCAAATCTTCGAATTGCATTGTTTTATGGATGGATTCCCTGAAATGCACAATATACATCCCCAAAGCATCAAATGTACCAAAACATGTAAAACGGTCAAAATAGCGAGAATGGTGTAGAATAAATGTGGAAAATCAAGGGTGAAAGTGGCAAAAAGGGGTAGAAAATACGCCTAACAGGCATCACTACTCAATAGAATAGATGATATCAAACCAAGCAACAATAATAATGACAGTGAATAACAAGGAGATATGAGCAACAGATATAAATGGTATGGTGCAAAGACATAACATATTATGATCATTTAATGCCATCATACTACTAAAATGTGGTATTTTCTAAGGAAAACCAATCCTAGGTCGTGACTTATAACGGAGAGCACGATGTGCAACCCAGAGACAATCTTGGACCGCGAGGTGCTACCTCGGACCGAGTAATAAGAACTCAGGATCCGTAGACAGAAATCCTCCCAGATATGGGCCGAAAGCAAGCTCGAATTGCTCTCGTACTCTATCAAATTATTAGTTTCACAAACCCCAGTGAGTCATGTTAGGTTGATTAGTTAGTAGTTTTTTGTCGAGTAATATTCATGTCGGCTTATGCGGTCTAAGTTTAATATTATTTAAACTACGTAATTTGGAGATTACGCACAATAGGCCAAATTTGTACCTGTAGTAACAAGACATGACATGAGCCAATTCTCCATTTTAATCCACAATCGATACTTATCAGTATCGTCAAAAGTATCATCCCCTAGACTACGCAGTTTAAGCATAACATTAAACATTCTAGTGCTAGCATGCTTAAGGAGACAATTTTTCAACAGATTAAATGGCATAACAATAATGTTGACGTAGATGAAAATTATAATTCACATGCCCATAAGATAAAGGAAAAACTGGAATTATTTTTATTTATAAGAAATTTCTGTTTTTAAACTAACATGAGAAAACGAACCTTTATATGCAGTGAACCAAGCTGTGAAGGGAATATAAGCAACAACTTTAATAAAGGAAAACTGAGGATGAAATTCTAATGATCCTGAAAATTCGATGCTAGAGGGATCATATTAGGGATTTCTCTTCTTCATGTAGTGGCTACAGGAAAAATATTCCGAGTGTACATAAGGAGTAGGGATGGGCAAAAAGTTACTCTAGGGTCAAGGGAGGCAAAAACAGAAGCACTGTATGGTCGTGACAGCCAAACAAAAGACTAAAACCCCAAAACCAGAAAATACAAAGGACTATGGGTTCCAGACAGTAAAAGGGCAGAGAGCCGAAACAATCAGAGAGCAAACAGGGGACCCAAGAACCACACAACCAACGAAGATGAAACCCCAAGACCCCCACCCGAGCCCTTTGGCCCTGAAAATTATATGTGAGATCTAATACTAAAAACTCACCAGGCATGCATCCAAATCGACGTCATTAAATTGATCATAAGCATATGTAAATCTGAAAATTACTCACCAAAGATACACATGCATATAAAGACTCGATTTCATGGAATCCTTAATTTAATATATACACAATGATGCATGTGATGTAATAGATGCATGAGTGCATATGCAAATTTTTTGTTTTAATTTTTTAATGGAAAGGAGAAAGAAAAGGATGCATGATAAAAGGTTAAAGAAAAGGATGCATGAAAAAGGAGAACGAAAAAAATATATATAAAGTGATGGGAAAACATGGACATGGTGCATGAAATGCTCCTCCCCCAGGTTGGAACTGAGCATTGTCCTCAATGCAAAATATGAAGTGAGGATGTGAGAAAAAATGTATGGGGGAGAGGTAGAAAATGGGTGATGGTGTGAAGGTGGGTCCTCCCCAAAGATGGGACGTGAATATGCCCTGAATATAATATGGAGGTGGTAGACTAGGGCTCCATGAAATGTGTGGGGGAGGGAATTGGTAAGATGGTCAAGAGCAGCCATCATCGGGTGGTGGTGGTGGTGATAGGAGTGGGCAGGGTCTAGTGTCAGGGAAATGGTGAAGATCAACGTGCCAACCAAACATGTCATAGAGCATCGAATGCATACTGTAGAGTGTAGCTCTGATGCCATGATTGGTGTCCCTAATGTCCTGGACACTTTCCTCCAAATGTCGTATACAAACCTTGAGGGTGGGAGGAGGAAAGGTGTCGGAAAGGCCAGAGATGGGCTCCACAGTGAAGGGTGGAGGTGGGGTGGTGGAGGGGGTGTGACATCGTCAGTGTGTGTAGGTGGGACAATGAGATCTATGTGATCCTGATCGGGGATAGGCTGAGGCTGGGCTGCGGGAATAAAAGCTGGAACAGGGAAAATGACCACTGCACGGCCTCGACAATACAAGTGCGCTCAGGATTGGGCAATATGGTGTAGGGAGGAGTGTAAGAGTGCCCGTGTAGCCAAATAAATTGCCATGCCAAATCATCTGCATATTGTTCAGTACAGAAATATTGAGGGATGTGGCGCCGGGATCCTTAGGCAAATCATATGGGATCTGGAGGGAGAGGTGACTAGAAATCAGGGTAATTAAGCCATCGCAACAAATTTTCCTAGCTGTGTAGTTTCTAAAGTGGATGAGCCTATGTGTTAGCTAATCAGTGGCATCGAACAGAATTCGTGGTGATGTGGTGCCGTTCATGTGTACAATACAGGGATGTGTCATGGCCCATATGAATTAGGAGCTCATGTCTTGAGACAGTGCTTGTCTCCTCCCTACAGAATAAAGTATTCGTGAGAATGCGATGGGCGAGTTGTAAACATGGGTGTATAATGGATGAGGCCTTCGCCGTGGCAGGGGAAATGTTCTAATCCTGTGATTTGGTGCCAGAATGTGGAAGTAGTGAATGTATCAGGGGAAGAGCTAAGTGGCCTAATGGAGTCTCAAATCGTAGCGGAATGCCAACTGAAGAGGGTTTTCAGGTCATCAAATGTGATGGTGTGATCGGTATTAATGAGCATGAATGCAATGCTGGAGCCTAAGAGCTCAAGCGAGCTAAGGAACTTGAGTGTGAGGCATGTGTATGTATGGTCTTCACAAGCCAAAAAGTCATGCCACCATATGTTTGAAAATAGTGTCTGAACACCTTCGTCGGCTCTAAGTTTTTCTTGAGTAGGAATGCTTGCGAATTTCGTCGCAAGGAGGGGTCGATGGGATAGGGTTATGAATTTTTCCAGTTGGAATTCATTCTTGAATATGATTCCTATGGTGTCAACCACGTGTGGGGGAATGGCCATTGGGGGTGGTTGTGTTGATGATGAGAGCGTGTCAGATGTGCATGCACATGCAGCCTTAGGGTGTGGTGGTGGTCTGGGTGCCGGATGTTTCTAACGCGGGGGCATGCATGGTGAAGTGTGTGAAAGTGAAATGCAAATGTGATACATGGCAAACAAACAGACACAACCAAAAACTCCCAAACCAAAATATCGAGCACACACAGCAAGAATGAAAATTCAGGGCAATTTGAAGAAAATTGAGAATGGAGCAAAATTACCCAAAATTCGTGATGATCCTCGTTGTGATACAGTGCTCCAAGCTTCGAGCAATTGTTCCAAGCTCCAGATGTAGCCAGAAATCACCCAGGGTATCGAAATCTCCCAAAAGCTTCAAAAGATTGTTTCTAGTGTTTTATTGGGGGGGTCGGGTGTAGAAGCAATGGTGGGAATTAGGGTGATATGAATGGAGATAGGGTGAAATCAAGGGATTTAGAAGTGGTTTTAGGGTTTTTGAACAGCGGGATTTAGAGAATTTGAAGAAGGGAAGTTGGAAAGATCAATCAAAATAGGGGGACCCTGATCGTATGGAGGTCTAGGGTTTATATAGGACTCGACGACACGACCATGTGACATGGGGTGATACGGTCATCTCGCCCTAAGTGAAAAATGGGTTAATTTGTTGCTAGTATGGGCTTGGGCCTCCACGGTCGTGTGAAATGTCACACGACTGTGTGGCAGTCTGGCCAAAAATATGGGGTTTTCTAGCACGGTTGTGTGGAAGGGCCATACGACAAGATTGTAAACTCAAGATATCCACATAATGTCTAGCTAGCTTATTTTTTAAATAATAGTGTAATACCACTTTTATTTGGATCGAAGCATTTTGTCTACGAAAATGGTCTTAAAACTTAATTTAATGAACTAAATATTCAAGTGTTGCGCTTACAAATCCATTTGTCTAGTTGGGGGTAATATGTGCATAATCAGGCACAAAGCAATGAAAGCATTGACACAACTATGGCCCAAGATGATGATATGACATGGTTAAATAATAAATTTTCATACTAGCAAATTTTTTATAAGAATAGACAAATATAGCAGTCAAGTAAATTTATTTATTCTTCATGAGTCAACAAAGAAACATCAATCAACTAACCTAAAAGCCTACAACAAGAGAAAATGGGGCAAAACTGTGAAATTATCCATAGTTATAGGCCACATTTATGCACAAATCCATTGATTGTAAATAATTTAATATGAGACTATAATATCTATAACAGTGAACAAAGCTAAAAAGATCGTAAGAAAACAAAATTGGATCCGATATTACATAAACATTTTAGCATGGGTATGTAATCCAACATTACATTACATACAAATATGAGAGTAAACTAAAAATTGATTCTTTTAATAAATATATCTTCTGTATGAAACACAAAAGCCCAATTCATGACAGAACAAACCAGAAAGATCAAATAAGAAACCTTCTCAAGCTTCTCCGAAAGTTCCTCGACCTTTGCTGACATTCAACAAGTCAACGGAAGCCGGAAGGCGCCGACGGTAGGGCTAGGGGTGGGCTGTAGAAGTAGAAACCTTCTCGAGCTTTTGCAAAAGTTCCTCGACCTTCGTCGACGCTCAGCTAGTCAACAAAAGCCTTGAGAATAGATCAAAGAAAAAATGGATTTAGGACAATTGAAACATAAATCGAAATATAAGAGCGAAAAAACTGAAAAACCAAAAGGAAGGAAAACCCCTTAACATCACCGTCTCGCCAATGGTGGTGCACTAGGAGAAAGGGGAAAATGGTGGGTGAGGTCCGATGACTACATGAGAATAGAAGAGAACTAACCTGGTGGCTGGAACTGCTTCCTCGACGAAGAAGGAGGCGGGGGCGAGGAAAAACTATAGTCCAAACTCCAAAGGCATTGCGCTGGTGGAAGGGCTAGGGGTGGGCTGTAGAACTTCTTGTGGGGGGTTTAGGCTTTTAGCCTTTTAGGATCATATAAATTCTAGAAATTGAAATAGAAGTCTAATTGATTTGAAACAGAAATCGAATTAAATTGAAACAGAATTCTAATTGAATTGAAACAGAATTCGAATTAAATTGAAACAATAGTTAGTACGCATTAATATTAAATTGAAACAGAATTCTAATATGAAGTGGGTGATGCGGTTAAACTGGCTTTAGACCAGGTCGAGCCGCCCAATGGGCTAGATATCTTTGCCCGGGTCCTGCACAAAAATGAACCAGGCCGGGCTGGCCCGGCAAGGATTTTGAGCCAAAATGGTCGGCCCAGGCATAGTCTTATCGGGACGGGCCCATGTTGGGCTATCGGGCCGGGCCAAAAATTGCCAGCCATACTCCATCATGGTGGTGGTTGTTGTCGGTTGTAGCTTTACATTGCTCGGATACCAATTATAGGACCTGAAACTATGGGGAAACACTGGAGGGTGGGGGCTAAATAGTATTTTTATGAAATTAAAAAGGAAATTACGCCTAATTAAAATCCCTAGTAACCAATATAGTGCGAAAATGCAATCACAAACAAACTAATCACTAGTTCAGATTCTCCTGAATCAATTCCTGACTCCATGGAATCCTACTCCAGTAAACCACTAGCAAATTCCACTAGTGATTAGTTTCCACTAATACCCTCTTTCCAAAATCCAGCTAAAGTAAAACCAATACAATTTTAACACCAATTTCTCACAACCTAGGAATGGTCCACTCTCACAAACCGAGAGTAATTCTCACAAGAGAAAAGGGAGAATATGAAATACTCAAATTGAAATAAATACACAATCATATGCCTTGAATGTGAACTTACTTAGAAGTGAGGCAAGGTGTGTGTGCATGTAGTGCTCTAAAATAGGAGATGGAAGCACTTACTACTTGTCCAAGAATGAAGCAATGAATACTTGATGTGTGAGCTAGAATGTTTGAGGACAAGTGTAGAAGATGAAGGCTTTGAATGCTTGAGGGAGCTTGAATGCTTCGAATGAGAGCTATGTAATGATCGTATATGCCTTGCAATTATAACAACAAACACTCTAGAGGGTGATGAATAGAGTAATGGCAATAATCGTGTAATTAAAAATTGAATGCGGAATTATAAATGCAAGATGAGAATAATTCACACAATCAATGCAAACACTAACACAAGAGTTATCCTTGCTCTCACACAGAGACACTTTAACTCTCACAAAGAGAGTACTCAACCAACCCTACACAAGAGTTAAACTCTCACAAAGAGTGTAACTTGCTCTCACAAAGAAAGCTCGGGTTTCAACTTACACAAAGATGAAATAAATACTCTTGCCTGTGCCTTGAGATGAACTTACTCAATATGAAGATGAAGGCATGGAAGAGGATCTCCAAGTGATGAGATGTGCTTGAATGCACTTGGAGGATTTCCCTTGAGCTTGCTTTAAAGCATGAATAGGAATTTCTCATGAGAAGAGAAATGAGAGATTAGAAGAGTGGCATAATGATCCTTAATGATCTTCAATAGTTCCAAGAGTTCTAAATGAACTAAGCCCACTCCTATATATAGGAAGCCACCAAAACCCCATAAAACCAAGAAAAAAGGCCAAATGAGAAAATTTGCAACGACTAGATTTTGGCAACTTACGGCTAAGACAGTCGACTGAATAAGGACGGACAATCGACTGGTCAACGGCTATAAAATTTCCAACGACTATATTTTGAGCCAGGACAGTCGATTGTAGAAGACTACATATGCACCTATAAATAAGCAGGCGCCTGAATATACTTCAACAGACAATTGTCCCTTGGGATGGACTGGAGCAGAGAAAATGCAACTTACGCACTTGTGCATTTAGACGACTGACGAGCAAAGTCCAGGCGCCTGAAAATTGACATGTGACTGTAAACTCTTCATCAGTCGACTAACTCACAAATTGGGTTGAAGCCCAAAAATGCAATTTATGCACTTTGGCACACAGACAACTGTAGAACAATTCCCAGGCGCCTGATGGAAGACAGGCGCCTGAATAATGAACTTCAGTCGTCTGTTCCAAAAGCTAAAGAATATAAAGTTGACTTGAACTGTGCACAACAGTCGGCTATAAAAGGCTGGCCAGGCACCTGGAATCACACAATCGCATGTCCTTCCTTCAACAGTCGCATGTTGGAGAGCCAGAGACTCCAATTGAGTCATTTGGCATGTTGAACCTATTGGATTGGATTCTATGATAATACTAATGTTCACTAAGATGGTTATATGCATATGCATAAATAAGTAAACCATCAATCAAGGCATTACAATATCTTATGACTCAAAAAGAGAAAAACAATTAAATGAAAACACGGATTACATTGCTTCTATTAGGGTCTAATCTTCAACCTTGATGATCCACATCATCTTCCAAGTTTTGGCACCTCTTGATGAACTTCCCTTCATCAAGATCCAGGCTTTGGCTATGCTCCTCTTGATGTCCATCCTTGCACCAAGCTATTAGTCTCCAAATCATGATATTCTTCATTTGATAACCACGAGACTAAAACATGAGAGTCATTAGCAACAACACAATGTTATGATCATCATCAAAATAATATTGGTCTAAAACACCAATACCTAACAAGCTATTAAACGTTCCAAAAGTCCTAAATTGAATGCATCAAGTCCCTATTTACAGCACCCCAAAAATCCCGCCAAATCCCCTTAGAATCATTAGCATTAAATGCTGGAAACGACATGTAACGGTAGAAATCTGAGTCACCAGACGACTGTAGAAGGCCCACCAGTTGGCTGGAGTACATTGCTGAAAAAGCCTTAGATGCAGTCTAACAGCTAGTTGATCAGATGTTTGATGAAGGGTTCTGATATGTCTATGTGACTGTTCAGGCGTCTGGCTCTAACATATTAAACGACTTAACTGTTAGGCCAAGAGAAAAGAAGTTACTGGAATTTTTGGCGAAAAATACCAGACGTCTGCAGAATGGATACTAGATGTCTGGGCGACTGTTCAAGCGTCCGACACTAAAGCTACAGATGACTTAACAATTGGGTCAAAGGAAATGAAGTTACTCGAAATCTAGACCATAAATACCATGTGTCTGTAAGTCACATCATAGACGTCTATATGTCTATTCAAATGTCTGAGAAGATACTTTCAGGCGTCTGTCCTATTAGTGTTTCTAGGGCATCCAAAAACATGCACACCAAAAGTCTGGTTGTCAGCTACCAGGCGTCTGGTTGAAGGCTGAAAGCTCAACTTTGAGCTGAATGCATATCTAACCCTTCTAGTAAGAATATTCAAGGCTTCATATTGAATTCCCTTCACTAACTAATTTAATAAAGAAGTAAAGAATAGAAAATATTACATATTAATGCCCTTCACTTTCTATTGAATTCCTTGAAATTTTCTATTGAATCCTTTAGTCAATCTCTCGATTTCCCCACGTGTAAAACACATAATGCAGAAAGAAGAGCACTATATACATATTTTTGGACATATTTGTACTTATAAAATTTTAAGTATTTTTATGAATTTTTCCAAAATTTTTAATGACAAAAAATTATTTTAAAACAATTTTAGAACATTATTTGAATTATAATGGGTGAAGTAGTTGGATGAAATACTCTGTATTTGGGATGGTATGAAGTATTAATTATGTATTCCTATTTTCTTAGAAGATAAAATTTTTGAAAAAAAATCCCAAGATGACACATAGGCCTCTTAGGTGTCGTGTTCTCCTTAAACCCTCACTTAATCTTGACACCTATATGGACATTTGGCATAGGATTAGGAGATTGAGGGTGATAAGGATAATTAAGCCATACTTAAGGGAGAAAAAAGGGAGGAGAAAATAGAAAACCCAAAGGAAGAGCCAAACCCAACCCTTCGTCATCTCCATCATCGCACTAACCCTTGCTCTTCCACCTCCTCCACCAGGCCAGCCAACCCCCTTACCACCTCTATTGTCCAATTTCAACCCGTAAATTCCCTAAATTTCACACAGAAGAAGAACATTGGAGCTTGAGGGGAAGCTAGAAGAGGAAGAAGGTCTTTAAGGAGAATTTAGAAAGAAGGACTTGAAAGGTAGGATATCTAACGATGTTAGCTAGGGTTTCGTTGTTAGAATCGTTTAGATATTAAGCATAATTTTCGTAGAAAATCAAGAACAGCACAATCGACATGGTCACATCATCTCTGACACGGTCGTTTCGATCGACAGCAAGGCCAAAAATTTGACAGCAACAGCTCCACACGATCATGTTGACTTAGACACAGTCATGTCACTGACTGCATAAACCACTCATGTTTGACATAGATGTGTCGAAGTAGATGACGTGTAACTTCTCCAAACATCGGCACGGTCGTGTCGATCGTGGGAAACGGTCGTGTAATCGACCTGAACTTTACTGCCGTTGTCGAGTCGTTTTGAAATGACCATGCCAGAAAAGCTTCCATTGGCTATGAGTTCCTCCACATGGTCGTGCGGTTTGCCAAACGAGCGTGTGGTTACGTTTTCTAAGCCTCCGAATGTTGTGCTCCACACGATCGTGTAGGATAAACTAAACAACTGTGTGGTTTAGTTTTCCAGCCTAGTTTTCATCTATTTAGTTTGTTTTTTATTATGCTTTATATTTCAAATCTATGCATTATGAAATATAAATTCCAAGTTACTGATATGCTTCATATGGTGATCACGTCCTAAAATTTTAGTTTCATATGCTAGAACTTCATGTTTAAAGTTTATGAATGAGAATACTAAGATGTTGATATTATATTCATTATTATTCCATATGCATGAAATGATTATTCAATGTTGATATTGGTATATCACATATGTTAAACTTCATGTGGAAATTTGGTCATGAAAAGAATGTGTATTCGAAATTGATAAATGAACATAATGAGATTTTCATGTGACAACGATGGTTGTGGTTAGAAATGTGAATGCGGTAAATGAGACTGCCGAAATGAAATACATATTGAAATGAAGTAAAATTGAGAGTGAGATGAGAGTTAATGTTTTTCTGGGGTTCTTGGTCCATTCAAAGATGGGTGAGACTCCAGATACGGGTTTGGGGGAAGTACATGTAAATTGTAGGAGTTAAGGAGTGGACCTGGATATTAGTCTCACTCGCACTCCCAACAGCCGACACAGTGAGTGGGACGGGTTAGAGAGGCCCATGGGTGTACTCTTGATGCACCATAAGGTAGAGGAAATATCATCTCATTCCCAAAACGGGGGAGTTATGAGAAGCCCCTATAATGCTAGTGTCACTGATAGGTGTAACACTGTATTCACCCACCCTGGATGAAGTTCAGCTCCTTAGCATTCTATAGTTTACCTGTACTTTCAAATGTTAATTAAATGCAAGTATCCAAGATTAATGCCATTAATATGTGAATATTGTTACTTAATGTTTTTATGCTCCTTAATTCTTCTTTTCAGCACATGCATGATATAACCTGTTTTATTTTTTGCATTAAACCTATGGACATATGTACCCTCAGTAGACAGACCATTGGTTAGGTAGACCAATTTTAAAACTGGACCCTACCATAGTTAGATTTTCCTACTGGGTCACATGATGATGTGTCCCATCTACGTTTTCCAGGATTAGAAGCAGAGCAGTTAGAGAATGACCTGACTCATGAGTTCACTCCTAGTTCCGAGGTATAGATGGTGCCCACCATGGGTGATTTTGTTCAGTTGGACTTTCCAGGAGGTAGACTAGGGGAGTGTATTGTACAGTGTGTGGACCTTTTTGTAGGTTGGGGGTAGCTTTTTTGTTATTTCCCACTTTTGTACAGTATGATGAATATATAAATGTACTCTTGTAATACTGTAATGTAATGTTTTATGTGCCTCTCCGATGTCTGTGGATTATTATTTGTTTGATCATCTTTACTTTTTCTTTTCTATACTATTCTAGTATGTTGTAGTGGCCTGCGAGAATGTTTTTTTCAAAATCATTAATTACGCTTAGTAGTATTTGGAATTAAAGGCTCAAAGCCCTAAGTCTGAATACTACTGTGGCCTTGTCACGCTTCATGTTTCTACGAATACTGGTTTTGTACGATCATCCGAGTATTTGGGAGAATGAGGCGTGACATGGTTTTTGTGGTGGCCCATAGAGGTCTGCTCATACTGTGATATACATACGAATAGTACTGATGAAGCTCCGGTATTAAAATCCGTTATTTTTGTTTTGAACCCTATTATTCTGTTCCTTCCTACAGTATGGATGGCAGGAACAAGACGTCTGGGAACGGGACATCTTCATATGATATGGCCTCTTCTAGTTTTCTTTGATAACAAAGGTCATAATAGAGATTCTAGAGCATCTGAGTTAGCATAATGAGAAGCTGGCCAATATTCCGGCTCAAAAGACGGGAGGTTTCAGGCAGTTCAAAGAGATGCATCTAAAATCATTCTTAGGCTAGGAGAGTCCTTTGGAGGTTGATGAGTGGCTAAGACAGGCAAGGAACGCGATGCATCTAAAATCATTCTCAGGCAAGGAGAGTCCTTTGGAGGATGATCTAAATGCAGTGGGGTATCCATAGGATGGTTGGGTGGATGTTGCGAACATGCTGCTAACTCATCAGTCTTGAGACTGGTGGGATGCATGAGAGGTTCATCTAACAGGACCTATCTCTTGGAAGCAATTTAAGGAACTTTTGAGGCTTAATTTCTTCCCGAGACCATGAAGGATGAGTTGCGTCAGTGCTTAAGGATGACGGAGTGTGGATGCTTATGTTGCTGACTTCACCTTATTACTCCGGGGTTGGTTAAGTCAGATGCCACCAGAGCTCATCATTTCTGTATGGGACTTGACCCAGAGTATAGGGCAGCCATGTCCATGCTAGATGTACATACTTATGAGGCCGTATTGAAGGTGGCAAAGATGCATGACACTCATCTGAAGAGTATGGTGAAGGCTTATGTGGTAGCTGACAGACATCCAGCAGGGCAGCAGAAGAGTTTTCATAGGCCGGTGCAGACTGCCCAATTCAGGAGGCCTGGAGTTTCATCGGCCACATAAAGACGAGTGTCTTATCAGCATTGTGGCAAGCCTGGACAAGGGAAAGAAAGATTACAGATCCCTTGCCAGGCAGTGCTTTACATGCGATATGACTGGACATATCAGTAGGGTTTTCCCATAGCAAAGCCATTCTACGGGACCAGTTGTGCATGTGGCAGCTTGGCCGATGTAGCAGAGGACTCTTCCACCTGCTCCACAGAGGCTTCCAATTCCAGCACCACCAGCACCACCATCTTTGCCTGCTCAGCAACAGACTTTCAAGAAGGTAGCTCCAAAGTGTCAGGCTTTCACAATGCCTGCTGTGGACGCAGAGAGTACTGTGTTGGAACTTGGTATATTCCATCTTCTATTCCATATGGTTTTGATGTGACAATCAATATATTTTCGGTTACTAACTCTATCTATGCAGATGTGCAGACTTACAGCCTATTCTATTCATATGATCAGTTTATAAAGACTCTCTGCGAAAGAAGCTTCGCTTCTCATATTACACTCAGATGACATATTTTCTGAATGATATATCTTTTGAATGACATATCTTCTGAATGATATGTCATCAGATGACATATCTTCAGATGACATATCCCTAAGCTCCAAATTACATTATCTTCCAACCCATTTGATCCCAAGTCAAAATTCACATTTTTCATATTTGGTCGACTAGGATGTTTCGTAGTCGACTAAAAATATTTTCTTTGACTTTTGACCTGAAATTTTTTGACAATGATCTATCAGTTGACTGATCCACGTCACCATCCTCAAATGGACTGTTTATGACCGTTTTAAAATTAGTCGACCTACAGTTTTTCGTAGTAGACTAAACCGTTTTTTTCTCCGTTTGAGTCCGAAATTTTCTGGACAGTTTCAATCCGTTTGGAACTGCCTCCATAACCGTTTCTGAGCACTATAAAAGGACAGGTACCCCCTCTCTTTTCATTCACCACTTTTCCTCTTCTTTTGTTTTCATTTGTGGAAATTAAGACTTTAATTCTCTTGGAAAAAGTTGTTTGTGTTCTCATTTGTAAGAAGAAATTCTGATCTCTTTCTTCATTTGAGAACAAAAGAACTTCAAGGGTGTTTTGCAAATTCCACATTTAGAAACATTGAAGTTCTCTTTTTAAACACCATCCTTTGAATTCATTTTTGATATTCATACCAAGGCTATAGGTATTTTCTATTTTATTATTTCTTCAACAAAGTTTGAATCTCTAGTTGTAGAGATTGTACAAAGTTTTGCACATGGGGAGTGTCGCCATTTTTGTTAGTTCGTGCTTGCGGGGCAAGTGATTATAGTGGATTGAAAATCTCTACATGGAGTAGAGGACTAGAGTAGGATTGAAAGGATCCGAACCAGGATACGTCTTTGTGTTTGCGATTGGTTTATTTTCAATACTTGTCATTTATATTTCTTTTCCATCTTTGCAAATTTTAGTAACGTTTTATTTGCAACAAGTTTTTATAATACACTATTCAACCCCCTTCTCGTGTATTTGTGTATATAGGCGATCCTACATTTGGTATCAGAGCAGGATTAATATGGCAGAACAGAACATGACAGCAGTTCCACACAACTATTCATCACAATATCCAGAAGGCAACTCTCAAGTTCGTCCTCCTATATTTGATGGTTCCAATTATTCATACTGGAAGGTAGAATGGAGATTCATCTCTGAAGTATGGATTATACGTTATGGGACATCATAGAGACAGGATATCAGAAGCCAACAACTCCCTTCTCTGATTGGACTGCCAACGACAAAACTGCAGCAACCAACAACTCAAAGGCTATGAATTATCTATCATGTGCCATGGATAAGAATGAGTTTAATCGAGTATCTCGGGCCAAAACTGCTAAAGTTATTTGGCACATACTCGAGGTAACTCATGAAGGAACCAGAAAAGTGAAGGAAACTAAGATTTTCGTTTTGGTTCACAAATTTGAGTTGTTCAAAATGAAGGACAAAGAGACTATTGGAGAAATGAACACCAGGTTTACTAATATTATAAATTCTTTAAATGCTCTTGGAAAGACTAACACTTCACTTGAACAGGTTCGCAAGATTCTTACATCTTTACCTCTAGAATGGCATCCAAAGATCACCGCAATTGAAGAAGCCAACGATCTCTCAAATTATCTGTTGAAAGTCTTGTTGGTAATCTAATGGCTTTCGAAGTTCAATTGGAAGACAAGAAAGAAGAAACACACCAGAAGAAGAAAGTACTTGCTTTTAAAGCTTCATCAGAAGATGAAAATTCAGAAATGGATGATGATGTTGATTTCCTCACAAGGAACTTAAAGAAGTTCTTAAGAAAAGGTAAGTATAATAATTTCAAATTAAAAATTCTGATTCTTCTCTTTGTTTTAATTGTAATAAGCCAAGACATATAAAGAAGGATTGTCCACTCCTCAAAGCAAAGCACAAAACTTCCAACAACTACAACAATGATCATTCCAAGAAGGAAAGGAAGTTTGATAGAATGAAGAAAGCATTCGCAGCAACATGGGATTCTTCAGATGAAGAAGACAACAATGAAGAGAATGCTAACATGTGCTTTATGGCACAAAATGAAAGCGATGTAAGTACTATTGACAATGAAGAATTATTAGATGCATTTA
Source organism: Scilla litardierei (assembly GCA_030789695.1). Classification (NCBI taxonomy): domain Eukaryota; kingdom Viridiplantae; phylum Streptophyta; class Magnoliopsida; order Asparagales; family Asparagaceae; genus Scilla; species Scilla litardierei. The sequence continues at coordinate 324,519,031 of CM061142.1, forward strand.
ATGATCTCTTTGTTCGTTTCAAAAGATTAAATGCACAACACAAATCTTTGAAACAAAGCAATGATGATTTTATTCTTGAACATCAAGAATTAACATCAAAATACACTTCATTTGATGCAATAAACACTAAGGATACATCTTCTCAAATCTTGGATTGCATGCACAAGAGAATGAACTCTCAAAGCATTCGCAGCAAAGAGAATGAACTTCTCAAAACTAAGAATCAAGAATTGCATGCACAAATATCCAAAATGGATAATATTATTTCATCACTAAAGATGAAGTACAATGAGATGTCTTCTAATGTTAATAAATTTAACAAAGGCAAGACTAATCTCAATGATTTGCTTCAATTTCAATATCTAGCAAATCATATGCAAGGATTGGGGTATTCTAATAAGAATATATCCAAACCTTCTAACACATCTTCATTTTTTGGAAAGACAACTTTTGTAAAACCATAAAAGAAGAATCATGCGGTCATCTACACGAAGATAGTAAACACTTCTACATCTTCTTCACAAAGAAATGTTTCAAACATTTCAATTGCATCTCCTAAGAAACCTAATACAATTAGTATATGGGTTCCTAAGGATACATGTTTAGATAATAGAAAATTATACATTTCTGATTATATGCAATCTATTGTTCATTCTGTTAATTATTTAAGAAAGCCAAATTCTACTTGAGTTTGGCTACTTAAGATCTAATCCCAATGACCCTAAAGAAAAAAAGGGTACCAATATTTCATGTTTTATCTTTTCAGATACCAAGAAAATAAAGATGGATCTTAGATAGTGGTTGTTCAAAACACATGACAGGAAACATCAACCTACTTTCAACCATTCAATATAAAGATGGAGGCTCAGTAACCTTTGGTGGTAACAATAAAGGAAGAATTATAGGCATTGGAACAGTTGGAAACTCCGATCAACCTATCATTGAGAACGTACTCCTAGTTGATGGTTTGAAACATAATTTACTTTTCATTAGTCAATTATGTGATAAAGATTTTAAAATTGTTTTTGAACAACATGACTGCATCATTTATAATTCTGACATGTCTTCTATTTTATTTCGTGGCAAGCGTAAGAATAATATTTATGTCTTATGCATGTCAGTTGCCACTCACAATCACTGTTTGATGATTTCATCAGACGATACACTTTTATGGCATAAACATTTTGGACACACTAATTTCAAAAATCTTGCACACATTTCAAAACATAAATTAGTTATTGGAATGCCAAATATTTCATTCAAACACAAACATTTTTGTGATGCTTGTCAACAAGGAAAAATGCACAAATCTTCTTTTAAATCAAAGGACATCATCTCAACAAAGAGACCTTTAGAACTCCTACACTTGGATTTATTTGTTCCTTCAAGAGTAGCTTCTTTGAATAAAAATAGATATGCATTTGTCATTGTTGATGATTATTCATGATACACTTGGGTTTTATTCTTACATAATAAGAATGATACTTTCGAATAATTTTCCATCTTCTGTAAAAAGATTCAAAAGATCAAATCCTCAAACATTGTTACTATTCGTAGTGATCATGGGGGAGAATTTGAGAATGAATCTTTTACTAAGTTTTGTAATGAAAATGGTATTACTCACAATTTTTCTTTTCCGCATGCTGCACCACAAAATGGTGTTGTAGTAAGGAAAAATAGAACTCTTCAAGAATGTGCTAGAACAATACTTTGTGATAGTAACTTACCAAAATATTTTTGGGCAGAAGCTGTTGCAACCGCTTGTTACATCTTGAACAAAGTTCTATTTCTAAACAAAACTTGTTTTGAATTATTCTTCGATCGTATTCCTCGAGTATCTTATTTTAAAGTGTTTGGATGTAAATGTTTCATTCTTAACACTAGAGATGCACTTGACAAATTTGATTCTAAATTTGACGAAGGAATGTTTATAGGATACTCAACACGTAGTAAAGCCTACAGAGTTTTCAATAAAATAACTTCAGCTGTTGAAGAATCATTACATGTCACTTTTGATGAGACCCCCTCATCTAATTCTCGAATCATTGATGATAAAGAGAATTTATTTCCCATAATAAATTTTTTGATAATGCTAAACTTAATGATGATGGTGCTACTAACCCTTCTGTTGAGTCTGTTTCAGATCTTCCAAAAGCATTTCCATAAATTCCAAATCATCCATCAGACTTAATCATTGGAGACATCACAGATGGAGTGAAAACTCGACGTCAGATAGAACAATTGGCACATTGTGCATTTCTATCATCCATTGAACCAAAGAACATTATTGATGCTTGTAATGACAGTCCATGGATCATGGCTATGCAGGAAGAACTCAACCAATTCCAAAGGAATGATGTTTGGGAATTAGTTCCTCGACCTTCAGATCATCCAATTATTGGTACCAAGTGGGTATTCAAAAATAAGTTGGATGAATCTGGACAGGTAATAAGAAACAAGGCAAGATTGGTTGCACAAGGTTATAATCAAGAAGAAGGTATTGATTATGAAGAAACCTATGCACCAGTTGCTCGCCTTGAATCTATAAGAATGTTATTATCGCATGTTTTAGAAATTTTAAATTATTTCAGATGGATAAGAGTGCTTTTCTCAACGGCTTTCTTAAATAAGAAGTCTTTCGCATGTTGAACAACCTCCTGGTTTCCATCATGAAAAGATAGATAATCATGTTTAAGTTAAGAAAAGCTTTATATGGTCTTAAGCAAGCACCTCGTGCTTGGTATGAAAGACTTAAAAGTTATCTTTTGAATTCCGGTTATTCTATTGGTAAAATTGATTCTACCTTATTCATCAAGAATGTAGGTTCAGATATAATTATTATTCAAATATATGTTGATGATATTATATTTGGCTCTTTTAATGAATCTCTTTGCCAAGATTTTTCTAACATTATGTAGAAAGAATTTGAAATGAGTCATATGGGTAAACTCACCTACTTCCTTGGTCTACAAATCAAGAAAATGAAGGAAGACATATTCATCCACCAAAGCAAGTATTCAAAAGAACTCATCAAACGCTTTGGACTTGAACATTCTTTAGTTAAGCATACTCCTATAAGCACATCCACATCTCTTGACAAAGATTTAAATGGTAAGGATGTTGACCAACGTCTCAATAGAGGTATGATTGGTTCTCTACTTTATCTTACAGCAAGTAGACCAGATATTATGTTTTCAGTATGTTTATGTGCTCGTTTTCAATCCAATCCAAAACTTTCCCATTTAATTGCCGTGAAAAGAATTATTAGATATATTAAACATATATCTGATTATGGTTTATTGTATCCTAAAACTAGCACATATGATTTTTTATCATATAGTGACGCAGATTTTGCTGGTTGTAAATCAGACCGCAAGAGTACTAGTGGCACATGTCATTTTATTGGACATGACTTAGCCTCTTGGTTTAGCAAAAAGCAGAACTCTGTTTCATTATCTACCACAGAGACAGAATATATTGCCGATGGTTTAGCATGTACTCAAATTTTATGGATAAAACAAACTATATTAGATTATGACATTCAGTGTTCCGCATGCCCTATTATGTGTGACAGCATTAGTGCAATTAATTTATCTAAAAATCCAGTTCACCACTCAAGAACTAAACATATTGACATACGTCATCATTTTTTGGATGATCATGTTCAAAAAGGTGATATTATATTAAAATTCATTTCCACTAAACATCAAATTGCTGATATTTTGACTAAGCCTTTGAAAGAGGAATCTTTCATTAAACTTAGAAGGAATTTGGGCATCATCAGTGAATCTGAATTTGATATATAAGTATGTTCATTTGTTTTAATTTTTGATTTTTAATAATTTTTTTGTCTTTATTTGTTTTTAGCCGACTACATATTTTTGTAGCTGACAAATTCTTAAAACTCATTTCTCGTGTATTTTTATGGCTATCTTTTTGTCTTTTATTATTTTTGACCTATGTGTTATCTTTTTGTTCATATCATTTAATATACGATTTTGAAAATAAGATTTTTTTTGTTTCAAAACAAACTTTTATTAAAAAATCTCTTACTTTCTCTCTTGCATTCGGTCAGAAGATTTTCCCTTCCATGATTACGAGTCTTGGAATTTGTCATGGCATTATGTTTTACATTGGAATGAGGATTTCCTTTGCCACTTGGCTCTTTCCCATTGCCTTAACCCACCAACCCGTCCTTTTCTCTTCAATTGAAATAACCACTTCCTACTTTTCTTCAAAGACTTTATTTCTTCTCCTCTTTCCAATGTCCTTGGGACACACCAAACATTAATGTTTTGCAAGATAAAACCCAACCACTCTCTTTAAGTTTTTGTCTTTTTCTTCATTTTTAAGTGATCTCATGTTTAATTTTCTTTGGGGCTTTTTAAACGGCCATCTCAACCGTCTCTTTTTATCTCTTCGGATTTTTTGTGTGTCTCTTCTTCTTCGCATCTATTCGGTTCTCGTTTGAAAACTTTCAGTTTTTGTAACCCATTTAGTTTTTTCAACTCCCTAACTTGCATCTAATCATGGCACCCATTCGGTTTCAGCAACCACCCTTTCCTCTCTTTATATTCCTTTGTTTGCTACGTTTTTTCAACCATCATCATCACCGTTTATTTCTATCCCCTATTTCTTCATCTTGTTCCTTCCTTTCGCCATGGCCGACCCGGAGATCCCTTCCCATTTTCGATCATCTGCTGCCAAACCCCGCTACCACTCTTTCAAGGCCACCCATTTTCATCCCGAACGCTTCCTTGATTTCGCTACTCTCTTCGCCTTCAACGTTCGCGAGATCCTCAAAATCGTCGGCCTTCACAATGTTTGGTCCCTTGAGAACAAAGTCCCCTACTATCCTTCGCTGGTAAAGGAATTTTATGCTAAACTTGATACCTCTATCTGCCGTTGCCAAAAGATCTGCATTACCATGGTTAGAGGCATACCCTCTTTCTAATGTCATTGGGATACACCAAACATTAACGTTTTGCAAGATAAAACCCAACTACTCTCTTTAAGTTTTTGTCTTTTTCTTCATTTTTTTAAATGATCTCTTGTTTAATTTTCTTTGGGGCTTTTTAAATGGCGATCTCAACCGTCTCTTTTTGTCTCTTCGGATTTTTTTTACTTCTCTTCTTCTTCGCGTCTGTTCGGTTCTCGTTTGAAAACTTTCAGTATTTGTAACCCATTTAGTTTTTGCAACTCCCTAACTTGCATATGATCATGGCACCCATTTGGTTTCAACAACCACCCTTTCCTCTCTTTATATTCCTTTGTTTGCTACATTTTTTCAACCATCATCATCACCGTTTATTTCTATCTCCTATTTCTTCATCTTGTTCCTTCCTTTCGCCATCCCCGACCTGGAGATCCCTTCCCGTTTTTGATCGTCTGCTGCCAAAGCCCGCTACCACTCTTTCGAGGCCACCCATTTTCATCCCGAACGCTTCCTTGATTTCGCCACTCTCTTCGCCTTCAACGTTTGCGAGATCCTCGAAATCGTCGGCCTTCACAACGTTTGGTCCCTTGACAACAAAGTCCCTTACTATCCTTCGCTGGTAAAGGAATTTTATGCTAATCTTGATACCTCTATCTACTTTGGCCAAAAGATCTTCACTACCATGGTTAGATGTATTTCCTTTACTGTCTCTGGCAAAACAATTGCAAAGATCATCGCTCAGCCCCTGATTTCCGCGGTTCTCTCTCTTTTCATATGACCGATCCCTCTATTCTATCCAAATTGGCACCTAAGTTTGTAGTATCTCACATGTCCGCTACTCGTCTTCATCCTGATGCACGGCTCCTCCTCAAAGTCATCGTCCATAACCTCATGCCGAAATCTGGATCACCAATTACCTTAGTTCCTCAATCTAGCATTGTCTATATGCCCTCTTAGGTGGATTTCCCATTCACTGGGGAAATGTCATGTTCTTCACTCTTGTCAAACGTGTTTTTACCCATATCTATCTCCCTTGTCTGATTACCCTAATCCTCCGAGCTTTTTCCGTCCCCACTGATGATGAATATTTCGTTCATAGTGATGTTCACTTCGACGAACTTAGCCTCCACAACATGCGGCTACCGGATCCTCCATCTTCAACTTCTGAACCAGAGAACATTACTGACACTGATGATGATGAGTCTACTGCGGCTCATACTAAGACTCGACAGTTTCAGCCGCATGGCTGTCCCACGCCTACTATCGCGCATGGCTCTTCTAGCCGCAAATCTCGCCCAAAGCTTCTTGCTTCCAAGGATGGCATCTCTCCTTCCCATGAGACTAATGCCGTTCTCATCCGTCGTCTTACCACGGCCGTCTCTGAAGGATTCGTAGGAATCTAGATGCAATTCAGTGCATATGATGCTACTCTCAAGCACCACTCGAAAGTCCTTGACCAGATTCAAACCCACCAATCTCAGCTTGTATCCTCTCTTGAGGCATTCAGGTCTTGCCACCACGTCGTACCCGTCCTCATCCTTCGTCCCCTGGATCCTCCTCCTTTCATCCCTAGGCCGATGGTTGTTTAGGCCTTGCTCATGGCGTTTCCTAATGCTTTCGGATGCTCTCAGTTCCATTTGGGGTGTTGAACTTAATCTGTTTTGGTATTTTCCTAGGTTGCTCGGTTGTTTTTGGGTTTCCTCGGTCTCTAGGCTGCTACTATTGGATGTATGTCTAAGTTTCGTTTAGTTGATTGTATGTTTTTACTTCATTGTTTCATGTACTACAAGTCTGTTGTGTCCCAGTCTATGTTTAATTATCTGTTTGTTATGTTTAGTTAATATATGTTTCGTTCATATTGGATGTTTGTTACTTTCCTCTGTTTTGTTTGCATGCGACTTTCTCTCCATTAACTTATTGTCTATGCTCTCCGTCGGCTACAAAAATTCGTTGCCAACTAATTCTGTTTTTCCACTTTTTGTGGATGACAAAGGGGGAGAACATAAGGCATATATGTTGGATCCTGTGGATGGCAAACAACATTAGAAGGGGGGTTGAATAGTGTTGTATAGAGATAAACCTTTTTCTTTCTTTACACACAAAACAAATCCTTCTAATGTTGCCTTAGAAACCAAGTAGAGCGATCTACGCTTGGTTCTTAATCAACAAAGTAATCTAATGATCACAGAGAAATTTCACAGCAGGTAGTCGACTCCCTATGAACAGTAGTCGACTCCCAGAGAATTTATAAACACAGTTAAGATAAGATTACGAGATAGACAAATATAATATCGTTATTCACAGCGGATAAAAGAAAGTTAATCTTTGCAATAGATGAACAACAATTAGCAAATAAAGTAAGAGCAAAGATAAACAAACACAGATAAGCAATCGCAGGCACAAGGATTTTTATCCTGGTTCCCCACAACTTTTGGGTACGTCCAGTCCCCGACCAATCCGGTTCGAGATTTTCACTATCTGCATTGGCAAATACAAATACCTAACTCCACTCGTTAGGATTTCCAACGACATAGTCTTGACCAGGATTTCCAACCGTAACACTGACCGGCGCCCCGCTTGCGTCGCGGCGGCGCGGTGTCGTTTACCGCAAGTTTCACGGTTAGTGTAGGGTGCGGGGATATCGAACTCAGGGAGGCGAGGTTGTGCTTGGGTCAGGTAGGACCTAAATCACCCCGAGGGGCGAGCTAGCCCGAATCGGTAGATGGTTGTCACGAAAGAAAATAAAAGGGTATGAACAACAAGAAAGAAAACCCGGGACTTTGGTTTCCAACCCGACGAGAGACTCTCACCGATACGGCCTACGGGTATGGATAGCGATCGGGATTAGGGTCTAATGGTGAGACGTTGCCTCTGAAAGTGGTACCGGCGACCCATGGGCCCGATATTCCGGTCGGTGCCCAGGATGATACACCGGACTTCCCGGATTCGATCAGTGGGCACTCCCGTGTCCATTAACACTGATCGATCCCGGGAGCACTAAGCCCGCAACGATATCTCCCGACGTCTCATCCTGCCGCTCCCGCGTGCTAGGATTCGGCGTCTACGCTAAAGGCGTGAGCTATGGCTAGGGAGTCAACCGCCAAGTTTATTCCCCCTTGGCCCGACGGTCAAAGGCGGTCTTTTTCCCGCCAATGACAATGAAACACCCCGCGTAACCGTTAGATTCCTACTCCCTATCGATTTCCTAACCCTATGGACGCATCGGGAAGAGCCCCCGAAGGGGTTTCCACCAAAATCCCAGATTTGGGAACTACTCACAAAAATTCATGAAAAAGCGATCTAAATGAAATTTAACCGTTGAAATCATAATCGGACAATTGCAATGCGGAAGTAATAGAGTAATAAAGACAATACTAAAATTTCAGAAAGATCTGAAAACTTACAAAAGAGTAACAATTACAGCCGTCACAAGGAAATAAAACAGTAGAAAAACAGCAACTCCCGTTTCTGGAACCCTAGGGGTTCTATTTATAGACATAAGCATCAACCGATCGGTTGACAAGTCAACCGATCGGTTGATCCGTTACAGATAAATAACAGAAAACAGTGAGTTTTCACCCGATCTCATGAACCGGTCGGGTGAGTTCTTGAGTGACCGGTTGGATCTTGGAGCAGTCGGGTGAGTCGATCGGTTCGACGTCCGTGTCTTCAGCTCTTCTTCTTCAGCTACAGATGAACCGATCGGGTGAGAGTCACCCGATCGGTTGGAATTCTGCTCGAAAAAACAGAGAACAGCCGCCCGCAGAACCGGTCTGTGAACCGGTCGGGTGACTTCTTTGTGAGCTGCGGCAGAGACCGGGTGGTGCACACGTGCATCACCCGATCGGTTGAAGATGACCAACCGACCAGGTGAGGGGCTGAAAGATGAATTCTTCGATGTTTGACCCCCTGGATCACGCGTGACTTCTCCCGTTGCTCCGGGGACTTGGGATATCATCGTTAAACGTCCCCTACGTGGTCGAACCCCTGCAATCATGGATAACCAAAGAAAAGTGAAAGAAAACGGGAAAATATACGAAAACGAATAAGAGACGGCGGAAAAACACGGAGAAACAAAAAAGAAAACGTGCGTGAATATATGAAATATAAACGCACGTCAAAATCCCCCAAGCTGAACTCTTCCTCGTCCTCGAGGAAGACGAGTGAGAGTAGGAGCTCGTAAGGGAAAAATAGAGAGGAAGAAAGAAAAAGAAAACTCTAAGCCCTAGATCGTCCATCAGAGCCACCAAAATCAAAGACGACACACCAAGCAAGCAAACGCCAAATCACACCACTAAACCTAGGAAAGCGAGTCCAAATAAGTGTCGTGGGTCCACGCAGTGAAGCGCGAGTGAGCGTGGTCGTGTGCTAGCAAATGGTGATGCTTTCTACGATGTGCTATGAGGCTCGATATACACAAATCCAAGATATGACCCAAAATATCGATCCGAATTGAATAAGCGGCGAATATAAGTTCAAGCATGCATGAGAAGAGTTAGAATAGAAGCGTATCATGCATCGGGGACTCCACAACTAGGGTTAAGGAAATCACGCCACTATAGCCTAGATACTAGCTAAAAAGTTCCTAAGCCAAATGTTTTCGATAACGACGGGGGTTGAGATGATGTGGAGAAGAACACTCGGTGCAAATTCTCGCCTTCCCTTTATTCTTGGCAAGTATGAAAAAATATTCACACGGACATTTTTTTTGGGTTTTGGGCATTTGTATTTTTTTTGGATTTTTGGGCTATACACAATTTTTATTTTCTTTTCTTTTTGGGTTTTTCTTTTCTTTTCTCCTTTTTTTTTGGATTTTTGGGTTTTTGGCTATACACATGTGTACTCTCCCAAGTGGGAGAACGGTACACGAGGAGGGGATTTGCACCAAGTAAAACAAAAAAAAGAAGTCGAAATCTAAACACTTGGGCAAAGGAAACTATTCTCGCTAAATAGAGCGTAGGCTAAATGGGTTATCCTAGTCCTTAGCTGTGGAATCCCAACGCATGCGAATTGAAGTATACGATATAAATATAGCATGCATATAGTGGAAAGAAATACCGCATATTCAAATCGGAGCATGGTAATCTAGGGGTCATTCCCGGACAGGCATATAAAGTAAAATCACAAGGCAGAAGCACACCAAATGCTAGTCACGACACACGACTCACAAAAAGCTAAGTGGACCCACGATGCGTGAAATGCAAGAGGACTCGAAATCCTAGGGTTAGTGAGTGTGATTGTCGATGCAATGCTAGGTGTGTGTGACTTTGTGGCGATTCATCATAGGATTCATCTCCAGGAGAAAGAGCTAAAAAAGAAGAGAAAGAAAAAATAAAAACACGATGAAACGACATAAAACACAGAAGAAGAAGGACTAAAACGACGCACACAATGCGACTCCCCCAAGCTGAAGGTTGCATTGCCCTCAATGCAATATGAGTGAGTACAGGAGGGCAATGAAAATGGGTGGGGATACGCACTGACACAAAAAGAAATGAAAACGAGGAAAACACATAGATAAAATTGAAAGAAAGAACAAAATCAAAATCAAACAATACGAAAATAAAAATAAAAATAAAAGGCACACGACACGACACTCAAAAAATGAAAAACAAGCACACACACACACAAAAAATGAGAAAAACAAACAAAACACGACAACACGCCAAAATAGACGTCTCCCAAGCTACACTAGAAAGTGCTAGCGAAATGATGTGATCGATTAACTGCAGAGATGTCAAGGGGGAGTCAAAAACAAAAGAGGTGAATCTAGAAAGCAACACACAAATAGTCCCCTCCCTCCGACAGAGACAAAGCAGGGCCCCGAAAAGACAGATGGGCACAAATATGGGGGGGCAAAAGTGGGAGAGAAAAATTAAGCATGGGCACCACCCTCTGGGGGTGGTGACGGGGGCCTCCGCTGTGGACCAGGGGTCGTGGGGGGTGGAATGTGGAGCTCGGAGACGTCGGGTGGGTCTTCGCGGATGTGGCGAACGAAGCTTTGAAGAAAGGGGAGGTCTCGGTCGACGGACTCCTCGGTTATCCGACCACCCTGCCCAGCTAGGAGGATCATGGCCATGAATCGATCGGCTTGGTCTTGATCGGGGGCAGATGGGTTGGAGGTGGTGGGCTGAGCGGGGGGCTGTGCGCGACGAGCGCGACAGTTGGGCCTAGGGTTCGAAGAGCTGGCGTCGGTGGGTTTAACACGGCGGGGAGGCATTGTGCGGGTGTCTTGTGTGTGCGCGAGTGTGTAAAAGTACAACGAATTCAACACAAACACGAAATACGACCAACAAGCAATTGAAATATTTGGGGTAAGATTAAAATTAAGCAAAGGAGCGAGTTTACCCAAATGAGATGAAGATAGTCGATCGTAGACGCCCCGATGCTACTCGATTGGAGCACGTTGTGAAGCCGCAGCGATCTCTTCAACAAGTTCCGATGTTGGTGAGAATGGGTGAAATTTAGGGTTTGTGTGGAGGGAGATGGCGGGGGAATGGAGAGAAATGATGGTGGACGGGTAGGGAGATGGCGGGGGAGGAAGATCGGGGTTGATCTTGGGGAAGAAAGTAGAAAGGCGCAAGAGGGGAGTCGAAACGGCGGCGATTCAGGCGATCGGGCGAGGGTGGGAATGAACGGGTGTCGGGGGGGTTTATATAGGGTTTTAAGTCGAACCGATCGGGTGACTTGTCACCCGATCGGTTGACGGTTAGGTCGAAAATTTTGCCGAAGAAATGCTACAGGTGAACCGGTCGGTTGACTTTTCAACCGATCGGTTGGCCGCTCCATTCATTTTCCCGAGAACTTAGGGCTGCTCACCCGGTCGCGTCAACCGATCGCGCTAGAACTCAACCGATCGGTTGACATTCCCCAAAAATTTCTGAGAGTTCTCCCCAGCTCACCCGGTCTGCCACCCGGTCTCTTCATTACTCAACCGATCGGGTCATATGGGGACAGATCTCGGCATGTATCAGATACATCCCAACCGATCGGGTGAGTTGTCAACCGATCGGTTGGGGCTTGTTTCCTGCAAAAACCAATAGATTTGTTTAAGTCCCCGAACGGATGTTCTCGCGGCTGATTTTATTTATAAAAATAGACAAAGTAAAGTCAAAAATAACGCTGAAAAGTGGGGAAAAAGTTTAGAACATGGGTTGCCTCCCATGAAGCGCACTTGTTTAACGTCGTTGGCTCGACGCCCGCAAGAGATGCTCATGGTGGCTGATACGGGTGATGCCCAAATTTCGGCATCTCTTTCTCGTTGGAGCTGAAGGCGCTTGGAGTAGTCAGCGGCTGGAAAAATACTTGCTCGACTACCCTCCCCTTGTTCTTGAGATCCGGGGGCTTTTCCTTGGTGTTGGCGCTTCCCGCCATCTTCTTCAGGATCCGGACCTCGTCTTTAGTGAGGTCCATGGGCTCTTTCCCCGTTCTCCTCATAGGAGGAGCCTTGGGGAACCCGGGAGGGGTCGTTCTTGCTGCACTCGGTTCTCCAGCAGCTTCTTTGTTCTTGGGGCCGTCTCCATCTTCTGAATCCCCCAAGTCATCGGGGGGGTTTCTTAAGAGAATCTCCCAGGAGCTCTCTTCAACAGCCTTTTCTTCTTCTATCTCCAGCAGATTACACCCAGGGTCGTCAGGGGGATCGGGGTACTTCATGGATAACCCCAGATCAAATTCGACTTTTTCTCCGCCGACGTTCAAAGAGAGTTTTCCGTTCTTCACATCTATTAGAACGCCAGCAGTGGCCATGAAAGGCCGTCCCAGGATAATGGGGGTGTGTGCGTCTTCGGGCATGTCCATGACTACAAAGTCCACAGGCACATGCACCCCTCTCACATTCACGGGGAGGTCATCCATAACTCCCACCGGATATTTGACCGATCGGTCAGCTAGTTGTAGGGTCATACCGGTGGGCTCCAAATCACCCATCCCTATCCTTTTGTACATTGACAAGGGAATCAAACTAACACTCGCTCCGAGATCGACGAGTGCGCGATGAATCTTCACTGCCCCGATCGTGCAAGGAATAGAGAAGCTCCCCGGGTCTTTAAGTTTCGGCGGATTTGCCCTCTGGATAAGAGCGCTACACTCTGCCGTCAGCACTACTTTCTCCTTTCTAGACCCTCTCGTCACCAAATCTTTCAAGAATTTTGCATAGGAGGGGATTGTTTCAATTGCTTCTAGGAAGGGGATCTGCAAACTCAGGTCTTTGACCATGGCGAAGAACTTGCCATATTTCTCATCAATTTTTGCCTGAGCCAAACGTTGTGGAAATGGCACAACGGGTTTATACACTTTAGGGCTCTCTTCCTCCTTCTTCTTATTCTCTTCTTCAGAGACTCCCTCCGGAGTCATAGGATTTGATGACGAAGCACCGGCGTCGTTTGATTTTTTGATCGGTTTCTCAACGACCGATGGTGCTTCCGGGTTGCTGGGGGGCACTCTAGTAGGAATTTGTGTCCCGCTTCTTAGAACGATAGCGGACACATTTGCGTGCTCGTGCACGAGTGCCGATGTTTGGGTTGCTCCCCTCGGGTTCACCTCCGGTTGTGGCGGTAATTGGTTTTGTGACCTTGCAAGGTTCGCCACTTGTAACCCCAGCTGGGTTACTTGGTCCGTGAGGGTCCGCTGACCCATTTCCAGCTTTTGGTTGATCCTCTCCTGGTTGGTAATATATTGAGTCAAGAGAGACTCAACCGGAGAGACGGCCCTCTGTTGGCCATACTGCTGCTGCTGCTGGAACGGCTGCTGATTCCTGGGGGCGTAAGATTGTTGCTGAAATGGTTGTTGCTGTGGCCTAGCCGACTGATAAGTTTGTTGCTGCGGATGCTGAGGCGGTGAGGGCTGAAATGGTGGCCGGTAACTGAAGTTCGGGTGGTTCCGGTTGTTTGGAGAGTAGGCCGGGTTGGAATTTGTCCTTGGCGGATACGGCGCATTTCCCGTAGGGTTGTAAAATAGTGCTCTCGCCTGATCCAACGGTGGTGAGATGTCACCACCGTCGAATTCCCCAAAGAATTCGGACTCTACCGCAGAAATTTGCTGTGTACCGGCCCCACCGGCTCCTACCATTAGTGCGGAGATCTGGGTCGAAAGCAAGTCAAACTTGCTTGAAAGTTTGTCGACGTCCTCGACTCTGTGTATACCCCCGGATCTTGGTGTGGCTCTCTCGTCACACCACCGCTCATTGTTGGATGCCATATTTTCCAGAATATGCCCGGCATCTTCCTCGCTTCTAGACATGAAGGAACCCCCAGCCGCGGCGTCCATAGAAGATTTCAGGTCATCCATCAACCCATTGTAGAACAGATTAATAATCTGCCACTTCGGAAGCTCATGGTGAGGGCATCTTCTTTGCATCTCTTTATATCTCGTCCAAGCTTCATGCAAGGACTCGTGGCTGGCCTGGGAGAAGGAGGAGATCTCACTCCTCAACTTCATGGTCTTCCCCGGAGGAAAGAACTTTGTCAGAAAAGCGTTGGAGAGCTTCTCCCAGGTGTTGAAAGTGTTGGGGTCCTTCCCCCTTAGCCATTGCTTGGCTTTGTCTCGCAAAGAGAAGGGGAATAGCTTCAGACGGATAGCCTCTGTCGTGACACCATTAATCCGGAAGGTGTCACACTTCTCCAAGAAGGAGTCTAGGTGCTCGATCGGGCTCTCCATGGGTGCACCCGCAAACTGATCCTGCTGGATCCATGTCACTAGAGACAGCTTCAGCTCAAAGCTTTGAGCCGCAATAGCTGGAGGACGGATGGCGGAAGTGGACTCGATAGATGGCATCGAGTACTCCAGCAGAGAATTTTGAGGTGGGGTGTTCTCCTCCATGGATTCGGGATCTTCTCTTCTTCGCTTCTCGGCGGCCAAACGCCTAAGGGTGGCGTTAATCTCTGGATCGAGGGGAATCAAGTCGTCAAGACTCCTTGAACTCCTGCGCATGAAAAACAACAAACACACGTGAAGCGACAAGTGGGAAAGAAACAGATAAAATAAGAAATAAAAATAAGGAAGAACAAAAAGAAAAAGAAAAAGGAGAATGCGAAAATTATCGCGAGGTAGGGATGTGAGCTAGACACGAGGGTTCAAGAGATCCTAGAATAACAAGCACGTTGCCTCCCCGGCAACGGCGCCATAAACTTGACCGGCGCCCCGCTTGCGTCGCGGCGTCGCGGTGTCGTTTACCGCAAGTTTCACGGTTAGTGTAGGGTGCGGGAATATCAAACTCAGGGAGGCGAGGTTGTGCTTGGGTCAGGTAGGACCTAAATCACCCCGAGGGGCGAGCTAGCCCGAATCGGTAGATGGTTGTCACGAAAGAAAATAAAAGGGTATGAACAACAAGAAAGAAAACCCGGGACTTTGGTTTCCAACCCGACGAGAGACTCTCGCCGATACGGCCTACGGGTATGGATAGCGATCGGGATTAGGGTCTAATGGTGAGACGTTGCCTCTGAAAGTGGTACCGGCGTCCCATGGGCCCGATATTCCGGTCGGTGCCCAGGATGATACACCGGACTTCCCGGATTCGATCAGTGGGCACTCCCGTGTCCATTAACACTGATCGATCCCGGGAGCACTAAGCCCGCAACGATATCTCCCGACGTCTCATCCTGCCGCTCCCGTGTGCTAGGATTCGGCGTCTACGCTAAAGGCGTGAGCTATGGCTAGGGAGTCAACCGCCAAGTTTATTCCCCCTTGGCCCGACGGTCAAAGGCGGTCTTTTTCCCGCCAATGACAATGAAACACCCCGCGTAACCGTTAGATTCCTACTCCCTATCGATTTCCTAACCCTATGGACGCATCGGGAAGAGCCCCCGAAGGGGTTTCCACCAAAATCCCAGATTTGGGAACTACTCACAAAAATTCATGAAAAAGCGATCTAAATGAAATTTAACCGTTGAAATCATAATCGGACAATTGCAATGCGGAAGTAATAGAGTAATAAAGACAATACTAAAATTTCAGAAAGATCTGAAAACTTACAAAAGAGTAACAATTACAGCCGTCACAAGGAAATAAAACAGTAGAAAAACAGCAACTCCCGTTTCTGGAACCCTAGGGGTTCTATTTATAGACCTAAGCATCAACCGATCGGTTGACAAGTCAACCGATCGGTTGATCCGTTACAGATAAATAACAGAAAACAGCGAGTTTTCACCCGATCTCATGAACCGGTCGGGTGAGTTCTTGAGTGACCGGTTGGATCTTGGAGCAGTCGGGTGAGTCGATCGGTTCAACGTCCGTGTCTTCAGCTCTTCTTCTTCAGCTACAGATGAACCGATCGGGTGAGAGTCACCCGATCGGTTGGAATTCTGCTCGAAAAAACAGAGAACAGCCGCCCGCAGAACCGGTCTGTGAACCGGTCGGGTGACTTCTTTGTGAGCTGCGGCAGAGACCGGGTGGTGCACGCGTGCATCACCCGATCGGTTGAAGATGACCACCCGATCGGGTGAGGGGCTGAAAGATGAATTCTTCGACGTTTGACCCCCTGGATCACGCGTGACTTCTCCTGTTGCTCCGGGGACTTGGGATATCATCGTTAAACGTCCCCTACGTGGTCGAACCCCTGCAATCATGGATAACCAAAGAAAAGTGAAAGAAAACGGGAAAATATACGAAAACGAATAAGAGACGGTGGAAAAACACGGAGAAACACAAAAGAAAACGTGCGTGAATATATGAAATATAAACGCACGTCAAAATCCCCCAAGCTGAACTCTTCCTCGTCCTCGAGGAAGACGAGTGAGAGTAGGAGCTCGTAAGGGAAAAATAGAGAGGAAGAAAGAAAAAGAAAACTCTAAGCCCTAGATCGTCCATCAGAGCCACCAAAATCAAAGACGACACACCAAGCAAGCAAACGCCAAATCACACCACTAAACCTAGGAAAGCGAGTCCAAATAAGTGTCGTGGGTCCACGCAGTGAAGCGCGAGTGAGCGTGGTCGTGTGCTAGCAAATGGTGATGCTTTCTACGATGTGCTATGAGGCTCGATATACACAAATCCAAGATATGACCCAAAATATCGATCCGAATTGAATAAGCGGCGAATATAAGTTCAAGCATGCATGAGAAGAGTTAGAATATAAGCGTATCATGCATCGGGGACTCCACAACTAGGGTTAAGGAAATCACGCCACTATAGCCTTTGGTAGTCGACTCCCTACCTTTGGTGAGGAGTTTTTCCTGAGACACAGCTAGTCAATCAAGTAGCTAACTCCAGGGTGTATTGCAATTTCACTACGGAATTATAAAACGACTAGAAAAAGCTCTCAATATCTTTTTGAAAAATGATTTAAAAGATGTTTAAAATGTTTTTGAAATCATTTGTGTGTGTGTGATTGTATATACGATTTGGCTTTAACAATACCCTAAGAGAGACATAACACACTCACTATAGACTAGGACACGTCTTCGGAAGCTTGACCAATTGATGGAGTAAATGTGAGCTTCACTTGAGCTTCTTGTTCTTTTTGAGCTTTGAGCTTCATCATTGATCTTAGCAACGTTTGTCCTTTTCTTTGAGCGTAGATTGCGCTTCTTTGAGTATGCATAAAGCTTCTTCTTTGTCGCACAACTTGCACACTTAGTCGTAGTGTAGTTAGTACACGAAGCTTCATTTGGTGTGCTTATCATCAAAATCACTTGGGGTGGAATTCAATTTCCATCACTCTCCCCCTTTTTGATGATGACACCCAAATGAAAAATGAAGTAAGTTGGAATATGAAAATACATGAAAGTATACTTACTCCCCCTGTTTTGATGCGGTTCTCCCCCTGCATCGAAGCCATTACATACATATGATATATTCATTTTTTACATTTCATATTTTTCTCCACCTTGTCATCAACAAAAAAAATTAATGACCAAGTATAATAACCTTCATATTAATCATATCATGATTTTTAGAGGGGAATTCAATGACTATTCCTGCAAAAAGAAATGTTAGCATAAGATCAACCAATATTTTGCATAATAGATAAGTTCATAGATATGAAGAGGTAGCAAGCATCACACGATATTAGAGTTATTACAGACCATAAGTTCGAAAACATTGTTTTAGAAACCATTGTTTGAAAGCCATTGTTTAAAAAGAAACTCAAGGATGACCGCCTTTCTTCTTCAATTCCTTGATCTCATCAAGGATCATGACAAGCGTTTCCTCCGTCATTTTGTTGCTTTTGGCCACGAATTCTTTGAGGTCGTCCACCTTTTTGTTGAGGTCATCGAAGCCTTTTTCTTGTGATATCTTTAACTTCCCAATTTTCTTTAAAAGCATCTCTTGAAGTTCAAAGATATATGCCGGTGCTTCTTCTTCTTCTTCTTCCTCGCTTCCTTTTTCTTCTTCTCCTTCTACCTCCTCAGAATCTGAAACAACAATTTTCTTACCTCTCCTGGAGAATGATGATCCTCCTTTAGCTGCAAGTTTCTCTTCGGGAATGTTCTCATCAAGAGCATGGACATCAAATATGTGTGCCGATTCTAGAATTGTGGTTTCATTGTCTAAAGGCACATTATAGCTAATAAATAAGATAGTGAGATAGTGTCCATGTGCTAGAGTGGATGAAGGTCTATCTGAAGAAGCTGAAGCAAGAATAGAGTCCATAATGACTTTGGCCCAATTGACGCGGATGTTCCCTAACAGAGCATAGATACATTTGGCCTGCTTCTCAGACAATATAGAGTGACTACTAGATTTTTGGGTAATATTGTAAGATAGTATATTTGCAAGAATTCTACCCGGATAGCGAAGATCGCTACAAGGGAGTTTAGTTTGAAAGTACTTTCCTGGCAAATACTCCAAGATATTACTATCAGTCATCTCTATTTTATCGAGTAACATGCCAGTGTATGGAATGCCTGGGGCTTCTCCAATGGATTTGACGGTTATGGCAAGTTTTGTGTCAAGAACTTTGGTGACAAATCGGCTTTTGGCAAGATCGTAATCCATATTAGCATAAAATAGGTGCTTTCCTGGGATATTACTATCAGTCATTAGCATAAAATAGGTGCAAAGTCATTAGTTTGAAAGTACTTTCCTGGCAAATACATTCTCTCCAAGATATTACTATCAGTCATCTCTATTTTATCGAGTAACATGCCAGTGTATGGAATGCATCGGGCTTCTCCAAGGGATTTGACGGTTATGGCAAGTTTTGTGTCAAGAACTTTGGTGACAAATCGGCTTTTGGCAAGATCGTAATCCATATTAGCATAAAATAGGTGCACAAGCCTGGGATAGCAGAGGTAAGTGTTTTCAGAAGAAAATAGGTCGGCCAAGTTCTGAAATTCTAGTATGCTATCAATCCCATAGTTTACTACATCATTAAGTTTGACAAATCTTTCATGAAGGATGGGTTTCTTAGAGATTTTGACAAAGTGTTCATATGTGGTGCTCCTAAACAGATAGGGTAAGATTGTTTCCTTCTCAGATATAGATTCAGTTGAAACTTTTCTCTTCTTAGAAAATATTCCCTTGAGAGACATCTAGATAAAGTAAAAACAAGAATTTACAATACTAGATATGCAAGAGAAAGAAAATATGAAGTAAAGATGGTGAGAAAAGATTTTACCATGAGTAAGTTTGAGAAAGAGATGAAAAAGCTCCAAATAACCCAAGCACCAAGAGAAATTTTTCAAGAGAAAGGGGGGAATGGGGTAGTCGGCTACCCTAGGGTTTCTCTTTGGGGGGTTTTTACAAGAGAGTGAAAGATGGTGAAGAATGAGGGCCATTGGATCAAGAATTGAATGGTTGGGATAGAGTTTTAGCTTATTGGGTATAACTTGCCTTTAGGGTATGAACCCATTAACTCCATAGAACCCAATAGGAGTTAGTCAAAAAACCAAACCCAGAATTCCGCACACGCGCTGGTAGTCGACTCCCTCATGTAGGTAGTCGACTACCTACTGGGTTGAGTCGTTTTCTCATCCCGAGGGGGTTTGATCCAAGACTGAGTGTGTTTTCTGAACAAGCGATGTTTTTAAAAGTATAACGCAAACATTTATAATCATATAAAGAAAAAAATATTAACTCATTTAAATAAATTTAAGATTTAAAAAGAAACTGATTAAGTCACAAAAGAGCGCTTTTGATGCTGATCCAGTTATCAAGCGTTGGATCTTGTTTTCTTCTCTTCGTTTCGTTTAGAGTACCTGAAAAAAATAAACGTTTATGGTACTCTTGGCTTTTGAGTCCAGAGGGTTAGTTTTTAGGAAGCCAACCCCAGTGTGGTTTAGTTCCTTCATAAAAAGTATATTTATAGTTTTTGCTTAAGTGAACTTGTTGAACAAAATTTGTAGCGTACCTTTTCTTTTGTTGATCGGACAAGTTCTTCGGTATCCAGATGCTTAAAAAAATTTTGTTAGAATGATGCATCCTAGTATGCTTAACCCGTTTCTTGGTATGATGAGAATCATAACCGAGTCCGGTTTTGCTAGACGAGGCTTTTTGGTCATTTATTAAACTATCTAGCTTCCCTTTTCCTTTGTTGAAATTCTCAATAATTTTCATCGTAGCATCGTATTTATCTTTGAGGGATACAAGAAGTTTATTCAGGTTCTCAACCTTTTCATTTATAGATAAAATATCTTTTTGCAAAGAATCATTCTTTTCTTTAAGGAGACTATTTTCTTTAATGATTTCTTCTTTTTCTTTAGTATCCCTTTTAATATTTCTAAGTGTTTTTCTATGTTCTTTTATGAGCTTTTCATGCATTTTGCATAGCTCCTTATATGCTCCCCTATAGTCCATGTCTTCATCATCACTTGATGACGAATCATTGTCACTAGATGAATCATGATGCGAACTTACCTTAGAGGATGTAGAGGCCATGAAACATGTGTACTGTTTCTCTTCTTTCATCACTATCTTTTGCTGAGGATTCATCGGACGAGGAATCATCGCTCTGGTCGAAGGCTGCGTAAGCTTCCTTCTTTGGTCGTCGGAATTTGTTTCTTCCATTGTTTCTCTTTTCATTAGTGTCTCTATTCTTCCCACGATCTCTGGAATCAAGGTTGTTCCTTTCCAATGGACAGTCTCTCTTGACTTGTCCTGGTTTATTGTAACCGAAACAAATAATACCGTTAGTTGGTCTAAAAGAGCGTTTACCATACTTACTTGTGATGAACTCTTTAAAGTTCTTTGAGATGAAGGCGATCTGGTCTTCTTTGTCCGTGTAGTCTGAATCTTCTTCTTGGGCTTTAAACGCGAGAGTCTTCTTCTTTGGTTTTTCTTCGATCTTCTTATCTTCTTCAAGCTCAATCTCATATGCCATGAGATTTCCCATTAGTTCTTCGATGGTAAGGTCCTTTACATTATGAGCTTCTCGAATGGAAGTTGTCTTTCCCTTCCACTTGGGTCGGAGGGATCTTAGTATCTTCATTACCTGTTCGTATTCAGAAAGTTTCTTTCCTAATCCTGCAAGCTCATTCGTAATATTAGTAAAACGAGTATTCACATCTGTGATACTCTCTCCTTCTTCCATTTTAAACGATTCGAATTTTGAATGTAAAACGTTTATGCGAGATTCCTTTACCTTTTCAGTTCCTTTGTGACTTACCTGAAGAGTGTGCCATATTTGGTGTGCTGTCTCACATTGGGAGACTCGATTGAACTCATTTCCTGTTACGGCGCAAAATAGTGCATTCATTGCCTTTGCATTGAGATTTGCTCTCTTCTTATCGTCGGCTGACCATTTCCCAAATTCAATGTCGGTAGGTGCGATGTACGGGATTTTAGTAACTGTCCAAGCTTCAATGTCCAATGACTCCAGGTGGGTCTTCATTCAGATCTTCCAGCTAGCGTAGTTAGTTCCGTTGAACAGTGGTGGTCGCATGGTATTCAGTCCTTTAGAATGGAAATATGTTGACGCCATCACCTCTGTAGCCTCGCTCTGATACCAAGTGTTGGATCCTGTGGATGGTAAACAACACTAGAAGGGGGGTTGAATAGTGTTGTATAGATAAACCTTTTTCTCTCTTTACAAATTTACACAAAACAAATCCTTCTAATGTTGCCTAAGAAACCAAGTAAAGCGATCTACGCTTGGTTCTTAATCAACAAAGTAATCTAATGTACAGAGAAATTTCACAGCAAGTAGTCGACTCCCTATGAACAGTAGTCGACTCCCAGAGAATTTATAAACACAGTTAAGATAAGATTACGAGAGAGACAAATATAATATCGTTATTCACAGCGGATAAAAGAAAGTTAATCTTTGCAATAGATGAACAACAATTAGCAAATAAAGTAAGAGCAAAGATAAACAAACACAGATAAGCAATCGCAGACATAAGGATTTTTATCCTGGTTTCCCACAACTTTTGGGTACGTCCAGTCCCCGACCAATCCGGTACGAGATTTCCACTATCTACCTTGGCAAATACAAATACCTAACTCCACTCGTTAGGATTTCCAACGACCTAGTCTTGACCAGGATTTCCAACCGTAACACCTAGACTTGTCTAGGCTTTCCAACAACAACACCCTTACACCAAAGGGGTAATCACAAAAATAAAACCAATATCCAATTCACCATAATAGATTGGTGGAGATCATATTTACACCCATATTCTATAGGACAAAATTACATGTAGTGGCTTGATAGAATAAGATTCTAGATCACACAAAGATACGAATGAAGTCTTTGTGATCTAGAGATCTAATGTTTTTCAAAAAATCCTTTAAATTAAAAATCAAGAACAAATAATACGGATTTGAAAAATAGTTAGCCAAATAAAATGAGATTATGATCTTCAGAAAATAATAACAAAATTGCAAGATCAAGAGTAAAACAGATTTGGCTAAGAGAGAATGAGAGCTGAGAACTTTTGAGAGTTTTGCACAATAGAATTTGAATTCAATAGTTGTTGTATTTTTCTCAATGAAAATGATCCTCTATTTATAGGAGAAATCTGAGAATTCAAAATTCAAATTCCTTTGACTTTTGTCCCGAAAATCATGGGAGAAAATCACTCAAAGATATTTCAAAGATCAAGTCAAAACGTCAAATTTCGACATCTGGTAGTCGACTCCCTATGAGTGGTAGTCGACTCCCAGTGTGTTTCAGGAAATCTTGATTCTTAGCTGGTAGTCGACTCCCTATCTTTGGCAGTCGACTCCCAGAGGAGTTTTTCCTGAGACATAACTAGTCAATCAAGTAGCTAACTCCATGGTGTATTGGAGTTTCACTACGGAATTATAAAACGACTAGAAAAAGCTCTCAATATCTTTTTGAAAAATGATTTAAAAGAAGTTTAAAACGTTTTTGAAATCATTTGTGTGTGTGTGATTGTCTATACGATTTGGCTTTAACAATACCCTAAGAGAGACACAACACACTCACTATAGACTAGGACACGTCTTCGGAAGCTTGACCAATTGATGGAGTAAATGTGAGCTTCACTTGAGCTTCTTGTTCTTTTTGAGCTTTGAGCTTCATCATTGATCTTAGCAACGTTCGTCCTTGTCTTTGAGCGTAGATTGCGCTTCTTTGAGTATGCATAAAGCTTCTTCTTTGTCGCACAACCTGCACACTTAGTCGTAGTGTAGTTAGTACACTAATCTTCATTTGGTGTGCTCATCATCAAAATCACTTGGGGTGGAATTCAATTTCCATCAATATATTCAAGGGGAGTAATAATCATACTATAACTTTTAATTATTTGTCATCATCAAAAAGGGGGAGAATTTTGGAACTTAGTATATTCCATCTTCTATTCCATATGTTTTTGATGTGACAATCAATATATTTTCTGTTACTAACTCTATCTATGCAGATGTGCAGACTTACGGCCTATTCTATTCATATGATCAGTTTATAAAGATTCTCTGCAAAAGAAGCTTCGCTATTCATATTACGCTCAGATGACATATCTTCGGAATGTTGTAATTTTATTTTAGATAGCTTCAGGGCATTGGCTATAACATATCATATATCCATAAGCTCCAAATTACATTATCTTCCAACCCATTTGATCCTAAGTCAAAATTCTCATTTTTCATATTTAGTCAACTAGGATTTTTCGTAGTCGACTAAAAAAATTTTCTTTGACTTTTGACCTGAATATTTCTGACAAGGATCTATCAGTTGACTGATCCACGTCAACATCCTCAAATGGACCGTTTATGACCGTTTTAAAATTAGTTGACCTACAGTTTTTTGTAGTCGACTAAACCGTTTTTTTGTCCGTTTGAGTCCGAAATTTTCTGGACAGTTTCTATCTGTTTGGAACTGCCTCCATAACAGTTTCTGAGCACTATAAAAGGAGGGGTACCCCCTCTCTTTTCATTCACCACTTTTCCTCTTCTTTTGTTTTCATTTGTGGAAATTAAGGCTTTGATTCTCTTGGGAAAAGTTGTTTGTGTTCTCATTTGTAAGAAGAAATTCTGATCGCTTTCTTCATTTGAGAACTAACAAACTTCAAGGGTGTTTTGCAAATTCCACATTTAGAAATATTGAAGTTCTCTTTTTAAACATCATCCTTTGAATTCATATTTGATATTCATACCAAGGCTATAGGTTTTTTCTATTTAATTATTTCTTCAACAAAGTTTGAATCTCTAGTTGTATAGATTGTACAAAGTTTGGCACACAGGGAGTGTCGCCATTTTCGCAAGTTCGTGCTTGCAGGACAAGTGATTATAGTGGATTGAAAATCTCTACTGGGAGTAGAGGACTGGAGTAGGATCGAAAGGATCCGAACCAGGATACATCTTTGTGTTTGCGATTAGTTTATTTTCAACGCTTGTCATTTATATTTCTGTTCCATCTTTGCAAATTTTAGTAACGTTTTATTTGCATCAAGTTTTTATAATACACTATTCCAACCCCATTCTAGTGTATTTGTGTATACAGGTGATCCTACATAATGGGCACGTTACTGGTACATCTCCAACCTTTCTCTTTAGTTATGCATGTCTTTCTATTCTTGCTTTAGTATTTGTTCCATGTTTAGGATGCTAGACATCTTATTCTCGTCCTATATTACCTCTTCTTAGGCATTGTTAGTGTCGCCTCTTTTCCTGCCCTATCACTTTTTGATTCAAGAGCTTCTCATTGTTTCTTGTCCCAATAATTCGTGGCTAAGCATTCAATAATAGTAGATTCCTTTGCCACTAGTTGGAATATCCACATAGGGAATGGAGTACTCCATTGTTCCTTTGGTTGCCATAGTTGTCCTGTGGAGATTTGTGGGCGAGAGTTATATGCCACTAGTTGGAATACCTAGCATTGAAGCCGTATTTGGAGTGGATTGGTTAGGAATGTTTTATGCCACTATAGATTGTAGACTTAGAAGGATAGTCTTCAAGATCTTATAGCATCCAGAGTTTGAGTTTATTAGTGGTGGTAGCTCACTCTGACCTATGAAGTTCAAGGCAAAGCTAGTGGAGATGTGGTGATGGTGATGGAGGCTAAGCCAGTCCTATCAAGGGTTTCAAGATTTCCCAGATGTCTTTATAGATGATATTTATAGATTTCCTCTGGACTAATCTTTGGATGGCCACGTATTGTATCGCATGGCCCCACCAGAATTAATTGAACTTTGCCATCAGTTGAAGGATTTATCAGATCAAGGAATGATAAGTCCTAGCGTGTCCCCATGGGGAGCACCAGTGCTTTTGGTAAACAAGAAGGATGGATCTCGAAGAATGTGCATTGATTACAGGGAGTTGAATAACGTTACAGTGAAGAACAAGTATCCCCTCCCTCCTCATATTGATGATATTTTTGATCAGCTTGGTGGATCTCGAGTATACTCGAAGTTTGATCTGAGAAGTGGGTATCATCTGGTGAAAGTCAGAGAATCTGATGTTCCGGAGACCGCTTTTTGAACTCGTTACGGCCACACAGTTTGTAAATGGAATAAAAACAATTGTAAGATAATACCTTGTTAATTTCCATTTGTGAACATGTTAATTGACCTAAAACCTAATGACGCGGATATAACGCGCCACTTGTTACGATGATCTCTGTGGCTGATCGAGGAACTTTCCATCTCTTTCTACTGTAGAAACCTTCTCTAGATCAACAGTTATCTCTTCTGCTGATATTATATGCCCAAGAAAAGCAACCTTATAACCAAAACTGGCACTTGCTATACTTAGCATATAACTGATGCTAGATATCATCGATAAAGACTGCAACAAACTTATCCAGGTACTCATAGAAGTTTTGGTTCATCTAACTCATAAAGGTAGCTGGTGCATTGATAACGCCGAAGGGCACCAATTATTAGTCTAATTTTATGATTAGATCAAAAAATTTGCGAAAGAAATAGATCAAATTCATAGCTCCTGCCATTGCTTCTTAAAACGGTAAACTTTTCTTTGGTTTTTGATCTTCTGAGTCTCAAACTCTCCAACTTGATGGTGTAAATTCTGAAAAAACGAGAGCCCAGACTACAGGGACCAATTCCTTGATAAACTTCCCATAATTCCAGTCAAACCCAGAAACCTGTCACGCCCTGCTATTGGATTTCTCCAAGATTGATGCACCCTTGACTTATCTCACCAATATAATGCCCCTAAGTGGGATATACTATGTAGTGTATATCTGCTTGTGTATATGTGTGTATATACGTGTAGTGTGTAGAGGTGGATATATATGTCTGTAGTAACGACCTATATTACGATATAGGATTGTGTGATATATTTGGAATGTAGTGGATGTCTTGTATTATGAGTTATATAGCATGATGTGTGTAAAGAGAGTAGAGTATACTATTGGATGCCTATTGTAATGTATTGTGTATTATGTGCATGTTGTGTGTAGGGGTTAAGTGAGGGAGAGATGGGGTAGTGGCATTATTGTATTTAAGTTACGGTGTGTGTGTGTGTATAGAGTAAGAGTGGGTATGTATAGTAATGGAACATTTAGTAAATAGGTAGTTAAGTTGGAGAGGGTGTGTGTGTAAAGAAAAATGTTGACTTTTCCAAACTTGAATTCTTAAGAGAAGAGAAAAGACAAAGAAAAGAGGAAAGAAAAGAAAAGAAGTGAAAAGAAGTGAAAAGAAATGAGAAGAAAAATCTAGAAATATGCTTCCCTTTCTCTTCCTTTTTCCTTTTTCCTTTATTTTTTTTCATTTTTCTTGTCATTTTCATTTTCACCTCTCCATGCCCTACTTCTTCTATGTTTTTTCAAGAAAAAATCTCTTTACCCCCCTTTAAACATTATTATGCAAGCTTATGGCATGTAGAGTTGTTTGGAGCTTGGAAGAGGAGTTCCTTGAGCAAGTTGAGGACTTTTGGGTGATGGAGCTTGTAGGAAGAGGAGATGGAGCCAAGAGAGTGTCTTTAGAGGCAAAAACCTAGCTTTGAGGTAGAAACCCAACTCCTCTTAGTAGATTAACTACATGTCATCAATCGTTCTAATTGGTGTGGTTGTGTTTAAAGTTAGTTTCTGTGGCAACTCTCTATCTATGCCATGTCAGTTTCTGCTGCAATTCTAAGATGTTAAAAATAAAGAAAAATTATAATTCGAAAATCTCATGAAGTCCTTTACAACTTTCGTTTATGTTCAACCATGGCCTAATTCTGTTTAGATCTTGATTGAATCACTGAATTACATTGAGGTATCAAATTCTGCCAGAATCTGCACACTGTCACCAAAAATGGGATATCTTCCACCATAGTGATTCAATAGCTATGATTCTGGTCAATTTTGAAAGGTAGTTTCAATGGCTACAACTTTCATGTTTTGACTTCACTGAGATTTTGAATGTAAATGAATACATCAGCTCTTTAGGGCTCAGCAACTCTGTTATAAAACAGATTCTGTACCCTATGGGGTTTTTAGTCCATATTAATTAGCGTATGTGCTCTAAAATTATGATTTTTCATATATGAGAAGAAAACTCCTTTCTCTATAACTTTCATTTAGAACTCCATGGCAAGTTCTCAATGTAGATTACATGTTTCAGCCATTGTGACAGATTTGCTCTTGTGCTATGATTTGGTGCATCCAATGTCCATGTGGATATTTGTTCATGATTTGTAATACCATGTTGGCTATCTTGAATGTGATGGAGGTTGTGAGCACATTTGGCATGATGCATTATGATGTATGATATGTTAGAATGGATGATGGGCATGGCCCTAAGAGGCATGATGACCACTTGTTGGTAAAAGAAGGAAATTGTGAAAAGGAGAAGAAATGTGAAAGATTAAGCCAAATGTGTCACCCCACTAAATTATTCAGGTGTGGACACCGATGCTGTTAGTATTCTGCCATATTTTATCAATGTTCCTCTTATGCTTTTTATGCTTTTTATGCTTTTATGCCTTTGTACACTTTGCCTTATGCAAACCTTGCACTAGTACATATTTATCCACATGTGCATTATGTTTCTTTTTATAGTATGTCATGAAATGTGGTTTACACATTACTTTCTGTAACATCTAGTATATAAATAATTGACTAAGGGGATGAGCTTTCACATGGGGTTAGGGGAAATCTGAGTATCGCGTGGGCATAAGGACTGGACATGTGAGAGATGTCTCACTCGCACTCCCGTCAACAGTGTGCATCAGGGAGTGAACAAGGGGAGTTCGATAGGCCCTGTTATAGAGGCCCATAGGTGTACTCGTGATGCACCATGGGTAGTGGCTCCTTCTACCTCCCTCTATTTTTATTACTCCCGAAACGGGGGAGTTCGATAGGCCATGTTACTTGATGTGCTCGTGTACCACTGGCAGGGTATGATTCTTCCACCCAACTTAGGTGAGGTCCAGTCCCTTATGTTACATTTGGTACATATGTTTCGACAGCAAAAGACTAATTAAACAAATAAGTTACTTCTAGTACATTATCACTTTTGTTGTATAAACATCTCATTGTTCATAATTTATGCTTCCTTTTGTGTAGCACTTGTGGATTATTATAGTACATTTTCCTCTTGTAACACTTGCCTATTTGTTGGTTATTGTTGTTGTAGTAATAGTTTATGTTTTATGTTTAGCTCTGCATAGCTAGCCATTGCAGTTTATTACCTTATGCTATGACATTGTTCTTTTAGTTCCTTTTCATGTATCACTTGCACTTTACCATGTCATGTATGCATAGTAGTTTTCACATGTAGATAGTATACTAGTTGGAGTTGGTATTTCTACTGGGACACACATTGACGTGCTCCCCTCTGTGGCTTTCAGGTAGCAAGTGTCGATGGCATGGGGTTGGACTTTTGAAGGTGGAGGCATGGGTAGTTGTGAGAGTGTGAGATGTTGTTGTGAGATATGTATAAGTGTGAGAGGTGTACTCATGTACCTGTACTTCTTATACTGGTAAATCTAATGTTACCTTGGACTTTTTGGTGTTTATAGTGTAACCATGAGATTTATTTGTCTTTGTGTGATGTGATGCTCTTAAGATGTTGCTAGCTTTGGAAACATTACAGGTGTTATCCCAGCATGTGCATAGTAGCCTTCTTCTGTCTTCTTTCTCTCTCTTTCCTTCGCTTTCTTCATCACCTCTGCATCTTCAGGAATACTTGGGATGGATTCGTACTTTACGGGTATCCTGGGGAGCAGACGTGACAACCAAGAATAATGTTGATTATAATTGGACTGAGGATTGTCAGCGAGCATTCGACGAACTGAAGCAGAGGTTGATCACTGCACCCGTTCTGATGATTCTAGATTGCTCCACTGCACCCGTTCTGATAATTAGAGATATTTTGTGACGCCTCAGGCAGATGACTTAGGTGTGTTCTCCATCAGCATGGTAGGGTGGTAGTGTACGCCTCCAGGTTATTGAAGGTGCATGAGTGGAACTATCCTATACATGTCCTAGAGCTGGCAGCAGTGATATTTGCATTGAAGATGTGGAGACATACACTGATCATAAAAGCTTGAAGTATGTCTTCACCCAGAAGGAAATCAACAAGAGGCAGCACAGATGGCTTTAATTGATGGCTGACTATGATCTTGACCTTCAATACCACCTTGGAAAGGTTAACGTCGTTTCGGATGCTCTCAGTCGTTTATCAACGGTGATGATGTTGACTGCCCAGAGAGAACTTCATGGATAGATACATCAAATGGAGATTGAGATTATCCTTGCTAGTACATCGATGACCATGATGAGTTTGTAAATCCAATCTGATTTGGTTGAGAGGATTAAGGCTGCTCAGTCTGAAGATTCAAGAGTAGACGAATAGTGGGATTCGCACTGATTTTCATATTCATGAGGATGGAACTCTACACTTTAGATGCAGGATATGTGCAGCAGCCGGTGACATTTGGGACGAGCTTTTGAAGGAGGCTCATAGCTCTCCTTATTTTATTCACTCTAGAGGCACCAAGATGTTTCGAGATCTACGGCAACATTTCATTCCAGGGTAGTGACATGAGATGAAGCGTAGTGTAGCTAGGAGTGTGGCTTCGTGCTTGGTTTGCCAACAGGTAAAGCCAAGCACCAGATAACAACGAGACTGCTACAACCTCTTCCCATTCCAGAGTAGAAGTGTCAACACGTTAATATGGATTTCGTGACTGGTTTACCTCGCACTTTCGAGGACAAGACGTTATTTGGATAATCATTGATCGATTAACCAAATCAGGTCATTGCATTCCTTTTCGGGTCGGCCAGTTTACTGATTATCTCGCTAAAAGATATATGGAGGTAAGGCTCTCCTTTTTTTTTCTTTTTTCATATATCAACTAGACTCATTCGTTAGTAAGTTCTGATTTAAGTTTTGTATACATGAGATCGTGAGACTCCACGGAGTGCCTGTCCGACCATGACACCAGATTTACGTCTCATTTCTTGAGGAGTTTGCAGGCTAGTTTGAAAACTTAGCTGAGCTTCAGTAATGCATATCATCCTCAGACGGACGGTCAGTCGAAACGAACTATTTTGATCCTCAAAAAGATATATTGAGTGCTTGTATGCTAGATTTCAAGGGTTCCTGGGATGATCACCTACATCTAGTAGAATTTGCATACAACGACAGCTATCAGGCAAGCATAGGAATGTCACCATTTGCGACATTATATGGGAGGAAGTGTCGCTCTCCTCTCAGTTGGGATGACGTTGAGGATCATGAACTGACTAGAAATGATTACTGAAGCAGTAGATGTGGTTTGAACCGTTATGGATAACTTTTGTATTGCCCAAGACAGTTACAAGCATTGAACAGATACGAAGAGACGACTTAGAGTTTCAGCCAGGTGATCGAGTGTTCTTGAAGATAACACTTACGCTGGGATTTATTCGTTTTGGCAGACGTTGGAAGCTGAGCCCGAGATATATTGGACCATTTGAGATCGTGGCTTGTAGACTTACATTGTCATTATCCCTCGAGGGGTTACACGACGTGTTCCATGTATCTCAATTCAGGAGATATGTGGGAGACCACAGTCACGTCGTAGATTTCTCGTAGATCGAAGTGCGACAGGATTGGACGCACGATTAGCAGCCGGAAGCCATCCTTGATAGAAGGCAGTAGATGTTATGGAAAAAGGCTATCAACCTTGTGAGGGTCATGTGGCACCGAGAGTCTCCAGGGGGATTCCACCTGGGAACTCGAGGATGAGATGAGAGAGATACCCCCCACTTGTTTGTACAGTGACGTTATCTTTTCTTAAATAGATGTATATGAGATGGTGTATAGAAATGTTTTCTTCTTATTTTATATTAAAATTTCGATGACGGAAATTATTTTAAGGAGGGTAGGATGTAAAACCCCTGATGTAGAAATACGAGTATTATATTTTTATGAATTTTTCCAAATTTTATAATGACACAAAATTATTTTTAAACAATTTTAGAACATTATTTGAATTATAATGGATGCAGTATTTGGATGAAATAATATGCATTTGGGATGGTATGTATTCCTATTTTCTTAAAAGATAAATTTTTTGAAAAATTCCTAGGATGACACATATGCCTCTTAGGTATCATGTTCTCCTTAAACCCTCACCTAATCTTGACATATATATGGATGCTTGGCATAGGATTAGGAGATGGAGGGTGATGAGGATGATTAAGCCATACTGAAGGGAGAAAAAAGGGAAGAGAAAATGGAAAACCCAAAGGAAGAGCCAAGCCCAACCCCCTTCATCATCTCCCTCATCTCACTAACCCTTGCTCTTCCACCTCCTCCACCAGGCCGGCCACCCCCTCACCATCTCTCTTGTCCAATTTCAAACCCTAAATTCTCTCAATTTCACCATAGAAGAAGGTCATTGGAACTTGAGGGGAGAAGAAGCTAGAAAAGGAAGAAGGTCTTCAAAGAGAAGAAGGGCCAAAGAATTTAGAAAGAAGGATTTGAAAAGTACGATATATAACGACGATAGCTAGGGTTTTGTTTTTAGAATCGTTTAGAGATTAAGCGTAATTTTATAAGAAAATCAACACATCACGATTGACACAGTTGCGTCATCTGCGACGCGGTCGTTTTGATCGATTGCAAGGCCAAAATTCGACAACAGCAGCTCCATATGGTCGTGACGACTTAGACACGGTCGTGTCGCTGACTGCATAAACCCCCATGTTTGACATGGATGTGTCGAAGTAGATGTTGACGTCGTAACTTCTCCACAGATCAACACAGTCGTGTTGATAGTGGGAAACAGACGTGTAATCGACCCGAACTTTACTACCTTGGTCGCCTCGTTCTGAAACGACAGTGTCAGATAAGCTTGCACTGGCTATGAGTTCCTCCTCACGGTCGTGTGGTTGGTCATATGACCGTGTGGTTACGTTTTCTGAGCCTCCAAATGTTGCACTCCACACGGTCATGTGGGATGCACCAAATGATCGTGTGGTTTAGTTTTCCAACCTAGTTTTCATCTATTTAGTTTGTTTTTGTTGTTATGCTTCATATGTCAAATCTATGCATTATGAAATATAAATTCTACGTTAATGACATGCTTCATGTGGTGATCACGTTCTGAAATTTCAGTTTCATATAGTTTCATATGCTAGAACTTTATGTTGAAGTTTATGAATGAGAACACCAAGATGTTGATATGCATGAAATGAGTACTCAATGTTGATATTGGTATATCACATATGTTAAAATTCATGTGGAAATTTGGTCAGGAAAAGAATTTGTATTCGAAATTGATAAATGAACATAATGAGATATTCATGTGATAATGATGGTTGTGGTTAGAAATGTGAATGCGGTAAATGAGACCGTCGAAATGCAATACATGTTGAACTGATGTAAAATTAAGAGTGAGATGAGAGCTAATGTTTTTCTGGGGTTCTCAGTCCATTCAAAGATGGGTGAGACCCTAGATACGGGTTTAGGGGAAGCACGTGTAAATTATAGGAGTTAAGGAGTGGACCTAGATATTAGTCTCACTTGCACTCCCGACAGCCGGTACATGGAGTGGGTAGGGTTAGAGAGGCCCATGAGTGTACTCATGATGCACTATAAGGTAGAGGAAACATCATCTCACTCCCGAAACAAGGGAGGTATAAGAGGCCCATACAGTGATCGTGTCACTGATAGGGGTAACGTTGTATTCACCCACCTTGGGTGAAGTCCATCTCCTTAGCGTCCTACAGTTACCCAAACTTCCATTAAATGCATGATTCCAAGATTAATGCCATTTAATATGTGTATGTTATTACTAAAACGCTCCTCAGTTCTTCTTTTCACCACATGCATGATATAACCTATTTTATTTTATGCATTAAACCTATGGACATGTGTCCCCTCAGTAGACAGACCATTGGTAATAACTGAGGAATGTGTTGAAGTTGGACCCTACCTAGCGTAGTTTTATTTTCCTACTAAGTCATGTGTTGATGTGTCCCGTCTACATTTTCCAGTATTAGGAGCAGAGCAGTCAGAGCAAGACCTGACTCAGGAGTTCACTCCCAGTTCTGAGGTACCGCGATCGATTTTGTTCAGTTGGACTTTACAGGGGTAGACTAGGGAGCAGGTTGTACAGTGTGTGGACAATTTTTTCTTTTTGTGGGTTGGGAATTCTCTTTTTGTTATTTCCCACTTTTGTACCCCTGTACAGTATGATGTATAAAATGTAGTCTTATAATAATGTAATGTAATGTTTTTTGTACCTCTTCGATGTCTGTGGATTATTATTTGTTGGAGCATTTTTACTTTTTCTTTTCTGTACTATTCCAGTATGTTGCAATGGCTTGCGAGAATATTTTGTTTTCAAAATCACAAATTACGGTTAGTAGTATTTAGAATTAAGGGCTCGAAGCCCCTACGTCTAAATACTAGTGCGACCTTATCGCGCTTCATGTCTCTACAAATTCCAAATTTGTACGATCGTCCGAGTATTTGGGAAAATGGGTCGTGACATCATGTCATCACTTCACTTCATCATCACTTTTGATAAGACTTTTATATACATTTGACAATGCTTTAATTAACTACAAAACAATGTGTTAATCACAATCAATTATGTTTGCACATCATCCAAACCAAATTGGGATCCAATACTCAACATTTCCTGACAAGGAATACATACATACATACATACATGTGCACTAAAAGAATGTAAAAGCAGTGCAGTAGCAAAACGTCATATATATAAAAGATGGCAGTATGAAAATATGTGCAAGAAACATTACAAACAAGTAGATGAAGGGTAGGACAAGGATATGTAAGACCATATCATGAGTAATAAGCAGTTCTATAGTATTAACCATGTTTAACTTGGAGTCATTAATTAGTTGCTTGTTATGAAAATTCACATGTGTTATTTATTGAAATAAATCATCTCTTAATCTAGTGTCAAGTCTATGTCTGATGGCACTGTATGTAACTAACTAAAGGCGTATCCTAGCACTAGGAGCTCTTCGATGGTGCTAACTTTCTGTTCCCGTCTTCGTGGTAACAGTCGGCACTTACGTCCATTAGTGTAAGTGGAGGGCATTTCATTCTCGGTAGACCAAGTCAATCCCGTATACTTAGACAGTAGACTACCCCAATCTCGTATGTTGTTAATTCAATCATTACCATCCGTACATTACATGCATGTCTACATGATCCAACCAATCCTTTCATCATTTTATGTGCAGTTATAGGACTGTTACGAGGTGGAACTCGCGTACAATGAATTTGTATTAATGGGAACCAAGGGCACGGTGGTTATATGGAGAAGGGGGTTTAGATAGGCTATTTAACAAGCGATTAGTAGGGCGAAGAAGTCGATCCCGACGCCTGTGATGGTCACGGGGTGAATCTCGCCGGATGCAGCTGAATCAGGTTGAAGGGCAGGGGGGACACCGACCTGTGTTGATGGGCGAGCTCTCCTGCAACACGAACAACTCGTCAGAAGGGCTGGGTTGGGGTTCAACCCTTAGCCCCTCCGATGCCTAAGTCAGTGATAGGGCTTAAAATGGGGGGCTGGTCACGCCGGTCGGACCAACGGTGTGTCGACCGAGCGAGGCGAGCTATAGGTGGGAGAGCAAAGATATGGAAGACCTTTGCACTCGTGTGTGAATAATAGATAGATAGAGAATTCTGCAGCCGCCCCCTCTCCGTAGGAGGGGAGGGGGTATTTATACCTGACGGGTGATGACTAGGCGTGCTGAGCTGGCTCCGGTGTCGGCGGAAGCTTCGGACAAGGACGCCGGGAACAGGAGTCCCTGACCTGCCTCTGTCAGGCGGCGCAACGGCCCAGGGGTGCTTTTGTCGGGATGTCAGGGCCGAAAGCACTAACCGTCGGATAGGCTAGCCGCCTGGGGGTGCTTTTGTCGGGATGTCAGGTGACGTACGTGTCTGTCGTGTCCTTGTACGTGTCAGTCGTGTCCTTATCCTAAGCCGTTTGTCGTTAGCGGCGGACTAAGAGTCGGGCGGCTGCGGTGGTTCACCTCGGCCGGTTCGTGGAGCGCTGCAAGGTGCGCCCGCTTGGCTGGCCGCCCGGCCTTTTCGGGGCGGCGGCCCTTTTGTGAAAAGGTGAGTCAATGGGGTATGTTAGCGGATCTGGACGGGAATCGGGCAGCTACGATCTTTAGGTCGTAACAATTTCCCCCGGCATTCGAGTCTGAGGCGGTAGCCCGATTCGGCTCGGATGGCGTGACATTGTCCTTTAACCTGACTCGGGCTTGGGTCCACGCTCAGGGTTGGCGACGCTGCTCCCGCGGGGTATTGCCCGCTGTTGCGGGATCGCGAGGTCTCATCCCGAGTGGGAACCAAGTGGGGCGTTGCCTCGTAACGGCGCGCCGCTTTATGGGGCGGCTGGGTCGGATTTTGGGGGAGCCCGACTTTTTGAGAAGGTTGTGGTTTTTGTTGAGATGTGTTTATCGGACATGTTTGTGATTTTCGCGGGACTTCCGCCGCACTGTGCCCGGTGGACCTCCCAGCTGTTGTGCTCTTGGGCTCAGGGAAGGAGTTCATAGGGAGGAATATTATTCACCAACCTTTATCGAAGATTTAGATGATATTTACAGTGAGAGAGCAGGTGTGACCCAACCTATGGTTGGGACGGGCGGTGGTTTATACTCGTCGCCCGCTATATCGGGGTGGGTAGATCCTCGTTGCCGGGCGGTTTTCCCTTTTACTGACCGCTTAATTCCTTCTGCTTCGTTGTCCGGGGAGGAGCCGACGCACCGCGAACCACCATTTGGTTTGATTGGGGACGAAGTCCCGGGGTGGTTCCCCCTTCCGAGGGGCTGACCCTCGTTTGTCGGGTGGAGCTTCTTCCTTTCCCTTTCCTTGCTTCCTCGCGATCTGCCTTGCCGCCGCCGCGCTGGAGAGTTCCTCGCTAGGAATCCCGCGCACCGAGGGGGAACCCCTGGGAGGCTGAGGACGAGGTGGCGGTGGCGGTGCCGAGGGGGACGGCGTTAATTGGGGCGTTGCGGCATGCGGACGGCCTTCTGAACCCGCCTTTTGATACAGTAACAAGCAGGAGGCAAGCTGGCGGGCGGGGCCTTCCGCGTGTAAGGGGAATATCCGGTTGGGGGTGGCGGAGCTGTGGCGCCCATCGTCGGGGGAAGTGAGGTCCGTCGGTGACTATCGGCTTTTTTCGTAGCTCGTTGGGGCGTTTAGGGCCGCTTTATGCCCGGAGTGAGGGGGGGAATCCCGTCTCTCTTCCTTCTTTACCCCGCCCTCTGGAGGGGGGTATTTGTAGCGAGGTGTTGCGGACGGGTTTCTCTTGGGTAACGCCGTGGACTAACGTCGCTAATGGGCTCTGCGGAATCACGCGCTTCGGGAATCACTTTTTCCTGACGGTATCCGGCCCTCTGGCCTCTTGGGGGGCGTGTTGTTGCTGATGGTGTGTTGAACAAGCGTCCTTTCGTTACGTTGAGTCTCATCGTGGCGCTGTTCTGACGGGACAAAGCCGCTGTCCTTTCAGGACGGGGCGTATATTTCGGGGTTTCTGTCTTGCGACTGGTCCGATCCGGGTCACGTGTATTGGCTTCTTGCGGGAGCTACGCAATTACCCATTATGCCCCCAACATTCCCGTGCCCCGTCTGGGGAGGGGGATGTTGTCTTCCCGTGTTGCGTTTGGGGCGGCCTCAAACGGGTTCGGGACGGGACGCATTGGTCTCCTGATTTGGTGTCTGGCCAAACCGGTTACGCGGGGCGAGCCCCCGTGCACCCCCTTTCGCTATAGGGAGAGTTGTTGGCGGGTTTCAGGGAGCAGGGGGAGCGGGGCCGTGCGTTCTAGGTTTCGTGGGCGTCCTAGGTCAGCTAGGCGGGACGGCGCGTTGCTCGCCCGATGCCTGGCGGAGGGGGATAGACACGTGCTATGATATTTAAAGAACAATGTTTTCGTTTAAATTTATGAGCGCTGGGCCACAGCTTGTACATCAGGTTTTAGCTCATCGCCCGTTGTCGGGTCAGAGCCGATTCGGGGAGGGGCTTTAGAGCTGTCCTTGCCCAGTCACACGGGCCTAATGACCGCCGGGTCTTGGGGCTTTCCGCGGGCCGTGTGGGTCGGTTATGTCTTGAGCCGATCTTGGCGCGGAGGAGAGTGGCTGCCGTCTGGGCTGAAGTGTTGCAAGGTCTCTTTGGGGGGTACTTTGCCGACTAGGCCGCCTTCCCTCCACTGTCTTGTCTCTTTCTGCGGACAGGGTTTTCCTCGGTCCGGTATAGGCTTTGAGAAGGAAAGCCGGCGTGCCCCGTCTTGCCCCCTGGGGAGGTTCTTGAGCATAGGGCCGCCCCCCGTTGCCCCACGTCTCGCTGCTTCGGTTTGAGGGTGGGGTTCTGAGCCCGCTGGCGCATCGGCGAGCTGACATGCCAGGACTCGCCGTTTGGGCTTGTCGGGGATGCAGCCCTGCCGAGGTCCTCGGATGGAGGTTGAGGGCGAGGAGGTACTGGCCGGCCAGCGCTGGGGGCTCTCACCTGCCCAGATTACTTTGAACGGATGCCATTCTTTCTCGCTTCGTCCCCGTTTATGGGACGGAGGTAAGAAAGGTGGATTTCCCGTGTGTAAGCGGAATATCCGGATAGCGATCCGTTTGTAAGCGGAATATCCAGGTAGTGGTGCTGGGGGTCTAGGCACCGCCGTTCCGGGCGGCGGGAACCATTGATGGCCGGTGACCTCTCTTTTGTTAGGGCGGTGTATCTCAGCCCTTTTCCCGGAGGGTGGGGGGATCATGGGGTGGTTTTTCATGTCTGTCGATTGCTTCTCTCCGCGGTGGAGATGGCCTCTTTATAGGCAGATCTTGTTGACCGTTTCTCCCTTATTTATTGCGCTGAGCTGGCATTATTAATGGGCTCCTCGAATTCGCGCCTGTTGGGAACCGCCTATGTCAGGTGGCTCTTGCGTGTCCTCTGTTGGTGTGCATTATTAATGGTGGCGTGTTTCTCGAGCGTCATTCCGTTTCGTCGAGTCACATCGAGGCCGTCGACTTGGGAATTGATGTTATTTTGTCCCGGTTCGTGTGCCCCCCCCCCTTTTATTTATATATAAATTATTTTTATTATATATTATTTTTTGTCAAGGGTACGTGGCCCCCATCGGGTTGGCCCTGCCCCAGAGGTCTGGAGGGGGGAGCGGGCGCGTAGCCCGGCCCGTGCCCTTCTCTGGTTCGGGTGGCTAGGGTTGGCCCTGCCCCAGAGGTCTGGAGGGGGGAGCGGGCGCGTAGCCCGGCCCGTGCCCACCTCTGGTTTGGGTGGTTAGGGTTGGCCCTGCCCCAGAGGTCTGGAGGGGGGGAGCGGGCGCGTAGCCCGGCCCGTGCCCAGCTCTGGTTTGGGTGGCTAGGGTTGGCCCTGCCCCAGAGGTCTGGAGGGGGGGAGCGGGCGTGTAGCCCGGCCCGTGCCCTTCTCTGGTTTGGGTGGCTAGGGTTGGCCCTGCCCCAGAGGTCTGGAGGGGGGAGCGGGCGCGTAGCCCGGCCCGTGCCCACCTCTGGTTTGGGTGGCTAGGGTTGGCCCTGCCCCAGAGGTCTGGAGGGGGGAGCGGGCGCGTAGCCCGGCCCGTGCCCTTCTCTGGTTTGGGTGGCTAGGGTTGGCCCTGCCCCAGAGGTCTGGAGGGGGGAAGCGGGCGCGTAGCCCGGCCCGTGCCCTTCTCTGGTTTGGGTGGCTAGGGTTGGCCCTGCCCCAGAGGTCTGGAGGGGGGGAGCGGGCGCGTGGCCCGGCCCGTGCCCTTCTCTGGTTTGGGTGGCTAGGGTTGGCCCTGCCCCAGAGGTCTGGAGGGGGGAGCGGGCGCGTGGCCCGGCCCGTGCCCACCTCTGGTTTGGGTGGCTAGGGTTGGCCCTGCCCCAGAGGTCTTGAGGGGGGGAGCGGGCGCGTGGCCCGGCCCGTGCCCTTCTCTGGTTTGGGTGGCTAGGGTTGGCCCTGCCCCAGAGGTCTGGAGGGGGGGCGCGGGCGCGTAGCCCGGCCCGTGCCCTTCTCTGGTTTGGGTGGCTAGGGTTGGCCCTGCCCCAGAGGTCTGGAGGGGGGGAGCGGGCGCGTAGCCCGGCCCGTGCCCTTCTCTGGTTTGGGTGGCTAGGGTTGGCCCTGCCCCAGAGGTCTGGAGGGGGGGAGCGGGCGCGTAGCCCGGCCCGTGCCCACCTCTGGTTTGGGTGGCTAGGGTTGGCCCTGCCCCAGAGGTCTTGAGGGGGGGAGCGGGCGCGTTGCTCGGCCCGTGCCCAGCTCTGGTTTGGGTGGCTAGGGTTGGCCCTGCCCCAGAGGTCTGGAGGGGGGGAGCGGGCGCGTAGCCCGGCCCGTGCCCTTCTCTGGTTTGGGTGGCTAGGGTTGGCCCTACCCCAGAGGTCTGGAGGGGGGGAGCGGGCGCGTAGCCTGGCCCGTGCCCTTCTCTGGTTTGGGTGGCTAGGGTTGGCCCTGCCCCAGAGGTCTGGAGGGGGGGAGCGGGCGCGTAGCCCGGCCCGTGCCCTTCTCTGGTTTGGGTGGCTAGGGTTGGCCCTGCCCCAGAGGTCTGGAGGGGGGAGCGGGCGCGTGGCCCGGCCCGTGCCCACCTCTGGTTTGGGTGGCTAGGGTTGGCCCTGCCCCAGAGGTCTTGAGGGGGGGAGCGGGCGCGTGGCCCGGCCCGTGCCCAGCTCTGGTTTGGGTGGCTAGGGTTGGCCCTGCCCCTGAGGTCTGGAGGGGGGGAGCGGGCGCGTAGCCCGGCCCGTGCCCTTCTCTGGTTTGGGTGGCTAGGGTTGGCCCTGCCCCAGAGGTTCGGAGTTTTAGCGAACTGCAAAGCTTGTGTAGGAACAACAAGGTAGGGAAAAACGTGTAGATGTGTATATTGCGTGAAGAAAGGGAAACTCACAACTATTGGTAGAATTTCAGCAGATGTTTCGCGTTCCAAGGGTGGGCCAGCTCGCTCCCTTCGGGGGTAGCAAGGATGTAGGTGGCCGGTCCGATAATATCAACGACCGTGTAGGGCCCTTCCCATTTGGCGGCCAGCTTTCCCCGCTGCGCAGTCTCGGGGCGGAAGGTGGCGTCCCGAAGGACCAAATCGCCGATCCTGAAAGTCCGCGGTTTCACCCGGGAGTCGTAGTATCGTGCCATCCTCTGGCTGTGTTTGACGAGGCTGGTTAGGGCCCTGTCCCGGACCTCGTCTATCAACTCAAGACTGAGGCCGAGCCCTTCTCCGTTGATTTCTTCATCGAAGAGTTTTAACCGGAGTGTCTCTTCGCCGATTTCCACAGGTACAACTGCCTCCGATCCGTATGCTAGCATGAAGGGACTTTCTCCGGTCGAGGCCTTATGGGTGGTGCGATAGGACCATAGGATCCCTGGCAGCTCATCGACCCATGCCCCCAGGGCGGCGTCCACCTTCTTCTTCATCGGGTTCAGGATACACTTATTCGCGGCCTCTGCCATTCCGTTGCACTGTGGGTGGGCGACCGACGCGAATTGGAGTTTGATCCCCCAGCCCGAGCAGAAGTCGCGGAAGCCCTCGCAATCGAACTGCTTTCCGTTATCCGTGACTATGGAACGGGGGATCCCGAAGCGGCATATGACGGATTGCCAGATGAAGCCCTTCATGTCTGTCCACGTGATTCGCGCCAGCGGCTCCGCTTCGACCCATTTTGTGAAATAGTCCACGGCGACGACTAGATACTTCCTTCCCCCGGAGGCCTTTAGGAAGGGCCCCAGGATGTCGAGTCCCCACTTGGCGAAGGGGACCGGGCTCAAGATGGGCATCAGGTTGGCCGGTGGCGCGGTCGTCCGTCGGCAGAACTTCTGGCACGCTTCGCACTTCTTGACGTATTGTACCGCGTCTCGGATCATCGTCTGCCAGTAGTATCCTTGGCGCATTATCTTATGGGCGATGGTGCGTCCGCCATGGTGGTTTCCGCAGAAGCCTTCGTGTACCTCACGGATGACTTGCTCGGCCTGCTCCGGTCCCAAGCACTTTAGGTAGGGCAGGACGTCGAAATTGGCACGGCGGCGGTGGTACAGCACCCCGTCAAGGAGCACAAATGTCAGGGC
The DNA here is from genome assembly GCA_030789695.1 of Scilla litardierei. Classification (NCBI taxonomy): domain Eukaryota; kingdom Viridiplantae; phylum Streptophyta; class Magnoliopsida; order Asparagales; family Asparagaceae; genus Scilla; species Scilla litardierei. Next base: position 324,560,747 of record CM061142.1, read on the forward strand.
CCGCCTCTCCACCTGCTTAGCCAGCAACCGCTCCTCGGGTAGTTCACCCGTCTCTAAATACTTCATAATGGGGGTCATCCAGGACGTCATCGTGCCCGTGCACATCAGTTCCCCTTCGTTGATGGAGGGTGTCGACAGTCTTTCGACGTAGATTGCCTTCCCGATCTCGGCCGCTGAGGAGGAAGCCAGCTTAGACAGGGCGTCTGCCCGGAGGTTGTTGGAGCGAGGCAGGTGTTGCACGTCCGCTTTCTTGAACTTGCGGAGTTCGATCTGGATGCGATTCAGGTACTGCTTCATGGTTTCTTCTCAGGCCTCAAAGCCCCCTAGGATCTGTTGGACGACGAGACGGGAGTCACTTAGGAGCAACACGTTCATCGCACCGACCGCCCTAGCGAGTTTTAACCCGTTAACCGCGGCTTCGTACTCCGCGACGTTGTTGGTGGCCGGGAAGTCGAAGCGTAGGGCGTACTCCAACGAGCATCCGTCTGGAGTCTGAATGACGATTCCCGCTCCTGTTCCGGAGCCCGTCGCGGAGCCGTCGACGTGGATGGTCCATAATCCGTCCGCTGTTGTCGGGGAGGGCGCTGAGGGTTCGCCCGCCTCGATCCTCCGGGGGGACGTGGGCGCCGATGGTTGCTCTATCCGGTCCCCCGGCGGGATTTCCGTGGTGCATTCCACCACGAAGTCGGCCAGCGCCTGACCCTTGATCGCCGTCCGGGCTTTGTACGTTATGTCGAATTCGCTGAGCTCGACGCTCCAGTTAAGCATCCTCCCTGACCGCTCCAGTCTTTTCAGGTTCTTTTTGAGGGGCATGTTGGTGTGGACAGTTATGGGGTGGGCCTGGAAATAGGGTCGGAGCTTCCGAGCGGTGGTGATTAGGCAGTAGGCGGCTTTTTCGATGGGGCTGTAACGAGTCTCCGCATCCCGGAGGATCCGACTGGCATAGTAAACAGGGCGTTGCACCCCTCCTTCCTCCTTGATCAGGACGGAGCTAACAGCCTCCTCGGTGGTCGCCAGGTACAACCCCAGGGGTTCACCTTCCTCCGGCCGTGCGAGGAGCGGTGGGCCTTGTAGGTAGGCTTTCAGCTCCGCGAACGCCCGCGTGCAGTCGTTGTCCCACGGGATCACCTTCCTCTTGTCTTTAGCTTCGCCAAAGGCCGTGCGTAAGACCCTGAAGAAGGGGAGCGACTTCTCCGCCGATTTCGACAGGAATCGTCCCAGAGCAGCAATCCGGCCATTTAGTCGCTGCAAGTCTCGGATTGTCCGGGGCTCCGTCATACCGGTGAGGGCCGCCACCTTGTCGGGGTTCGCCTCGATCCCCCGCCTCGTTATCATGAAGCCCAGGAACTTTCCCGACTGCACGCCAAAGATGCATTTTGCGGGGTTTAGTCTCAGGTTGTATCGGCGGACCCTCTGGAAGGTCTCCTGCAAGTCGGTGAGGTGGTCGAGGGCCCTTCCACTCTTCACCAGCATGTCGTCGATGTAGACCTCCAAATTTCGCCCCACCTGAGGGCCGAAAATTCGGTCAACCATCCGTTGATAAGTCGCCCCGGCGTTCTTCAGCCCAAAGGGCATCTTGGTGTAGCAGAAGGTGCCTTTATCAGTGACGAAGGACGTCTTCTCCTCATCCTCCTCCGCCATCGGTATTTGGTTGTATCCCGAAAAGGCGTCCATAAAGCTCAACAATTCATAACCGGACGCGTGGTCCACCAAGTGGTCGATCCTGGGCAGAGGGAAGCTGTCCTTCGGGCAAGCCTTGTTGAGGTCGGTGAAGTCAACGCACATGCGCCACTTCCCGCTGTGCTTCTTCACTAGAACGACGTTGGCAAGCCAGTCGGGGTAGTCCACCGGCCGAACAAACTTGGCTTCGAGGAGCCGCTCTACTTCTTCCTCGGCCGCCCTCTTCTTTTCGCCCCCCGCACTCCTCTTCTTCTGTCGAACAGGCCGGGTCTCTGGGTCCGCATTCAACCTGTGGGAGATTACCGCCGGGTCCACCCCGGGCATGTCGGCCGATGACCATGTGAATATGTCCGCGTTCTCCCGGAGCAAGGCGACGAGGGCCGTCCTCAAGGCGGAGGGGAGTTTCGTCCCGATGGAGACGGCTCTTCCCTCGTCCGAGGCTATCGGGACCTCCTCTACTTCCTCGGCCGGGGTCGGCCGCTGGTCGCAGAAGTCCTCCCTTTCGTCGGGGACGAGAGGCGTCGGGGTCCGCCCGGGGCCCCCAGGCGGGGACGGCACACGGTTGTGGTTTCTGGGCCCCCCTCGACCTCCCTGCACCTGTCCCACCCCCCGCGGGGTCCGGAACTTCATCGTTTGATGTTGCATGCTGGGGAGCGCCTCGATGGCCGTCATATATGGGCGCCCTATGATTCCGTTATACACCGATGCGATGTCGACGATGACGAAAAGCGTTTCCTTGGTGATGATCCTCGGCTCCTCCCCCAGAGTCATGGGCAAGGTGATCGTTCCTTCGGTAGGGATCTCATGGCCGGTGAAGCTGGCCACAGGGCCCCCGCCGGGCTCTAGGTCTGCGCGCCCCCATCCCATCCTCCCGACTGTTGACAGGAAAAGGATGTCGCAGGAGCTTCTGGTGTCAATCAGGAGCCGGCCGACATCCACCGCCCCGATCCGAGCCTCGACGACGAGGGCGTCGTCGTTCTGGCTCCGCGCTTCCCGCCAGTCTTCCTCGGTAAAGGTGATCGGGGGTCGGTGTGTCCTTCTTCGCTTCGGCCGGTGGTCGGCGGCCGCCGTCATCGCCCGTCGGGCCCCGGCCTTCGGGATGGCGGGCGCCCGCCCCGCCGAGGAGGGCCCTCCAGTTATCATCTCAATTCGCATGACCGCCCTTGGGGGGCGTGGCTCCTCCTTATCGTGGTCCGCCAGTGGTTCCCGTCCCCCTCCCTCCGGGGGGGCTCTCTCTTCCGCCATCTCCCGCCTTCCCGCGACAAAGTTTCCCAGGTGACCCGCTTGGATCAGTCGTTCGATCTCTCTCTTAAGGGAGTAACAATGGTCGGTGTCGTGACCGTGGTCCCGGTGATATCGGCAGTATCTCCGGGGGTCCCGCCTCGCCGGGTCCGTCCTCATCTCCCTGGGAGGCTCCGGCAATAACCCGGCCCTCGTCGCCGTGGCCAGCACCTCCATCATGGGGGCATTGAGTCGCGTGTAATGCACCGGCGGGAGGTCTTCTGGTCTCGGGATGACTCCGGGGGGCCTCCGTGCCGGAGCGAACTCGCGAGCCGGGCCAAGGCGATCTAGCGGGCGGGGCTCGGGTGGCTCCCGCCGCGGTAGGGCCATCTGATCGCGGCCTCGCCCCCTCTCCTCCTGCCTCGGCCGAGGGTGCGGCCGGGACCCATCTGCGGGTGGTTTCGCCTGGGGGAACACAACCTTTGCACCCAAAGTCTCCTCCGCCAACGCGTGCCTCTCCGCCATTGCTACCAACTCTTCATAGTCGGTAGGTGGATCTCGGAGCAGGGATTTGTGGAGGCTCCGCGTCCGCAGCCCCGTCTTGAAGGCCAGCATAAGCACCTCGTCGCCGCATGTCACCACCGCCCGTCTCTCCTCCTGAAAGCGGCGGAGGTATCTTCCTGTTCGCCTGGGGGAACACAACCTTTGCACCCAAAGTCTCCTCCGCCAACGCGTGCCTCTCCGCCATTGCTACCAACTCTTCATAGTCGGTAGGTGGATCTCGGAGCAGGGATTTGTGGAGGCTCCGTGTCCGCAGCCCCGTCTTGAAGGCCAGCATAAGCACCTCGTCGCCGCATGTCACCACCGCCCGTCTCTCCTCCTGAAAGCGGCGGAGGTATCTTCCTGTTCCTTCCCCCTCCCTTTGGACTATCGTGCTGAGATAGTCTAAGGGCTTCTTTTTTGTTCGCCCGACCCGGAACTCTTGGCAGAACTTATGGGATAGTTCGCCGAAGCTCCCTACGGACCTCGCGGGCAAGCCAAAGTACCAGTCCAGCGCGGTGTCCCTCAGGCTTTGGGAGAAATGTCGGCAAAGGAACGCCTCATCCACGTCCTGGGCTTCCATCGCCCCCCGGTATTGTTGCACATGCGTGAGGGGTCGCCCCTCCCATTGTACGTGGCCAAGTGAGGGGGTTTGAACCTTACGGGTCTGGGGGCGGAAGTGATCCACCGGGCGAGTGGCGTGGCCTCCTCCGGGTAAGTTGGGCGATCCGACGCATCCCCCCTCCGCCACTCGGGGGTCGGGCTTCGGTCGCGCCTCGGCCTCCGATGGTCCTCCGTCCCCGGGGAGTAGCCCGACGGTCTCCAGGCGGGACTCCTTCCTTGGGCCGAGGATTCGACTGGTTGTGGGCTACGGTCCTCCCCGCGCCAGCGCCTCCCGGCCAGCTCTCTTCGGGCCTCCGTTCGTTCTTGATTCTCCCGAAGGAGTCTTTCGCGCTCGGCGGTGAGGAAGCGTAGTTGCCGACAAAAGGCTTCCTCGCGCAGGGTATCAGAGGGATGATGCTGGTGGTAGGGGCCGCCTCCCCCAGGCGGGGACCTGTTCAGCAACGGGTCCCGCCTGTTCCCAGGCCGTCGGGTCGTCGCCGCCTCGTCTAGGACTTCCCGGTTGCTCCTGTTCTCCATCCTCAGCCTCTCGCGCTCCGAGATGATGAAGCGAAGCTGGCGGCGGGCGGCCTCCTCTTCCTGGTAAGCCTTCCGGGCGGTCTCGGCCGCCTCGTCCAGACGCCTTTGCGCGGCGGCCGCCTCCCCCAGGCGCCTCCACCGCTGCGCAACTTCTTCCTCCTCTTCTAGGAGCCTTTGCTGGGTTGCGATCTCCTCGGCGAGCCCCCTATGCTCCCCCTCCTCCTCGAACTGAGGGTGGAGGTTTCGCCTCACGTTCAGGGGCTCCGAGGGGCCGGGCGGAGGTCCCGTTCCAGCCGTCTGACAGCCTCCCCTGGCCTGAGCGACGGCCTCGAAGCTCTTCGGAACGGCGGGGACTGAAGTGTGTTCAATCTCGGAGCCCATCCCCCGAAGGGGATCGGACGCCTGGGTGATTTGTAGGGAGAGCGGTTCCTGCCCCACGGGATCTTTGCCGTGGTCCGGGTTCCGCGGGATCGGCATGGAATCTAACATGGGTGTGACCCTTCGTTCCCACAGACGGCGCCAATTGTTACGAGGTGGAACTCGCGTACAATGAATTTGTATTAATGGGAACCAAGGGCACGGTGGTTATATGGAGAAGGGGGTTTAGATAGGCTATTTAACAAGCGATTAGTAGGGCGAAGAAGTCGATCCCGACGCCTGTGATGGTCACGGGGTGAATCTCGCCGGATGCAGCTGAATCAGGTTGAAGGGCAGGGGGGACACCGACCTGTGTTGATGGGCGAGCTCTCCTGCAACACGAACAACTCGTCAGAAGGGCTGGGTTGGGGTTCAACCCTTAGCCCCTCCGATGCCTAAGTCAGTGATAGGGCTTAAAATGGGGGGCTGGTCACGCCGGTCGGACCAACGGTGTGTCGACCGAGCGAGGCGAGCTATAGGTGGGAGAGCAAAGATATGGAAGACCTTTGCACTCGTGTGTGAATAATAGATAGAGAGAGAATTCTGCAGCCGCCCCCTCTCCGTAGGAGGGGAGGGGGTATTTATACCTGACGGGTGATGACTAGGCGTGCTAAGCTGGCTCCGGTGTCGGCGGAAGCTTCGGACAAGGACGCCGGGAACAGGAGTCCCTGACCTGCCTCTGTCAGGCGGCGCAACGGCCCAAGGGTGCTTTTGTCGGGATGTCAGGGCCGAAAGCACTAACCGTCGGATAGGCTAGCCGCCTGGGGGTGCTTTTGTCGGGATGTCAGGTGGCGTACGTGTCTGTCGTGTCCTTGTACGTGTCAGTCGTGTCCTTATCCTAAGCCGTTTGTCGTTAGCGGCGGACTAAGAGTCGGGCGGCTGCGGTGGTTCACCTCGGCCGGTTCGTGGAGCGCTGCAAGGTGCGCCCGCTTGGCTGGCCGCCCGGCCTTTTCGGGGCGGCGGCCCTTTTGTGAAAAGGTGAGTCAATGGGGTATGTTAGCGGATCTGGACGGGAATCGGGCAGCTACGATCTTTAGGTCGTAACAAGGACATTTCATGCAATTTAAAAAACATTAACGACTAGCATATGAAGAATCAAATTTCGTAAACAACTAGTATCCTAGAATCAAAATTATTTAACCAGTAAATAATTTTTTGAGTCTAAAAGATAATTTTAATAATTTTAAGGAATCAATATTAATTTTCTGAATTTAAAACCAATTAAAAACTACTTTTCTTATTCAAAAAGAAATTATCGATAACGTTCAATAATTAATATGAAGAAATCTACACGTTAACAATTAAATTTTGACTTTAACAATTAAGAATATGTATTCATTTGAACAAGAAATAATTTTTTGAGGGTGAAATACTTTTTACATAATCAATATCAATTTTTTGAATTTAAATTTAATTAAAAACTAATTTTCGAAATTAGAAATTAATGTTCAATGAAATAACCTTCAGAATTTTATGCAAATATGTCAAAATCTTTCTCTTATATAGTAGAATCACGTCATATATTACGTTTTCCCTGGTTTTGCAAATTACGACAAGAATAAATCAATTTGCTAAATTTAAATATAAATACGAGAAATAAGAAAATTCATTTACGGGCAAAATACTTGCTTGAAAATAACGAGTCGAGTGTCTACGCGCTCCAAGTAACACGTACAATTTTCCTACAAGTTTGCCTTTTTCGCAAGATTATATATTATTTTAAATGATTTTTGTTCCTTGTTCTCCCTTTTATTATTTTCTTACTTTTTTATTTAATTTCTTTTAATTCACACACATACTCTTTCTTTGTCTCCGAGGCTTCCTCTTACGCTTGATGATCGCCGACGGAGTTCGGGGGCTCGATAGTGGAGCATGGGAGGAGAGGGAGGCGGCGTGCGCTCACGGGAAATGACGGAGCTTATCGGAGAAGCTGGAGCTGCGGCGTTAGGAAATGGCTCATTGTGTTGCTTCGACGACGACAAGGAAGCGGTGGGCTCATGGCGTGGCACTGTGGGGGACTGGAGGAGCACGGTCTGCGGTGAGTGGAGACGGAGGAGCTCGATGATGGGTTTGGGGCTCGGAGTGTTAGCCTCGGAAGTGAAGGTCCTCGTGGGTTCGTGTGGTGCTTCCTGCAAAGAAGCCAAAGGGGATGCGTTGGTCGGAGGAGGCCGGGGGCGACGGGCTGCTCCAGGCTTTTGGTGCTGTAGGTGGTGAGCACCCGGTGGCTTCAAGACGGCGAGCGACGAGGGAGGAGCTATCGTGTGTGGCTTCACTGGTGGTGGGGTGCATGGCTCTGTTGATTAGTGCTTCAAACTTAGAATCTGGGAGGTGACACGGCCATACTAGTTTTGACACAGCCGTGCATGTCAGAAGATGTATCAGCTAACTTACACAGATTTAGGCATGGCCGTGCTGGTCCAACAGTACAGGCAGGCAACTCTCTGTTTTATTTTGACACGGTCGTGTAACACGGCCATGCTGGTCCAACAGTACTGACATACAACTCTCTGTTTTATTTTGACACGGCCTTGCTGATTATTCTGGAGCTACAGGCAGATTGCGCAATTCTGTGCCCGACCGTGCCACATATCAGTACGGCTGTGCTGATGCCTAGAAACCATAATACGCCCAGATTTCGACTTCTAATCTGGACCGTTAAATCCTATTGGGTTTTAATTGGATGGACATAATCAAAAATGTCCTCTACTACCCTAGGAAGGATACCAAGAGATACACTTTTGATGGCTACGCGACGGAGAATTGAGAAGATTTCCTTGCGTCTTGAAAAGAGAAGCAGATCTTTTACCGGCGATAGGCGACAAGAGAGCTTCAAGGTGACTACGATCTTTGGGAGGGGAGATATTCTTTGTTCTAGAGTCTCTGGTAAGATCTCTCCATTGGTTGTGTGCATGAGACATTATAATTGCTAGAGTGCTAGAGTTATTTTGCCGAGAGGGCATACATTGGTTTGGAGGAGATTTGTAGTCGGTGTATTCTCTATATTATCATATCTAATCTAGTAGAAACCATGACAACGGAAGACTGGACATGTATGCCATATGTTGGGCCCAAACCAATATAAATCATTGTCATATATTCTGTATGATTGCCTCTCTGTGTCGTGCTTTCTTGTGATTTCTTGTGTCGTGCTTTCTTGTGCTTTCTTGGAAACACAATATTTTCATATATTCTGATGTGCACACTCAGGTGTTGTTTGATATTGTGTCAGCATTCCCAACAAGTTGGTATCAAAGCCATTGGTGAGGAATAAATAAGGAGTCAAGATGTCGTCGTCTACCACATCGTTCAAGATGGACAAGTTCATTGGAAGATACGACTTCAACCTTTGGAGATTAAAAATAAGGCTTTTCGTATGAGAGATGGTTGTTCACAAATTGCCTTTGAGAAAGATAGTTTTTGACAAGGATGTCACGGAGGCACAGAAGGCTGGAATGGAGCGTACTGCAGTTATCACTTTCAGATAAAGTGCTCAAAAAGGTGTTAGAGGATGCTACTGCAGAGAAGCTTTGGAAGAAGCTGAAGGTGCTTTATGCAAAGAAGAATCTGACGAGCAGGTTGTATTTGATTCAACAATTATATGTGTTAAAGATGAGAGAGGGAGCCCACGTCAAGGACCACATTGATGCTTTTACGAAGATTGTGTCTAATTTGCAGAGCATAGGGGTGAACATCGAGGACGAACATTGGCGATGATATTGTTATGTTCTCTGACTGATGATTTTGACCCATTGGTCAGGTCCATGGTATATGGGTGTAAAACATTATTTCTGGAGGATGTAAAGTCTGCGGTACATCTGAGGTACTCCGTGTCAAAGTGACTGCTCGAGAAGGTGGTGATCAAGGGGATGCACTCTTCATCAAATGACGTCAGGATTCCAGAGGCGGCCATGGTTCTAGGAAGGACACTTAATATCCAAATCAAGAGGGCGTAGGGACAACATGCGTCACTTGTGCAAGGAGACATGACAATGTAAACGAGACTGCCCTAAGTGGAAGATGGAAAAGGCAAGGATGAAGATTCTTGTTCCGCCTCAGTGGAAATCAGTAGCAGGAACAGTGATGATGGTGTGATTCTACATCGGGAGATCTAGGGACTCGGGATGAAGCTTCTTGATCATGGCTTTTGGATTCGGGGTGCGCTTTCTACTGACACCTCACAGGAGTTGGTTTAGTCCATATAGTTCCAGAGAAGGCGGCATTGTTCTGATGGGAAATAATATGGTATGCAAGACAGTGGGTGTAGGAGAAGTGCGAATCAAAATGCATGATGGGGTCATCGGGACACTTATCGTGATGAAGTGAAAGAGAGTACCGAACTTATATGCACTGCAGGGGCACACCGTGGAGGGTGAGGCTAGCATCTCTCAGGACACATTGGATGTGCTTCGCAAAAGGGCTGATATAGGCCAAAGAGGAGAGATTGTAGTTCTGCGAGAAGTGTGTAAGGAAAGCTGACAAAGACACGCTTTGGGATTGCAGAGCCACTTCTCGAAGTCTGGGCCTATTATCAGCTTTCCTGATAGATATATTGCGGAGAGACTGGAGGAGAGAGTACAAAACTTATATGCACTATCGGGGCACACCATGGAGGTGAGGCTAGCATCTCTCAGGACACATTGGATGTGCTTCGCAAAAGGAAGCTGATATATGCCAAAAAGGAGAGATTGTAGTTCTGCGAGAAGTGTGTAGAAGGAAAGCTGACAAAGATACACTTTGGGATTACAGAGCCACTTTCTCGAAGTCTGGGCCTTCTCAAAGTGTGTAGCAGCAAAGGGCCACTTAACTATGTACATTCAGATGTATGGGGGCCAACTTTCTGTACCTACCATTGGAGGAGCGAAGTATTTTGTTTCCTTCATTAATGATTTCTCGAGGAAGGTGTGGAGCATCATCTATCTGATGAAATCAAAAAGTCAAGTCTTTGAGAAGTTTATGGTTTGGGGAGCCTTTGTTGAAAAGCAGACAGGAAGAGCCATCAAGGTTTTAAAATCAAATAATGATGGTGAGTACACAGTCAAATGGTGTTTGCAGAGATATTAAACAGTACACTGATGAAGAAGAGCAGATGCTTGAGGCTCACTGTTGGACTTCCTAAGGAATATTGGGGTGAAGGACTACCGCAGTGCATCTCATGAATAGACTACCATCATCGATGTTCACTTTCAAAATTCCTGAGTATGGACATGGAAGACTTGAGGATATTTGGATGTTCTGCCTATGCTTTGCAGAAGGAGGACAAGCTAGATTCAAGGGCAATGGAGGCCATCTTGCTTGGATATTAAGAGGGAGTGAATGGTTAATCCCTGGGTCCAAGAAGACGTTCACCACTAGGCATGTCACCTTTTGATGAGTCGTCGATGGTCAGGCCTGAGGAGGTCGACGCTGAGGTCGGGGCACCTACCCTGGAGATAGAAACACGAGATGCTGAGACAGATCAGATACAGACCTCCGTACCAAGGCCGGGCCACCTACCCTGGACATAGATCTCTGTACCAAGGCTAGGACCCAACTGCTGAGAGAGAGTAGATACAGACAGATCAGATTCAGACTCGTGGTGAGGTTCCTCCCCAGAGTCAGCCAGAGGTACGGAGGTCATTAATGACTAGGAGAGAACTAGAAAGATAGGGTGAGTGGAACTATTCTGGAGTTGGATGAGTACCAATGCCCAGAGGTATGGAGGTCTCCTCCCTCCATCACTTTTTCATTTGAGGAGCCCTTGACATTTGATGAAGCCCAGACTTCGACCGCATTTGCAGAATGGCGGCTGGCGATGGAGGATGAGATGGAATCCCTCTACAAGAATGGCACTTGAGAATTGGTATAATTGTTTGTCACGCCCCGCTTCCCTAAAATGGAGGCGAGACGTGAAAAGGTCCGCACGAGAGTGGAGCTGTGAAGCCCCAAACCCGATAAGCGTCAATAAAACATAAGCAGGTCCCTGTAACCACAAACGGAACAACAATAATAACACAAGGAGAGACAGAAATAAAATCTCAAATCTCAGAATTTGTCCAACATTAAAATTAAGTTCAACATCCAGAAAAGCCACCAGGCTAAAAGAAAGAGTCTAAAGGCCCAGAACAAGGCCAACAAGGACAAACATAACAAAGTATTGGTGCCACGCACCGACAACAAAACAGTCTAAACAATAACACAAACAGTCTCTACGACTGATCGCCCGTGTCCATGAAGTCCTCGTCAAACACAGGCTCGGGCTCGGCGTCCGCAAACACCTCGTCCTCAATAATGAACTCAGGCTCAGGATCTAACATGTGTCACCCAAAGGAGTAAAGTGGCATATGTCAGCAAGTCTAAAAGACTTGGGCAAGGAAACTGAAAGTAAGGTAAACTAACAACCTAGCAGTTATAGTATGATGCATGACATGGCAAGTATAGTATGGAAGTGACAAGTAAAGGGAAGTACAAGTAGCAAGTAGCAAGTATGTCATGGATAACAAGTTTTACAAGTAAAACACAGACAAGTACAAGTCAAGTGGTTCATGTCAAGTAAACAAGTTATGCACAGAGATTTCGTCTGCTGGCTAGAGTGGCTGATTGGGCCAACTCGTAAGCTCAGGTGACCGCTTATCCCTACCCCTCCATGTGTATCGAGCCAGGGCATTACCCCGAACACGGAATGCTCGCTTCTGGGTCACGAGCCAGGAAGTGTATTTAACACGTATGGCGTAGGGTTATGCCTGCAACGCAGGTGCCTAGCCGGAAACAAGTAGATCGGGCATTGGCTATCAACCAACTCACGTGGCCCGCTTCTGGAACACGAGCCAGGAAACACAAGTATTGCAGCGTGTGCTACGAATGCGACATTCAACATGGATAGTATGGATGACAATTAATTCATGTACCGTTAATTAAGATTAAACATGACATGGTAGTTATGCAACATGATAAATGACGGATCTAGCTTCGTTGTCAAGCTAGTTCCTGAAATTGCGCCTAGGCGAGTATCATTTCGTCGCCTAGTCTCTTTTACACCTACAACAAGCAAATGGCCTAAGACATGGCCCCAAACCCTAAGTGGCAAGTTTCACTTGCCTAGCACCGAGGATGACGATCAACGAGGCACGTCTCACAATCGCTAATCTACGGGGAAAGTCGCTGTTACGGAGAAACAATCATCAAAACAACATCCATTTATATTAGGGTTTCAAAATACCAAATGGGTTAGGAGAATATTAAAGGGGCGAGTTATTACCGAATTGTTAGCGGAAGAACGATGCCGAGCAAGCACGACGACGGAAGAAACGATCCGGGGAACCTACGGTTCAGATCTGGAAATGGAGAGAAAATCTGGAGAAATGGGGTTTTGGGGATTTTGGGGGTTTTCCGGCGACCTAGAGGTGGTGGCCGGCCAAAATGGCGAGAGGGAAGCTCCAAGGGAGGAAGGAATGGCTTGGGGAAATGTTGGAGGGTGATTTGGGGGAGAAAATGGCTCAGGAGAATGAAAGAGGGATGAAAGAAATCGTGGGTGGGGTTTAAATAGGAAGAGCTGGCTGCTGCCCAGAAATTAGGGTTTCGACACTGATTAGTCGGTCAAAGAGCAACCTCTGACCGACTAGTTTGGGAACTAGTCGGTCGGTTGACCAACGCAGACCGACTAAGTGTAACCAGTAACTCCTGACGAAAATAGGATTTAGATTTAGTCGGTCAAAGAACAACTACTGACCGACTAGTTTCTCATCTAGTCGGTCGACGAACGTTCTTAGACCGACTAAGAATGAATAGTACTTGGTATCAAAAATGATCATAGAGCTAGTCGGTTAAAGAACGATTGCTGACCGACTAGTTTGCAACCTAGTCGGTCGACAAATGTTATTAGACCGACTAACGATAAACAGTAACTCCTGAATAATTATCAAAGCCCACTAGTCGGTCCATGAAGGTTTACCGACCGACTAAATCGTCATCTAGTCGGTCGGTTCCCCTTCTTGTACCGGCTAACGTGCACAGAAAGTTCCGAAATGGAGCGCGAAGCTTCGGGAAGATTTCTATAGCTTCTAAGATCACTCTAACTCTAAAATATGAGCGATTTGAAGTTCGTCATGAGTGACTTACTCCGAGATCAACGATTCTAAGGAAGAAGCTAGAAAATCACGACGAAACGAACGAAAACGAAAGCTACGGAGACGAAAACCACACATAAGGAGAAAATCCACCAAAACATATATTATAATATAGATAATCTAAATACATGAAAACCAGTCGTTACATCCTCCCCAACTTAAGAAAAATTCCGTCCTCGGAATTTCCAAACACTCACGTGTCCGGGAACAAAAGTGGGAAAACGCTCTCGCATCTCATCCTCATTCTCCCAAGTAGACTCTCCTGGCGAGCCGTGTCGCCACATCACCCTCACAAGATTGACAACCTTGTTTCGAAGTGACTTCTGACGCCTGTCCAGAATCTGTACTGGCTGCTGGTCATACGTCATATCAGGGCGAACGGTAATCTCCGAGAAATCCACAACATGAAATGGGTCGCTAATGTATCGACGAAGCTGCGACACATGGAAAACATTGTGAACTCCTTCCAAAGATGGCGGCAAGGCTAAGCGGTAAGCTACCTCGCCAACTTTCTCCAGAATGTCAAACGGTCCAATGTATCGCGGGCTCAACTTCCCTCGCTTCCCAAAGCGAATCACTCCACGATTCGGGGAAATCCTCATAAACACCTGATCCCCAGGCTGAAACTCCAAAGGACGACGTTTAGCATCAGCCCAATGATTAAAACGGTCCTGAGCAATCCTCAACCTCTCCCGAATGGTCCTGACAACATCCACTGCCTCCACAATCATCTCAGATCCCAACAGCTCCCGATCCCCAACGTCATCCCAACTCAATGGCGATCGACATTTCCTCCCATAAAGCGCGGCAAAAGGCGACATGCCAATGCTCGCCTGGAAGCTGTTATTGTAGGAAAACTCCACCAGATGTACATGGTCCTCCCACGAACCCTTGAAATCCAACATGCACGCCCTCAGCATGTCCTCCAAGATCTGAATCGTCCTCTCGGACTGGCCATCCGTCTGCGGATGGTACGCCGTGCTGAAACTCAGACGCGTACCCAAACTCTTCTGTAAACTCTGCCAGAACTGAGATGTGAACCTCGTGTCTCTGTCCGACACGATACTCACAGGGACTCCGTGAAGTCGTACGATCTCCTGCACGATTCACGTTACATCACTATCTAAACTAGGAAAAGGAAATAGAAACGGAGAGTAAAAGAATTTACCTCCATGTATCTCCTCGCTAGCGCCTCAGTGGACTGTCATACTCGGAATGGAATAAAGTGCGCGGATTTGGTCAATCGATCTACGATCACCCAAATCGCATCATTCTGCTTTGGACTCCGAGGTAGTACAGTTACGAAATCCATAGTGATGTGTTGCCACTTCCACTCCGGAATCGGAAGCGGTTGCAGCAACCCAGCCGTACGCTGATGCTCCGCCTTTACCTGCTGGCAAACCAAGCACTTGGCTACACTCCGAGCCACGCTCCTCTTCATACCATGCCACCAATAGTTCAAACGAAGATCCTTGTACATCTTGGTCCCACCAGGATGCACAGAATACGGCGAACTGTGTGCCTCCACCAACAACTCCTCCCTGATATCCCCAGCTGGCACACACAACCTAGCTCCAAACCTCAGCAAGCCATCCTCATGAATCAAAAAGTCAGTCCGCAGACCGGCTTCCACCTGCTCCCGAATCTTCACCAGCTTCGGATCCTCAGCCTGGCCATCCTTGATCCGATCCACGATCGTCGACAGTATCTGCATACACATCCACGAAGAAGCCTCCCCAGGAAGAACAATCTCCACACCAGACTCGCAAAAATCCTACTGCAATCTCCACTGCGAGGTCAAATTCATCACCGCTGGAAGCCTACTCAGCGCATCAGGAACCACATTCACCTTGCCAGGGTGATACTGCAAATCAATCTCAAAATCCGCCATGAGCTCCAACCATCGACGATGTCGCATGTTGAGCTCCTTCTGAGTGAAAATATACTTCAAGCTTTTGTGATCGGTGAAGATCTTCACTTTCTCACTCAGCAGGAAGTGCCTCCAAATCTTGAGCGCAAACACGACGGTAGCCAACTCCAAGTTGTGCGTCGGGTAATTATTCTCATGAGTCTTGAGCTGACGTGAAGCATATGCCACAACATGCCCGTACTGATACAACACACAACCTAGACCATTGCCAGAAGCATCGCAAAAGATCTCGAATCCACCGCTGCGATTAGGCACAACAAGAATAGGGGCAGTCGTCAATCTCTCCCTCAGAACATCAAAGGCATTCTCACAATCACCCGACCAAACAAAAGGTACATCCTTCCGCGTCAATCTGGTCATCGGCTCAGCAATACGGGAAAAGTCCTTAATGAAGCGCCGATAGTAACCAGCAAGCCCAAGGAAACTCCGGATCTCGGACGCTGACTACGGAACAGGCCACTCTCTGATGGCCCTGATCTTCTCGGGATCCACTGAAATACCATCTCCAGTCACCACATGCCCGAGAAAAGCAACTCTGTCCAGCCAAAACTCGCACTTCGAAAACTTAGCATACAAACGATGCTTCCTCAGGATCTCCAACACCGTCCTAAAGTGCGATGCATTCTCTTCCTCTGACTTTGAATAGATCAGAATGTCGTCAATAAAGATAACAACAAACTTATCTAAAAAGTCATAGAAGATCAGATTCATCAGATTCATGAAAACTGTGGGTGCATTGGTTACACCGAAAGGCATAACCACAAACTCGTAGTGTCCGTATTTCGTCCTGAACGCTGTCTTCGGAACATCTCCCTTCTTCACCTCCAGCTGATGATAACCACTCCTCAGATCCAACTTCGAAAACACCCTCGAACCTCCAAGCTGATCAAAAATATCATCGATGTGAGGCAACGGGTATTTATTCTTGATGACCGCATTCAGCTCCCGATAGTCCACACACATGCGACGCGAACCATCCTTCTTCTTCACCAGCAGCACCGGTGCTCCCCACGGAGACACACTAGGATTGATATAACCCTTCTGCAAAAGCTCATCCAGCTGCTTCCGCAATTCCTCCAACTCAGCGGGTGCCATACGATATGGCGCCTTCGAAATCGGCTGCGCTCCCGGAATAAGATCAATAGAAAATTCCAGAGCTCGATCAGGTGGCAACCCAGACATCTCCTCGGGGAAGACGTCATCAAAGTCCCGCACTACCGCTGGCCTCTCCAGCTCCATCCGCATAGCGACAACATCCACCGGTCTGGCCCGAAATCTGACAGGGCCAAGCGAACTGCTACCTCGGTCGAACTCAAATACCGGATGTCCGGGAATCTCAAACACCGCCTTCTTCATCCGACAGTCGATCGTAGAATAGAAGCTCGCAAGCCAATCCATCCCAAGGACCGCATCATAGTTGATGATGTCGTGGACAATGAAATCAGCGTAAAGCTCATGTCCACAGACCACCAACGAGCAAGAATTGCAACCAAGATGCACCGAGACCACGCCATTTCCTGTGACGATATTCCAACTCTTGGGAAGAGGGGACGTCGACAAGGAATGCTTCTCCACGAAGCTCCGAGAAATAATTCACATCGATGCACCTGAGTCAAAGAGGACTCGTGCAGGAAACGTGCACACCAAAATCACACCTACAAACAGTCTAACAATCAAGCCCTAGTCTAGCAAACAATCATATTCAAGCAAACAACATAATCTAACAAACAAAGCCAAATAAGAAAGGAACAGCTAGATTGAGGATTACCTGCGATAACCTCATCCACAGCCCCGTTCTCCACAACTGTCATCAGAAAAGCCAGTCGCCTCGGCGGAAAAGCATGCTGGAAAGCCTGCCTCTGTGGAACAAGAGCTGCTCCACGTCCAGCAGGAACAGACGCCCTCTGCTGCAACGGCTGTGCTGCAACAGGTGCCTTCCAAGGCTGCTTCGACCTCGGAAAATCCTTCATGGTATGGGTAGGATCTCCACAGACAACACACTGCCCCAGGAATCTCCTACACTGATCCTTGACATGCCCGGTCCTTCCGCAGAAATGGAAAGTCTTCTGAATAAGCCCTTCTGGCCTCTTGAACTGCACCGGATAATTAGGCTTGAAACCAGGCCTAACCACCGCTCTGGCCTGCTCCATAGGCCTCTTCCCAGCACCAGAAACATGTCCCCTCCTCTGGCTCAGGTTCAGCTCATGCCTCCTCGCAACGACCAGAACCTTCTGATAAGGGTCCAGATCAGAGGAAGACACAAAACTCTGAAGCTCCAAGGCAAGTCCCTGCAGGAACCTCTGAGCCCTCTCATCAGCATCCTGCACCATCTTCGGTGCGAACCGACTCAGCCTAGTGAACTCTTGGTGGTACTGGTCCACCGACAAGCTCCCTTGCTTCAGCTCAATAAAGCGCTGCAGCATCTCCTTCCTAGCAGCCTTCGGAAAGTACTCTTCATCAAACCTGGACTTAAAGGTAGTCCAGGCTATCGGCTCCACCAGCATCTTCTCTTCCGCATCCCACCAGTTCCGAGCATTATCCTTGAGTTGCCTCTTCGCCAAATCAACCCATCCAGCCGGGCCGATCTTCTCCATCTTCAAATTATCCTCTATGTTCTGAATCCACTCATCGGCAGCCAGAGGACCCTCAGACCCATCAAAATAAGCAGGACCCATCTCCCGAAATTGCTTCGCTCCCGGCTCGGAGCGAGGGGCATCCTGGATTGCCCGACCAGCTCGAACAACTGGAGCATTCTGGACTTGCAGGAGCACGCCATGCTGCACCTGCATCATCTGAAGCATCATCCGCATCATCTCTCCATTGGTGGGTTCCCGCTCAGGCTCCTCGTCATGAGGGGGCGCACCACTACCTCCACCTCGGGTGAATCGCCTTCATGCCATCTAATGACACAGAAAACGAAACAATTAGACTCATAGCTTATGACTTGGATGTCGAACTTAGTATATTGGACATTCTAATATTATTATCGTTATTCCGAAAATTTGCAGCTACAGAAGAGGACCTGCATGGGCCACCAACAAAACCTGTCACGCCCCGCTTCCCTAAAAATGGAGGCGAGACGTGAAAAGGTCCGCACGAGAGTGGAGCTGTGAAGCCCCAAACCCGATAAGCGTCAATAAAACATAAGCAGGTCCCTGTAACCACAAACGGAACAACAATAATAACACAAGGAGAGACAGAAATAAAATCTCAAATCTCATAATTTGTCCAACATTAAAATTAAGTTCAACATCCAGAAAAGCCACCAGGCTAAAAGAAAGAGTCTAAAGGCCCAGAACAAGGCCAACAAGGACAAACATAACAAAGTATTGGTGCCACGCACCGACAACAAAACAGTCTAAACAACAACACAAACAGTCTCTACGACTGATCGCCCGTGTCCACGAAGTCCTCGTCAAACACAGGCTCGGGCTCGGCGTCCGCAAACACCTCATCCTTAACAATGAACTCAGGCTCAGGATCTAATATGTGTCACCCAAAAGAGTAAAGGGGCACATGTCAGCAAGTCTAAAAGACTTGGGCAAGGAAACGGAAAGTAAGGAAAACTAACAACCTAGCAGTTATAGTATGATGCATGACATGGCAAGTATAGTATGGAAGTGACAAGTAAAGGGAAGTACAAGTAGCAAGTAGCAAGTATGTCATGGATAACAAGTTTTACAAGTAAAACACGGACAAGTACAAGTCAAGTGGTTCACGTCAAGTAAACAAGTTGTGCACAGAGATTTCGTCTGTTGGCTAGAGTGGCTTATCGGGCCAACTCGTAAGCTCAGGTGACCGCTTATCCCTACCCCTCCACGTGTATCGAGCCAGGGCATTACCCCGAACACGGAATGCTCGCTTCTGGGTCACGAGCCAGGAAGTGTATTTAACACGTATGGCGTAGGGTTATGCCTGCAACGCAGGTGCCTAGCCGGAAACAAGTAGATCGGGCATTGGCTATCAACCAACTCACGTGGCCCGCTTCTGGAACACGAGCCAGGAAACACAAGTATTGCAGCGTGTGCTACGAATGCGACATTCAACATGGATAGCATGGATGACAATTAATTCGTGTACCGTTAATTAACATTAAACATGACATGGTAGTTATGCAACATGATAAATGACGGATCTAGCTTCGCTGTCAAGCTAGTTCCTGAAATTGTGCCTAGGCGAGTATCATTTCGTCGCCTAGTCTCTTTTACGCATACAACAAGCAAATGGCCTAAGACATGGCCTAAAAACCTAAGTGGCAAGTTTCACTTGCCTAGCACCGAGGGTGACGATCAACGAGGCACGTCTCACAATCGCTAATCTACGGGGAAAGTCGCTGTTACAGAGAAACAATCATCAAAACAACATCCATTTATATTAGGGTTTCAAAATACCAAATGGGTTAGGAGAATATTAAAGGGGCGAGTTATTACCAAATCGTTAGCGGAAGAACGATGCCGAGCAAGCACGGCGACGGAAGAAACGATCAGGGTAAGCTACGGTTCAGATCTGGAAATGGGGAGAAAATCTGGAGAAATGGGGTTTTGGGGATTTTTGGGGGTTTTCCGGCGACCTAGAGGTGGTGGCTGGCCAAAATGGCGAGAGGGAAGCTCCAAGGGAGGAAGGAATGGCTTGGGGAAATGTTGAAGGGTGATTTGGGAGAGAAAACGGCTCAGGAGAATGAAAGAGGGATGAAAGAAATCGTGGGTGGGGTTTAAATAGGAAGAGCTGGCTGTTGCCCAGAAATTAGGGTTTCGACACTGATTAGTCGGTCAAAGAGTAACCTCTGACCGATTAGTTTGGGAACTAGTCGGTCGGTTGACCAACGTAGACCGACTAAGTGTAAACAGTAACTCCTGACGAAAAATCGGATTTAGTTTTAGTCGGTCAAAGAACAACTACTGACCAACTAGTTTCTCATCTAGTCTGTCGACGAACGTTCTTAGACCGACTAAGAATGAATAGTACTTGGTATCAAAAATGATCATAGAGCTAGTCGGTTAAAGAATGAATGCTGACCGACTAGTTTGCAACCTAGTCGGTCGACAAATGTTCTTAGACCGACTAAGATAAACAGTAACTCCTGAATAATTATCAAAGCCCACTAGTCGGTCCATGAAGGTTTGCCGACCGACTAAATCGTCATCTAGTCGGTCGGTTCCCCTTCTTGTACCGGCTAACGTGCACAGAAAGTTCCGAAATGGAGCGCGAAGCTTCGGGAAGATTTCTATAGTTTCTAAGATCACTCTAACTCTAAAATATGAGCAATTTGAAGTTCGTCATGAGTGACTTACTCCGAGATCAACGATTCTAAGGAAGAAGCTAGAAAATCACGACGAAACGAACGAAAACGAAAGCTACGGAGACGGAAACCACACATAAGGAGAAAATCCACCAAAACATATATTATAATATAGATAATCCAAATCATGAAAACCAGTCGTTACATCCTCCCCAACTTAAGAAAAATTCCGTCCTCGGAATTTCCAAACACTCACGTGTCCGGGAACAAAAGTGGGAAACGCTCTCGCATCTCATCCTCATTCTCCCAAGTAGACTCTCCTGGCGAGCCGTGTCGCACATCACCCTCACAAGATTGACAACCTTGTTTGGAAGTGACTTCTGACGCCTGTCCAGAATCTGTACTGGCTGCTGCTGGTCATACGTCATATCAGGGCGAACGGTAATCTCCGAGAAATCCACAGCATGAGATGGGTCGCTAATGTATCGACGAAGCTGCGACACATGGAAAACATTGTGAACTCCTTCCAAAGATGGCGGCAAGGCTAAGCGGTAAGCTACCTCGCCAACTTTCTCCAGAATGTCAAACGGTCCAATGTATCGCGGGCTCAACTTCCCTCGCTTCCCAAAGCGAATCACTCCACGATTCGAGGAAATCCTCATAAACACCTGATCCCCAGGCTGAAACTCCAAAGGACGACGTTTAGCATCAGCCCAATGCTTAAAACGGTCCTGAGCAATCCTCAACCTCTCCCGAATGGTCCTGACAACATCCACTGCCTCCACAATCATCTCAGATCCCAACAGCTCCCGATCCCCAACGTCATCCCAACTCAATGGCGATCGACATTTCCTCCCATAAAGCGCGGCAAAAGGCGACATGCCAATGCTCGCCTGGAAGCTGTTATTGTAGGAAAACTCCACCATATGTACATGGTCCTCCCACGAACCCTTGAAATCCAA
Organism: Scilla litardierei; assembly: GCA_030789695.1. Taxonomy (NCBI): domain Eukaryota; kingdom Viridiplantae; phylum Streptophyta; class Magnoliopsida; order Asparagales; family Asparagaceae; genus Scilla; species Scilla litardierei. Next base: position 324,581,978 of record CM061142.1, read on the forward strand.
CATGCACGCCCTCAGCATGTCCTCCAAGATCTGAATCGTCCTCTCGGACTGGCCATCCGTCTGCGGATGGTACGCCGTGCTGAAACTCAGACGCGTACCCAAACTCTTCTGCAAACTCTGCCAGAACTGAGATGTGAACCTCGTGTCTCTGTCCGACACGATACTCACAGGGACTCTGTGAAGTCGTACGATCTCCTGCACGATTCACGTTACATCACTATCTAAACTAGGAAAAGGAAATAGAAACGGAGAGTAAAAGAATTTACCTCCATGTATCTCCTCGCTAGCGCCTCAGTGGACTGTCCTACTCGGAATGGAATAAAGTGCGCGGATTTGGTCAATCGATCTACGATCACCCAAATCACGTCATTCTGCTTCGAACTCCGAGGTAGTCCAGTTACGAAATCCATAGTGATGTGTTGCCACTTCCACTCCGCAATCGGAAGCGGTTGCAGCAACCCAGCCGTACGCTGATGCTCCGCCTTTACCTGCTGGCAAACCAAGCACTTGGCTACACTCCGAGCCACGCTCCTCTTCATACCATGCCACCAAGCACTTGGCTACACTCCGAGCCACGCTCCTCTTCATACCATGCCACCAAGCACTTGGCTACACTCCGAGCCACACTCCGAGGTAGTTCAGACGAAGATTCTTGTACATCTTGGTCCCACCAGGATGCACATAATACGACGAACTGTGTGCCTCCACCAACAACTCCTCCCTGATATCCCCAGCTGGCACACACAACCTAGCTCCAAACCTCAGCGAGCCATCCTCATGAATCAAAAAGTCAGTCCGCAGACCGGCTTCCACCTGCTCCCGAATCTTCACCAGCTTCAGATCCTCAGCCTGGCCATCCTTGATCCGATCCACGATCGTCGACTGTATCTGCATACACATCCACGAAGAAGCCTCCCCAGGAAGAACAATCTCCACACTAGACTCGCAAAAATCCTGCTGCAATCTCCACTGCGAGGTCAAAATCATCACCGCTGGAAGTCTACTCAGCATCAGGAACCACATTCACCTTGCCAGGGTGATACTGCAAATCAATCTCAAAATCCGCCATGAGCTCCAACCATCGACGATGTCGCATGTTGAGCTCCTTCTGAGTGAAAATATACTTCAAGCTTTTGTGATCGGTGAAGATCTTCACTTTCTCACTCAGCAGGAAGTGCCTCCAAATCTTGAGCGCAAACACGACGACAGCCAACTCCAAGTTGTGCGTCGGGTAATTATTCTCATGAGTCTTGAGCTGACGCGAAGCATATGCCAAAACATGCCCGTGCTGATGCAACACACAACCTAGACCATTGCCAGAAGCATAGCAAAAGATCTCGAATCCACCGCTGCGATCAGGCACAACAAGAATAGGGGCAGTCGTCAATCTCTCCCTCAGAACATCAAAGGCATTCTCACAATCACCCGACCAAACAAAAGGTACATCCTTCCGCGTCAATCTGGTCATCGGCTCAGCAATACGGGAAAAGTCCTTAATGAAACGCCGATAGTAACCAGCAAGCCCAAGGAAACTCCGGATCTCGGACGCTGACTACGGAACAGGCCACTCTCTCTGATGGCCCTGATCTTCTCGGGATCCACTGAAATACCATCTCCAGTCACCACATGCCCGAGAAAAGCAACTCTGTCCAGCCAAAACTCGCACTTCGAAAACTTAGCATACAAACGATGCTTCCTCAGGATCTCCAACACCGTCCTCAAGTGCGATGCATGCGCTTCCTCCGACTTTGAATAGATCAGAATGTCGTCAATAAAGATAACAACAAACTTATCTAAAAAGTCATAGAAGATCAGATTCATCAGATTCATAAAAACTGCGGGTGCATTGGTTACACCGAAAGGCATAACCACAAACTCGTAGTGTCCGTATTTCGTCCTGAATGCTGTCTTCGGAACATCTCCCTTCTTCACCTTCAGCTAATGATAACCACTCCTCAGATCCAACTTCGAAAACACCCTCGAACCTCCAAGCTGATCAAAAATATCATCGATGCGAGGCAACGGGTATTTATTCTTGATGGTCACCGCATTCAGCTCCCGATAGTCCACGCACATGCGACGCGAACCATCCTTCTTCTTCACCAGCAGCACCGGTGCTCCCCACGGAGACACACTAGGATTGATATAACCCTTCTGCAAAAGCTCATCCAGCTGCTTCCGCAATTCCTCCAACTCAGCGGGTGCCATACGATATGGCGCCTTCGAAATTGGCTGCGCTCCCGGAATAAGATCAATAGAAAATTCCAGAGCTCGATCAGGTGGCAACCTAGACACCTCCACAGGTCTGGCCCGAAATCTGACAGGGCCAAGCGAACTGCTACCTCGGCCGAACTCAAATACCGGATGTCCGGGAATCTCAAACACCGCCTTCTTCATCCGACAGTCGATCGTAGAATAGAAGCTCGCAAGCCAATCCATCCCAAGGACCGCATCATAGTTGATGATGTCGTGGACAATGAAATCAGCGTAAAGCTCATGTCCACAGACCACCAACAAGCAAGAATTGCAACCAAGATGCACCGAGACCACGCCATTTCCTGTGACGATATTCCAACTCTTGGGAAGAGGGGACGTCGACAAGGAATGCTTCTCCACGAAGCTCCGAGAAATAATTCACATCGATGCACCTGAGTCAAAGAGGACTCGTGTAGGAAACGTGCACACCAAAATCACACCTACAAACAGTCTAACAATCAAGCCCTAGTCTAGCAAACAATCATATTCAAGCAAACAACATAATCTAACAAACAAAGCCAAATAAGAAAGGAACATCTAGATTGAGGATTACCTGCGATAACCTCATCCACAGCCCCGTTCTCCACAACTGTCATCAGAAAAGCCTGTCGCCTCGGCGGAAAAGCCTGCTGGAAAGCCTGCCTCTGTGGAACAAGAGCTGCTCCACGTCCAGCAAGAACAGACGCCCTCTGCTGCAACGGCTGTGCTGCAACAGGTGCCTTCCAAGGCTGCTTCGACCTCGGACAATCCTTCATGGTATGGGTAGGATCTCCACAGACAACACACTGCCCCAGGAATCTCCTACACTGATCCTTGACATGTCCGGTCCTGCCGCAGAAATGGCAAGTCTTCTGAATAGGCCCTCCTGGCCTCTTGAACTGCACCGGATGATTAGGCTTGAAACCAGGCCTAACCACCGCTCTGGCCTGCTCCATAGGCCTCTTCCCAGCACCAGAAACATGTCCCCTCCTCTGGCTCAGGTTCAGCTCCTGCCTCCTCGCAGCGACCAGAACCTTCTGATAAGAGTCCAGATCAGAGGAAGACACAAAACTCTGAAGCTCCAAGGCAAGTCCCTGCAGGAACCTCTGAGCCCTCTCATCAGCATCCTGCACCATCTTCGGTGCGAACCGACTCAGTCTAGTGAACTCTTGGTGGTACTGGTCCACCGACCAGCTCCCTTGCTTCAGCTCAATAAAGCGCTGCAGCATCTCCTTCCTAGCAGCCTTCGAAAAGAACTCCTCATCAAACCTGGACTTAAAGGTAGTCCAAGCCATCGGCTCCACCAGCATCTTCTCTTCCGCATCCCACCAGTTCTGAGCATTATCCTTGAGTTGCCTCTTCGCCAAATCAACTCATCCAGCCGGGCCGATCTTCGCCATCTTCAAATTATCCTCTATGTTCCGAATCCACTCATCGGCAGCCAGAGGACCCTCAGACCCATCAAAATAAGCAGGACCCAGCTCCCGAAATTGCTTCGCTCCCGGCTCGGAGCGAGGCGCATCCTGGATTGTCCGACCAGCTCGAACAACTGGAGCATTCTGGACTTGCAGGAGCACGTCCTGCTGCACCTGCATCATCTGAAGCATCATCCGCATCATCTCTCCATTGGTGGGTTCCCACTCAGGCTCCTCGTCATGAGGGGGCGCACCACTACCTCCACCTCGGGTGAATCGCCTTCCTGCCATCTAATGACACAGAAAACGAAACAATTAGACTCATAGCTTATGACTCGGATGTCGAACTTAGTTTATGGACATTCTAATATTATTATCGTTATTCCGACAATTCGCAGCTACAGAAGAGGACCTGCATGGGCCACCAACAAAACCTGTCACGCCCCGCTTCCCTAAAAATGGAGGCGAGACGTGAAAAGGTCCGCACGAGAGTGGAGCTGTGAAGCCCCAAAACCGATAAGCGTCAATAAAACATAAGCAGGTCCCTGTAACCACAAACGGAACAACAATAATAACACAAGGAGAGACAGAAATAAAATCTCAAATCTCAGAATTTGTCCAACATTAGAATTAAGTTCAACATCCAGAAAAGCCATCAGGCTAAAAGAAAGAGTCTAAAGGCCCAGAACAAGGCCAACAAGGACAAACATAACAAAGTATTGGTGCCACGCACCGACAACAAAACAGTCTAAACAACAACACAAACAGTCTCTACGACTGATCGCCCGTGTCCACGAAGTCCTCGTCAAACACAGGCTCGTGCTCGGCGTCCGCAAACACCTCGTCCTCAACAATGAACTCAGGCTCAGGATCTAACATGTGTCACCCAAAAGAGTAAAGGGGCCATGTCAGCAAGTCTAAAAGACTTGGGCAAGGAAACTGAAAGTAAGGAAAACTAACAACCTAGCAGTTATAGTATGATGCATGACATGGCATGTATAGTATGGAAGTGACAAGTAAAGGGAAGTACAAGTAGCAAGTAGCAAGTATGTCATGGATAACAAGTTTTACAAGTAAAACACGGACAAGTACAAGTCAAGTGGTTCACGTCAAGTAAACAAGTTGTGCACAGAGATTTCGTCTGTTGGCTAGAGTGGCTTATCGGGCCAACTCGTAAGCTCAGGTGACCGCTTATCCCTACCCCTCCACGTGTATCGAGCCAGGGCATTACCCCGAACACGGAATGCTCGCTTCTGGGTCACGAACCAGGAAGTGTATTTAACACGTATGGCGTAGGGTTATGCCTGCAACGCAGGTGCCTAGCCGGAAACAAGTAGATCGGGCATTGGCTATCAACTAACTCACGTGGCCCGCTTCTGGAACACGAGCCAGGAAACACAAGTATTGCAGCGTGTGCTACGAATGCGACATTCAACATGGATAGCATAGATGACAATTAATTCACGTACCGTTAATTAAAATTAAACCTGACATGGTAGTTATGCAACATGATAAATGACAGATCTAGCTTCGTTGTCAAGCTAGTTCCTGAAATTGCGCCTAGGCGAGTATCATTTCGTCGCTTAGTCTCTTTTACACCTACAACAAGCAAATGGCCTAAGACATGACCCAAAACCCTAAGTGGCAAGTTTCACTTGCCTAGCACCGAGGATGACGATCAACGAGGCACGTCTCACAATCGCTAATCTACGGGGTAAGTCGCTGTTACGGAGAAACAATCATCAAAACAACATCCATTTATATTAGGGTTTCAAAATACCAAATGGGTTAGGAGAATATTAAAGGGGCGAGTTATTACCGAATCGTTAGCGGAAGAACGATGCCGAGCAAGCACGGCGACGGAAGAAACGATCCGGGGAACCTACGGTTCAGATCTGGAAATGGGGAGAAAATCTGGAGAAATGGGGTTTTGGGGATTTTTGGGGGTTTTCCAACGACCTAGAGGTGGTGGCCGGCCAAAATGGCGAGAGGGAAGCTCCAAGGGAGGAAGGAATGGCTTGGGGAAATGTTGGAGGGTGATTTGGGGGAGAAAATGGCTCAGGAGAATGAAAGAGGGATGAAAGAAATCGTGGGTGGGGTTTAAATAGGAAGAGCTGGCTGCTGCCCAGAAATTAGGGTTTCGACACTGATTAGTCGGTCAAAGAGCAACCTCTGACCGACTAGTTTGGGAACTAGTCGGTCGGTTGACTAACGCAGACCGACTAAGTGTAAACAGTAACTCCTGACGAAAAATAGGATTTAGATTTAGTCGGTCAAAGAACAACTACTGACCGACTAGTTTCTCATCTAGTCGGTCGACGAACGTTCTTAGACCGACTAAGAATGAATAGTACTTGGTATCAAAAATGATCATAGAGCTAGTCGGTTAAAGAACGATTGCTGACCGACTAGTTTGCAACCTAGTCGGTCGACAAATGTTCTTAGACCGACTAACGTAAACAGTAACTCCTGAATAATTATCAAAGCCCACTAGTCGGTCCATGAAGGTTTGCCGACCGACTAAATCGTCTTCTAGTCAGTCGGTTCCCCTTCTTGTACCGGCTAACGTGCACAGAAAGTTCCGAAATGAAGCGCGAAGCTTCGGAAAGATTTCTATAGCTTCTAAGATCACTCTAACTCTAAAATATGAGCGATTTGAAGTTCGTCATGAGTGGCTTACTCCGAGATCAACGATTCTAAGGAAGAAGCTAGAAAATCACGACGAAACGAACGAAAACGAAAGCTACGGAGACGGAAACCACACATAAGGAGAAAATCCACCAAAACATATATTATAATATAGATAATCCAAATACATGAAAACCAGTCGTTACATTGTTGCCCAAGGACAGAAAGGCCATTGGTTGCAAGTAGGTCAAGGAAGGAGATGGCAGCGATGTGAGGTGAATTGCAGAGTCCAAATTGCACAGATGAAGGGAGAAGACGAGTTGGAGCAGCTGGATGTTAAGACGACGTTCTTACATGGCTCCTTTAATGAAGAAATCTACATGCGCTAGCCTGAAAGCTTCGTGATGGAGGGACAAGAGCAGGAGATATGCAAGCTGAAGAAATCCTTATACTGTTTTAAAAACAAAGTCCAAGGCAGTGGTATGTATAAGAGATTTGATTTCTTCATGATGAGCATTGGTTTCGAGCAGAGTATGAAGGACAAATGTGTTTATGTTTGCACACTTGATGGTGTGGGTCAAGGATGGCTATATAAATAATTCATAGCACGCTATGGAATGGAGAAGGTGAAGCCTGTCACCGCTAGGAGCTCACTTCCAACGTTCTGCGAGACTGTCACCTAGCACCGACGAGGAGGCACGCTACATGTCTACAGTCCCCTATGCTAGCACTGTGTGAAGTCTGTATGCCATGTTTTGTACACATCCAGACTTAGCTGAGGCAGTTAGAGTCGTCAGCAGATACATAGCAAATCTAGTAAAGGAACACTTGTATGATGTGAATGGATACTGAGATATCTGAAGGGAACGGCTAGTGTTGATTTGTGATATTTTGGCAAGGGAGACAGGTTGGTGATATTTGGACTCTGCAATTCAGATTATGCATGTGACAGAGACAGAAGGAGATCTACGACTGGGTATGTGTTCACATTGGGCACTGCCGCGATATCATGGAGTTCGGTCCTTCAGTCCATTGTAGCACTGTCAACCACCGAGGCGGAACTGATAGATGCAGTTGAAATGATACCTGAGAAGTCTACTGAGAGACTTGGGTATACCGCAAAAGGTCTACTGCGACAATCAGAGCGCTATTCACTTGGCGGAGCATCATGCCTATAGTTCGAGGACCAAGCAAATAGAAGTACGGGACATCTCTCTTCAAGAAGAGAAGACGGTGATAGCATGGGAGAATGTCTCGACAGATCACAATCCTGCAGATATGCTCACGAAGATCGTTCCTGCATTCAAGCTTAAGAAGATCGTTCCCGTAGAGTTAAAGCTTTCCACATCAACTCTACCCAGATCTAGAATTTACGAAACTCTTATGACAAAGGGAAATCATCAACCACTCACCATGTATAGATTAACATCAAGCAATACCATGTTTGTTGAAGAAGTTTGAAGCAGGGTAGAGTTTGTTGATTAGTGCTTCAAACTTGGAATTTGGGAGGTGACACGACCGTGCTTGTTTTGGCACGGACGTGCGTGTCAGAAGATGTATCAGCTGATTTACTTAGATTTGGACACGGCCGTGCTATCCAACACGGCCGTGCTGGTCCAACAGTACAGGCATGCAACTCTCTGTTTTATTTTGACACGCCGTGTGAGTTTGTTGATTAGTGCTTCAAACTTGGAATCTGGGAGGTGACACGACCGTGCTAGTTTTGGCACGGATGTGCGCGTCAGAAGATGTAACAGCTGATTTGGACACGGCCGTGCTGGTCCAACAGTACAGGCAGGCAACTCTCTGTTTTATTTTGACATGCCGTGCAGCACAGTCGTGCTGGTCCAACAGCACTGACAGGCAACTCTCTATTTTATTTTGACATGGCCGTGCTGATTGTTTTGGAGCTACATGCAGATTATGCAGTTCTGCGCTGGTCCAACAGCACTGACATGCAAAACTCTCTATTTTATTTTGACATGGTCGTGCTGATTGTTTTGGAGCTACATGCAGATTATGCAATTATGCGCATGGTCATGCCGCGTATCAGCACGGCTATGTCGATACCCAGAAACCCTAATACACCCAGATTTCGACTTCTGATCTAGACTGTCGAAACCTATTGTGTTTTTAATTGGACGGGGTCTTATATTACCCTAGGAAGGATTCCTATGATATAAAAATACCAAGAGATACACTTTTGACAGATACACGATGGAGAATTGAGAAGATTTCATTGCGTCTTCAAGAGAGAGAAGCGAATCTTTTGCCAACGATAGGCAACGAGAGAGCTTCGAGGTGACTATGAGCTTTGGGAGGGGAAATATTCCTTGTTCTAGAGTCTCTGGTAAGATCTCTCCAATGGTTGTGTGCATGAGACATTGTAATTGCTAAAGTGCTAGAGTTATTTTGTCAAGAGGGCATACATTGGTTTGGAGGAGATTTGTAGTCCGTATTCTCTGTATTATCATCTCTAATCTAGTGGAAACCGTGACAATGAAAGTCCTCTCTGTGTGATTGGTTTGGCTTGATTCTATTGTGATTTCTTGTGTTTCGTATGATCCATCCAAGATCCTAACTCTGTATTGATTAAGTTGGCGACATAATATTTTCATATATTCTTTGTGCACACTCAAGTGTTGTTTGATATTGTGTCAGATTTCCAACAGGCTCGACGGTGCTCGAACAGTGGAGCGAGTGTGGGTTCAAGAGGACGTCGGCGGAGTGGACGATCTCCACGAATGAGCATAGCTTCGCCGAGGAGAGGGTTGATGTCGATCAGAGCTCGAGGGTGCAGTTGGAGCGTGGGTCCAATTCGTTCGATGTAGGAAGATGGAGATATAGTAAAAGAGATAGGGAGATAAGGGAGATAGAGAGAGTGATATATATAAAGGGAGGAAGAGAAATGGTCCTGCTGTTTTTTGTTGGGTATGCTTATCATAGAAGGGGGATGGAATCTTGGAGCCAAATAAATTTAGGTGTGTAAATACATGAGGAGAGGATTGGACGTTGGGGTTGCCCCAACGCATGACCGTCGGTTTGGTGTACGAAATATTTTTTAATAGTTTAGTTACGAATTTTGGTTAACAGATTTAGGGTTTTAGTCTCAGAAAAATAGTCAAAATTCGTATAAACATATTTGAAGTCATATAAAATTATTTTAATAATATTTATACTGAAATACATGTAGTGACGGATACGGGCAGTCACAGATTTGTGGACGGGATTGGATTGCACACCCATCAGTCATTGATCACAGTAGTTAGCGCTTGATGTTGACGCTAACCTCTCATGAGAATGCAGAACTGCTCCAAAGTCACTATTTGTGACTGGCATCTCACGAATGGAGGAACTGGGATCCATAGAGGGTAATATTTGAAGTCATATAAAATTATTTTAATAATATTTATACTGAAATACATGTAGTAACCTCTCGTGAGAATGCATGGAACTTCTCCAAAGTCACTAATTGTGACTCTGGCATCTCACGAATGGAGGAACTGGGATCCATAGAGGGTAATGTCACACCATTTGTCACCCCTATGGTTAACGGCCTCTCATTGATTGGTGGGTCGAGTCATTGTCGATGGGTTGACGACGCAGATGCCGACTCGATTTTCACAGACGACGCCAGATGTTTTGGGGTATTTTCTCACCACCGAAGTTGTTGGAAGATAAGTAGGCGGAGGCAGCTAACGTGGAATGCCGAAGGATGACTGGGCATAAAGCGAGCTGACAACTGGTTGAATAGGACTCTCTATCCTATTAGAGTCGGGTTCATGCTGTCTCCAGGCTGTTTGAACACGAGGAGCTTGTCAAGGAGGTCGAATCTGGGGTCTGATCTAATCCCATCCAATGCTTAAAGTTAGTAGATGACTCAAGGAGGCTTGGCGTACATATATCCAACATGTTGGGAGGTCGTCTTCTAGGTATTTCACCAAGTAATGGATAAAGTTTATATGAGGTTAGGTAGAGATAGATCCGACAGTGTGGTTGTCAAAGAATGTCTAAGAATGTCTGGAGTTGGCCAAAAGTCCTTTCTTCGTTGTCGGAGAGGCTACAGACATTGTGGTTGTCAAAGAATGTCTGAGCCTTTATGGATATTTATTGCCTCTGGACCTGAGCCGTCGCCATTGATGACGAGTTGAACGGTCGATCATTGAATGCACTCATTGATGATGAGATGAACGGTCGACATTGATGAGGAGCCCAATGATCAACTCGGCTGACATCTTAAATGTAGAGTCGGTTGGCCTCACGTGTGGATCTCTGGGTCCCTTTATTCGGCTTGTCGGCTCGAGATAAATAGTCGAGCAGCCACTGGGCCAGCCTGAGGCCGTATCAAACTACATATATATTGATCAATGTCTGCAAACATTTATTCTCCTTTCATCTCCAAATTTTAACTACCATTCTTAATCTCAAATTTCCATTACCCTTACTCACCCTGTTTCCTGCTTTTAACTACCATTCTTAAACTCAAATTTCCACTTCACTAATTTCATGAACACTCTCTTTTTCCTTAAAATTTTGTTTTTTCTCTGGGTCTAGTGGATCAATTACAGAGAATATTTTGGTTGCTAAAATAGAATATTGATGTCTCCCTCTTTCCTCAAGATTAATCTACGAGAAGTGATAGGAAATATGCATTTGGCTTGGATGCCAAGAAGCATGTTTCATGGATCGTTAAGACCTCGTACAGTTCTTATTGATTTGAAGGCAAAACCATGCAATATTCTGGGCTTGGAATGATCTATTATACAAATCAGGACAATGGAGTGTGTGTGAATGGTTGGGTGTGGAGTTGGGTGTAGAGTTGGGTGTTTTGGTGGAACCCCAAACAAAAGCCTACCACATTCCCCTTATTTGCAAGTTTACCATTGTTTTTTCATAAAACCCAAAGACCCATCATCTTTCCCCATATTTACGGATTTGCAATCTCTCTTTTTCTGCACTGCACCTGTGTTTTTAGCGATTTATTCCCTGCTTCTGTGTCCCTGCGACGACTGACCCAGTGTTTCTTTTTGCCGTCAGTATTGCGTCCGAGAGACGATTGTCCCCGTCGTTCTTGCACTCGGGAGACGACTGTCCCGTCGCCATGTCGCCTGTGAACCGGCTGTCCCCTCGGTTTCGCACCGGGGAGACGACCTTCGTCTTGCCCTCCGGGCACGGGCATTCGCTAGTCCTAATATATTAGATGGGTTATGGTGCTAAACAAACTCTTGGAGAAGAAATCATCGGAAGATGAGTTGCATAGGATGGAATAAGCAAATTATCAAGTTGAATTAGAAGCTGTTAAAATGAAGATAGATTTTTAAGGCGAGCTATCTGGGTGCTAAAAATAGAATATTGAGGTCTCTATTATTGGGTGGTGTTGTATTTCTAGTAGCTCTTTAACGTTATTGTTGAAGGCATGGCGTTTTATGTATCAGCATGGTGTTGATGGGTGTAGTAGAATCATGTTAGACAATTTATGCAATATAGAAAAAAAATCCCTAAATTTTTTTTCAGATGATGCTTAAAATATCCCTAAATTGCATTCGTACTTTGTGTGCTTCAAATATCTTTGTGTTGATTATGTATTGCCGCAAAACATTCTCACAAGCTAACAAAGATATATCTGAAACATCTTGATACAAAATTGATTCATACATTACTGAAATGCTAAAATCTATTTGCTATGCTAAAATCTATACAGAAATGCTATATGCTAAAAATTGCATTCTTACATAACATGCGGCTTATTTTGATGAACATGCCTTGAAAAGATACATCCATTGGCAACATGGATATTCATTGAAACTGGCAGTAACAGTTGTTGGGTGGTGAGATCTTGGATTAAATGCTACACTAAATGATTTCATTATTAAAACTACAACAATTGTGCAGTTAAGAGTTGGGTTAGGGGAGAGAGATCTTAGATACGAATCTATTTGCAATACAATCTATACAGAAATGATATATGCTAAAATTGCATTTTTACATAACATGCGGTATTTTGATGAACATGCCTATCCATTGGCAACATGGATACTCATCGAAACTGGCAGCAACAGTTGTGATGGAGTTGGGTTAAGGGAGGTGAGATCTTGGATTAAATGCTACACTAAATGATTTCATTAGAGGTTGGTACCCTTAGTCATTAAAACTACAACAGTTGTGCAATACAATTGCATTCTTAGATACGGATCTGTTTGCAATACAATACAATACAATCTATACTGAAATGCTATATGCTAAAATTGCATTCTTACATAACATGCGGCTTATTTTGACGAACATGCCTTGAAAAGATACATCCATTTGGCAAGATGGATATTCATCGAAACTGGCAGCAACAGTTGTGATGTTAAGAGTTGGGTTAAGGGAGGTGAGATCTCTAAATGATTTCATTAGGGGTTGGTACCCTTAGTCATTTTGGGGTTAGGGGAGGAGAGATCTTAAGATTAAATGATGTACTTAAATGATTTATTAGAGGTTGGTACCCTTAGTCACTCTTCCTGAGTTGCTCAGAACTCTAACTTGAATTCAGCTATCAAACTTTAAACCCTAGTGATCTTTGGATTAAAATGCTACACTAAATGATTTCATTAGGGGTTGGTACCCTTAGTCATTTTGGGATTAGGGGAGGAGAGATCTTAAGATTAAATGCTGTACTTAAATGATTTTATTAGAGGTTGGTACCCTTGGTCACTCTTCCTGAGTTGCTCAGAACTCTAACTTGAATTCAGCTATCAAACTTTAAACCCTAGTGGATATTTAAATCCATTGTGTAACACATCAAGAGAGGATATGACCACAAATGCTTGCAAAAATGAGAATGTATACGCAAACAATGATGACATTGCATGCTAAAGATCCATCCAAACCAATTAGCTTCTTCCATCGTTGAGACATACAACCATGGGTAACAAGTGAATCATCCAATCTAGCAGTAAAAGTTGTCTAGTTAAGCGTTATGGTAAAGAGGAGCACAGACAAAAGACATATATATATGTAATCATTTTTGGTTGTGTGAGGCTCCTTAGTGTTTTCCAGCTAACGGCGGTATGATGATCTCATTGTCATCTAGATTATCCTCAAAAGGATTATCAAATCTCATAAATCCTTCTAGTAGTAAAAGTTGTTTAGTTAAGAGTTGTGTGAGGAGCACAGACAAAAGACATACATATGTAATCATTTTTGGTTGTGTGAGGCTCCTTAGTGTTTTCCAGCTAATCTCATTGTTGAGGATAATCAAATCTTATAAATCCTTCATTAGTTCATCTTTTTCAAAACTGCTCTCTGATTGCTTCAAATCTCATTGTCGTGACAGGTTTTTCTCTAAATAAATATTCTCTGGGCCAACATGGTGAGACAAGTGATTTACAACATTATCTGGGCCAGTTCCGTCCTTAAGTTGTATATCTTTTGCTTGTGTGACTCCCCAATAGAAATATGATTTACATGCATCAATCAAAATGTTCAATGAAGAGATGTTTTGCGGTACTTTGTATCTACCTCTATTATCAAACTCAAACCAAGACATTTATCAGCATCAATATCTGCATAGACCACTTGCCTATTTATCAGCATTAAGTTGTATATCTTTTGCTTGTGTGACTCCCCAATAGAAATATGATTTACATGCATCAATCAAAATGTTCAATGAAGAGATGTTTTGCGGTACTTTGTATCTACCTCTATTATCAAACTCAAACCAAGACATTTATCAGCATCAATATCTGCATAGACCACTAGCCTATTTTCACTACCACTGGCTCAGTTGTGAAAAAATCACCATGATGGATATCCAGAGTTGGGAACTCTTTGGGTATTGATGCTGGTAACGTATTAACTTTTAAACAAAATACAAAAAATAGAATAAAAACATCAATCCAACAAACTGTCTAACATAAATCCCTAAATTAGGGCATGAAACCACGGTCTTACTAAAACAGAACTTGACACCAAATTTTAGGAAGAAACGTTTGATGATGATGATGTGTGTATTTTAAACAGAATACAAAAAATAGAATAAAAACAACAATCCAACAAAAACAATACTAAGAAACTGTCTAAAATAATGTGCAATTAAATTAGGGCATGCAACTACGGTCTTACTAAAAACAGAACTTATCCCCAAAATTTAGGAAGAAAGATCTTAACTCGACAAAGATCACGCAAGAACACAAATAGCAGTGCTCAATGAAATTTGGGTTCCGAATAAAACTGTGCTCAGGAATGTTAAAAGTGATTTAAGAACTATAAGGGCCGTCGTGTTCTTAAAAAAAACGATACGGTGATTTGAATTATTATCCCTAATAAATCTAATAAGGAAAGCATTCACAAGTTCTAACTTTCCAAGTTTTTTATGTGATACATCGATGGGTACATATAAATTACAAAACTCAACAAACAGACAGTCTTGAAGAACAGGCAAAGGATATCTGGCAAAGGATAAGATGAAAATAAAGAGGAAAATTCTCCAGAAAATAAAGTTAAAATATAAAGAATACTTCTTATTTCACTGAGCAATGACATGATAAACATAATTTCACATTACAAATTTCAAACACAACTTCAAGATAAAAAATAAGATAAAAAATAAGATGAAATACTCATCAGCAAGACAGCCGAGACTTAGCTGCTCAAACCACACACAAGCACATAAACGCACATTGACGCAACTTCAGTTGCCAAACTTTTGCAACTTCCGTTGCACCCCATCAGTTATCAGTGCATCATTACCCGAATATATGTACCCCCTCATAAGTTAGCCATTATTACCCCATAGAAACTGTATGTCAAAGGACGTCATGTACCGGGTTAGCCAGAGGCCCTCTGTACTATAGTCTTGTATCCATCAAGAAAAGAGCAGGTTCAGATTTTGCTGCACATCCGAACTTAAAAGTACTGTATTTCCTGTGCACGCCTGTGAGCTTCCCTGCTCCAGCGTTCTGATGAAAATCTACCATCATCCTCGAACACTCCCTAAAAGTAGCAAAGTGTAAAAAGTTGGTGAGTACCAAATTCTCTCAGTTACAAGTTTGCCAGATACGACGAAATGTAGGCTTACATAAGCTGGTCTTCAGTATAGGCAGTGTACAGTTCACTAGTCTTTGTCCAGCACTTGAACCCTTTAAGACTGCACTGTGCTGTGTATATGGCAGCGGCGGCCAACAATGAAGGCGTGAATTTAAGCGTTTTGTACTCAACAAGGCAAAGCTCGATGATGAAGTAGGAAAGGAGCTCCAACTGAAACAAAAAAAGAGAGATGATTTATCATTGTGCTACTCATTAATTTAGTCGCATAAATCTATCATAAAAAAAGACAATGTGCAAACCTTCCTGTCAGAATCAGCTGCCTTCAAGAATCTCCGCATAAAAACATAAGGAGTAGGCACTGACATGTTAAACTGCAAGGTGTTCGCCATCAATCTCTCCTGTTACATAACATATATACACACGGATGGATGGCTAGTAAGAAGATTATTATAATAAAAATTGACATAATTAACAGGAAAGCAAAAAAATCATCACCATTTCTAGAACTTCTTCTCTTGTGTACGCTCGGTCTGAGATTAGGATCAGATCCTCCACAACTGGAACTGATACTTCCTCGTACTTGCAAGCCAGAAGCATAGCTGTTACTCCAACCAATTGAAGCTTCTTCCTGACAACCGTCTGCCTTGCTAAAAATCGGTCTATGATGTTGACAGTGAGATATAGTGTCTCTTCCATGAGGTCAAATTTGTAATGAACCTGACGATGTTTTAAACAAAAAACAGTTAATACCATCACAACATGAACTAGTCGGTCTCAAAGGATTAAATTGTTCAAAAGAACTAAACCAGTCCGTTTCAAAGGATTGAATGTACCTCTATCAGCCAGTCAATGAGAATAGCTCGCATTTTTTCATTGATGTCAAGCTGGTTTGACATGTATTCTGGATTGACACAGCCCGTAACCTGCATGAAATTTGAATAACCAATTCAGCAACAAAAAGTTGTCATTGGTATCAATTTAAAGTAATACAATATGTGATTATTTTTTATGCTCATAATAGCTCTACTGAATCATTTGTAAGGGATCTGACATCAGAAACAGTTCTTATAGACGCAATGATTGGTATGGAAAGCCATTAAAGTTCTTGAATGTATTTCCTAACTTTTGAATTTCTCACACCCAATTCTTGTCCGTAATCTTGGCTTCAGCATTAAACAGTGTGAATTGCAGAAGACGTTTGAATGTATTGAAATTGTAGAAGCAGAATTGGGTGTGGAAGCAGAATGTTTGACACTTGACACTTATGAAACACTTCCTACAGGCTCATTATCCATACATCTAATGCTTATGAAAACACTTTCTTTGTTCTCTGGATTAGTTTTTACTTATATATTATGTTGAACGGACACATACATATGGATACATGGACAACATGATGTCCATGTATCCATACATCTGTATGAAACACTTCCTACAGGCTCATTATCCATACATCTAATGCTTATGAAAACACTTTCTATGTTCTCTGGATTAGTTTTTACGTATATATTATGTTGAACGGACACATACATATGGATACATGGACAACATGATGTGATGAGACAAAGTACATATACTATGTTGAGCGGACACATACATATGGATACATGGATGACATGATGTGATGACACTTAAGGAAATCTAAAAGTTTACTAGGAAAAAAATATCATATGTTTGATAGGTGTGCCTGACCATACATGTCCTATATAATTAAAGTATCCGGGCTCCCAAGCTTATATAATTCAACTATCATCAATATATAAGCAAATAATAAAAGATTTTGATGCCTGTGGTATCGTTAAAGAAGACAGTGTTTTTAGATTTTATATTGGCACCCTTTCATCCTCAGCATTCTGCCATTCGGCCACCTAGAATAGTATAAGGCCAGAACCTCCTTAGGGTTCGGGTCGGGGCCTTAGTCCTAACTTAAATTTTTTATGTATTGTACTTGATAGATTTGTAAGATTGTATCCAAACATGTTAAGGGATATTTTTGGTATTTTTGTATTGGAAGATCAACCTATATATATGTCTTAGGTTTTTATTTAAGTGTGAGATGTTAATTTTTCTTAGAGCATCTTTAGCTAGAAGTTTTATCTTTTGAGAAAGAGTCCGTGAGGTCTTTGATTTTCTTATTTTGTAATATACATCTCTCATATGATATAGTAAAAATTATCTGCTGTCCGTGGATAGGGCTTGTTCCGAACTATGCAAATCTATGTGTTTGAGGTTGTGTGATCATCACATATTTTTATCTGATCTCCATCTTCCGCTATGCATTAAACCCTAATACAAATGTGTCGCCTATGTTCGCTTAACATACTAGGTGCTTCCAGTACTAGACTACACATACTTGGTTTTTAATACCTCTATGAAACGGTTCCACAAGTTAAACTATCATTTTTCTTTTCCCAAATATTTTCTGTTTAGCCTACAAATGCCATTAGATAGAACAGTTCAACTTGTTATCATATATCTAGGTGCTTCGGTATCCTAGAAACAGAAATCTTCACCAAATAATAATGTTTAATGTACGCCTATTCCCCCAAACACAGCTTTGCATTCTACAACTAGATTAGGTTTAATTGGAAAGTTCCACTCAGCTAATTCAAAGTGATCGATTTTTACTTATAAACAATCACTTTTCCCAAAATGTTCTCAATTTATGCTACAAATGTCCTTAACAATTCAACTTCATTGTCCAAAAGAAACACAATAGATAAGAAAAATAGTGACAAAGGACCAGACTTTACCTCAACCCGTCTATAATAGCTGTATATCTCATCGACGTACTCAACGACTGCCAATGGATTTCTCGAATCGCAGCGATCAATATTGACTGAGCTTTCGCCAACTAAATCCTCCATCACGACCTCATTGACGAGCTCGTAGTCCACCTGAAAACACGAAGTAGGATACCAACCATGAAGACCAACACTGAATCATGACAATAAAGAATGATACCTTAAACAAGAGGAAAATAGAAAGGCCGTACCATTTCTTCCAACTCATCAGCCATAGGCAAGTCATTAACAGATGGGATGGTAGGTTTCTTGTGCCTCTCGCCTCCAATAACCCCGTGCTTATTATTGCTAACCCCCTTAAAATATACAAAGCCAACTCTTTGAGGAAATTCAACAAATGGGTGGCGGAAACTAATCAGTTCTTTCAAAACCACAGAATAATACCTCATGACAAGGCTGAAATTTGTTTGCCAAAGTAGCAGCAAATTGCCTAAAAAAGCGATCAGATCAACACAGTTTTCAGACAAATAATGATTAATACAATTTGTGCAAGAACGAGGGATCTCAGAGAATGGGAAGGCTTCTTTCTAACCTTGTCATCGGTCGGCGGGCTGCAAAATTCTGAGTCTTGTCTTCAATGGCATTTTTTCTGCACAAAAATAGACATAAAGATTGACACCTAAATTTATTCAACAATGCTGAAAAAGATTGTAAATAATAATAATCTTACTCTGTCAATGCCCTCTTAGTCACAGCACAAGGGTAAGCAGGAGCCCCAACCAAATTCCTAATATCTTTCAGCGCTCTCCTATTGCCCATCTCTGAACAAAAATCGAGCCCCAGTTAAAATCTCTCAAATATCGATTCTTTAATTTTAAAGAGTAATTCTTGAACCGATCAAATATACCTCTGAAATTAACCGGCTTCATCACTCCTCGGTTCTCATTAGCTCCTTCCATAATCCTAAAAGCCAATCAAAAACAGAAACACACAGTTCAAGGACCCGAAATCCAACAGAAGAAAAACACATCAAACAATCGATCGAGACCTCAAATCTTGCAGAAATAGGGAGATCGGAGAGAGAGAAAGAGACTCGGTGAGAAAAACCCCCAAAGATCGGGGCTTTTTGATGGGATTGATCAATCAATCGCCGCTTCTCCCTCTCTCTAAAATTCCTCTCTCGTTCGCTCTCTCTCTCTGTCTCCAAGGAGAGTAGCGACTTCGAGTGATACAAATTAAGAGAGAGAGATTTTTGCAAGAAAGAATTCGGCGACGAGAAGAGCGGAGAAATGTCTGAGACTAAGAGAGAGAGCGAGCGCACCCTTTTGGTTTTAAGCCTGGGGGCAACGGCTAGTGAATAATAGCCGTTGGATCTCAAAGAGGATAGATGCACACTGGTCCTCGTTGTCCTAACGGTTACCTCGCCCATGTGCTTTCAAATATTTGATTGAAGAACACAAACCACGCCCAATTAGTATTAGTATTAGTAGTAGTATGTTTATTTTTGGGTTTAAATTTGGGTCAAGTTTGTTTAATGGATGCTTCCATTAAAACTCAACTCACAATCGCTCGGACAACCGTCTCTTTGATGAGAGACCCGTCGGATTCTTTGTTAGAGAAAAGTTTTGTGCACCAGAACACTGACCCAGGAATTTGACCGATTTGTGGATCTGGGATAATTGCAGTGGGTTTTCGGTGATAATTGCAGTGGTTTAGTGTTTCCTTTTGGGATTAGATGCTTCCCCTGGGGTAGGGGAGAGATTGTTAATGAATTTAAGTTGGATACGTGGTTGGATTTTCAAAGAAAATTCATTGTTAATCCTTGAAATTTTTCACAAGGCAATAGAATTTTAAATTTATCTGGTTCATAGCTGGCTGAAACATTTTTTATGCATGCATACCAGGTTTTTTTTTTATAATAAACATTCTCATATTAGTAGGAGTACTGTCATTTTTAAGTGATTAAAGAAGTAAATGAAATTGAAAATGATTATTCATTCTATTATAAGCCGTAAAGCTAATGTTTTTTATATTATAATTCTTGAATCGGTGTTTGTCAAAGTTTTTTACGTCAAACATTTCAGACGGTGAGTAGGGAAATCTATTATACAATTGGTGAAATTGTCACATGTGGCACCTTTGTTCCGGTCATACTTTTTGTGGGTGCCACGTGGGACTCCATCTCACCCCAATGGCCCATAGTCCATCCAAAAAATGATCTACGAATACACCCTCCACGCAAAAATAAGAACCCACCTTCGAATCCATCACTCAAAAAATCCCCAAAACCCATCCGACTATGCCGACACATACAGTTCTCACTGCTTTTCGGTTGCGCGCGTGCACCGCATCCTGTTCGTGGGGTTTTTTTCGGCGTCGTGCATTGTGTGCACGGGTTATTTCTAGTAATGCTATAATTATGGAGATTATCTTCTCAAAGTATTTCTTTAAAGTTGACAAGTGACCTTTCTAAATCAATGGGTTTGCAAACAAGGCACAATGGGTTTGCAAACAACTCATAAAGTAGTCATTTAAAAAAATCAAAGATTTACAATATGAACCAAACTATTAAAATATAATGACAAATTCAAATTGCCCATGATTATATAAAATGAAGACTCATAGAACATGGCCAAAGTTTCTAAATATAGAATGAGCCATTGCATTGATATTCTCTGACCTCCCCTTCAGTTACCTAAAAATGAAATGGAAGGACATCATAGTTTTCGAATTCTTAGTAATATTTGAACAAAAAAATGTATATTTTCAGTTCTCTGACAGGAAAATTATAATACTTACTAAAATGCTCACTAAAAGCAGCACTTCATACGCTAAGAAACAGAAGTAATTAATAGTTGCTTTCAAATGAAAGCAAATAAAGATGTAAACTTCAAATTATATAGCCATAGAAAATAAGCATGTGTTGATGAAACAATTAAATAGAAAGATTTTTTCTTAGTCCGAATATTTCAAGGTATGTACATATTTATTTTGGCTATTACTCTAATTAGAATTAGGATTTCAATTTGATGTCATGAACTAGCATAATACTTGATTTCTGGGCTTAAAAAGTTAATAAAAACTATCTATTATTAATCCGCATTCAATAAACATCAATTTCTAATGACATGCTACTTGTCCTCCCTTAAATCTACACCAATATTTATCAAAGTTTAAATTTCTATTTGATTTTTAATGATAAGACATAAACACATAATTAATAAAAATATTTAATGTACAATAAGCATTATTGGTTTTAAACATGTACCCATTTATAATTTAAAATTTATGATAGTTTATTATTATGTGTAAATGTTGACCTGACTCTTAAGTACTATATGGCTGCTAAGTTATGACTTGTAACTTATGTGAGGTTTGAAATTCAAGAAAATTATAATTTTTAAAAATACAATATTGGAAACTAATAGGAGTGACAAGCATTAGAGAAGACAACATAATAACTATTTGATGTGTTTCCAAATATGGAAAACAATATGAAATATATATATATATTACAATTCTCATAGATAGTTAAGCTATTCCTACATTATGTTGCTTGGTATAAAGCATGCACAAATCATAATTAATGAAGCCATATAGAAAATTTATTATATCTTCAGTTCAAAATTGTAATACTAGGTGACATAAAACACAAAAGTTGTTTACCTAAAGATATCAAAAATTAATTGGTAAATTAAAATTAATAGTTAATCATATTAAGTTTATTCACATAGGAGAAAATGAAAAGAGACAATTAAAATTGTCAGTTACTCAAACTATTTACGCTTCATATTTCATTCTTTTTTTTATATATGTGTTTTTCGCTAATACATCATTGGGTATAAGATAGGTTTATGGTTGGTGGTTATTGGATCATGGATGCATCTTTTATTTTCATTATTCTTTTGTCAAAGGTCACAGTATATGCCTTGTCAACCTCCTTAGTTTCTAACTTTCAAGCTTCTCTATATTTTTTTTTTGAAATTAATGAAAGCACAAGAAATCTATTTTGTCCAAAATCTAACATAGAAACAAAAAGTTAGAATCCACCACTTCAAACGAAAATGGTAATAAAGGGGTGAACTGTTAGATGACATTAATTGGTTTAGATGACAGTAATTGGCATGAGCATCTTAGTTTGTTTTAATTTCAATGATTAAAAAGACACAAATGATATATAAATATAATTCTATTATTTGCACACATTTATAAATTAGTCATTTAAAGATCAAAGATTTACATATGAACTGAACTATTCAAATATAATGACAAATTCAAATTATGTAGAATTAAATAAAAAAGACGCCAAAAGACTGTAGTCTAGCGTCATTTACCTCCGCTTCCTAGTGAGGCCACCAGGGTTCGATACCTGGTGGATGCGGAACGCGCGCGTCTTTAACCTGCTTTCCGATGTATCAAAAATAATAATAATAATAAACACATATAGATAGCATGTTCAAAGTTTCTAAATATAGAATAAAACATTGCATTGATAGTCACTCTCCCCGTTAGTTACCTTAAAATAAAAATGAGTGGAAATTGGAATTTTTTTGAATATTTAGTAACATTAGAAGAAAAAGTGTATATATTTTAGTATTTTGAAAGGTGTTGATGTAGAAAACTTGCACGCCATTTAATGCAAGGATCCCACACCAGCATAGAGCTCATGCAGGGTTTTATCAGACCGAGACGCTCCTTCTTCGGTGTCTAAAACAAAGAGAATAATGGATCAGAGGTGGTTGCCTCCAATTCACCTCCGATGCTTACGTCAATTCCAAGCAAGAGGAATGAGACTATAGTTTTTAGCATTCATGTGCGTGTACCTGGGATCGCATTGATTTGTTGTTTTTATAGGCTCAAAGTTGGTTACGCCACATCAAAGAGAGTTATGGAGATCCTGGATCTTCTGTGCGAACCTGATTCATTAGATCACATAATGAACAGATGAAGAATGGTACCCGCTGACTTCCAAATTAGGCACACCTGCTCGTTATGCAGTTGGATGAACCTGGACAGTTTCCTGCTCGTAATGGTCTGGAGAGGGGATCGTCGAAGATTGCTTCACTTGATTGCATTGGGCGTTTAGCTATTAGGCAGTCAAATTCTTAAATGATGCAGCTGAATGAGTCGACCTCAGGTGCGTGCTGTTGAGGTTGTCCTGAGGAGACTGTTAAGGAGACGATCTTATGGAGGTCATCTTCACAGGGCTGTTGTAGTTATGGAGTCGACCTCACCCCAATGAAGATTGGATGTTAAAGGAGCCACCCTCGTGGAGGGCGTCTTCATAGAGCTGTGTTACTGAAGGAGTCGACCTCGTGGATGTCATCCTTTTGGAGCACTAATGCTAAGGAACTGACCTCATGGAGGTCATCTTTGTAGAGATGTTACCGTCTGAAGGAGCATACCTCGTAGAGGTTATGCTTGCTAGCAAGAGGGAGCTGACCTCGTGGAGGTTGTCCCAGCTAGATGCTTACCGACATGAGGCAGTGAGAGCAGACCTACTTGGAAGAGTCGTGCTAGCACCTTGGTCAGGGTGACCTCACTAGTTGCTCTTGAGTGATCTCTAGGGACATCTATAGCTTTCAAACTCAGGCACAATGGGCACCACTGCCAGGTCTGGATGGGTCCCAACTCTGGCAGACCCCAGCCTGAAGTATCACTAACAATTACCCATCATCTTCGGGCTTAACACTACCAACCTGAGCTGTCACATCACGGTTAGATGTGGATATGTAAGGAGACGAAGCTGTAAAATCAAGGAACACCAACCAACCTCATATGACTGGACCAATTTTCCGTAAAATGTGGAATCTAAGGGCGATGCCTAGCGAAGAGAGATAGTCCATCATGCTTACTGACGACATCACCTACCCCTTGGGATGCAAAAAGGGGAGTTGATGCCACCCGCATTTAATGTGAAACTTAACATACCAAAAATCAAGTCATTCCAATACTTTTAGAGCCCTCATCTACCCCTTACAACTTCATAGAGTTTTCTGCACGTTTTCAGACCATTGAAGTTGCAAGAGGTAGATGAGGGATATAAAAGTTTTGGAATGACTTGATTTTTGGTATGTTGATTATCCATGAGGTGAACAACCCCATGAAAAACAAAATCCAAAAAAATGTGGGATATGGGAGAAAATGGGGGCGACTCCTGAGATTGCATCTAAGAAGTCACCCTAGGAACACTTTACCCCCCCTCCCACACACACACACACATGTTTGTATATATATGTGTATATATGAGAAAAATATACCTAAGAACGTTCTTAGGTAACCATACCTGCGAACACCCCCTTTCCGGGGGTTTAAGCATTTTTTTTGAATTTTTATTGAAAATGGTAGTTCTATATGTTAGGTAACCCCCCACAAAATTTCAAGTCCAACAAACACCATTTGTGTATTGAATCATCCATCACAAAAAAGTTGCAAAAAAAATTCCAGAATTCTGGAATTTTTTTGCAACCTTTTTGTGATTGATGATTCGATGCCCAAATGATATTTGTTTGACTTGAAATTTTGTGGGGTGGTTACCTAACATATAGAACTATGGACTGCAAAAAATTCAAAAAAAATACTTTAAACCCCCCCGGAAAGAGGGTGTGCGCAGGTATGGTTACCTAATAACGTCCTTAGGTACATTTTTTTCTACACACACACACACACACACACACATGTATGTATGTATAAATATGTTTGTATGTTATGTATTGGTATTCGTGATTGTGGATGTATGTGCATATAGGGCTATTGTATGAGTGTGGTATAGTTGGGTTTATGCATGCATATGTTGTACATATATGTGTGAGTGTGAAGTCATATACGTGAAATACTATATGTGGTCTTGATTAGGTTATGGATGTACTGAAGTGTAACCTATATGTATGTGCCTTATGTGTATGTGCCTACATATAATGACATGTATTGTTGGATACAACTTGTATTTGGATACAACGATCGTTGATTTTTTTGTTTGATGATAACAAACTGTCGTGAATAGTTTTGATGTGTTTGTTAAGTGTTTTCAGGTGGAAATATGATTGGAGCAAGTAGTGGCAAACTTGTGGATCTTGATAAATGGCAATCTTACAAATTGGGAGAAATGGAAATGACGTAAATTCAAGCAAAAGATGGAAAGATGTCAATTTTGTTAATAAGAGAATTGGACTTGGGCAATATGACATGGATGGATAATAAGCTATATTCAAAAAGAGAATCAAATCAAGTCCAAATCAATTTGGCTTAAGGGGATTTGACTTGATCAAATTAATTGAATTTGGATTCAAATTTGGTTTAGTTTGGATACAAAAAGATTTTTATTTCTCATGGAAGATTGACCAAGGTGAGAGGATAAAATCAAATCAATTCAAATTTTCTATCCAAAGGAGTTCTTATTGGAATACAACTCTTGGATTAATTCCTATATAAACCAAAAAGGATAGGAGAGCAAAAACAGGAGACGGCCATATTTGTAAAACCCTAGCATTCAACACCATGATGCAAGAAATCACTAAAGGAAAGAAATTCTGTTATCTTGCTGCAACCCTTTTCCTCAAGCCAATAAACTCATACTCCTGCAACAACAAGAGGAAAGAGCATGGCTATCTAGTTGGAGGGCAGATTCGAAAACGACACATCATTGTTTTTTCTTCCACAAAATCTAATTGAATTGCAGCAAGACAACTATAACATGTCACTGGAAGTTGAAAAATTAAAAGCTAAAAATGATGCATATAAAGCTACCATTGTTAATATGAAAAAATAAAAATCTAGTGTGCATGAAAAGATTGAATGTGAAATATGTCCCACACTTGTGACTGAGAATAAAACTTGTAAAGAAAAATTAATTAAGCTAGAAGCTGAAAATAGAGAGCTTAATGAAAAGATGAGTATGTTAAAAAAATGTACTTGGCTGAGTGGTGAATTCCAGTCGCAAAATAAAGTTAAGCATAGTGGAAATAAAATAATGCAAAATAAAAACCACAACACAAAGAATCCAATCGCAATCAAAAAGAAATATCCTAGTTCACCCAATCACGGGCTACGTCCAGTCACAAGTCCCACTTGGATTGAATCCACTATTCAAAGAATAGTACAACCACCTCTTCTCAAGAGAATTTTTACATCAACCATCCCAAGAGGATTTCTTAAACCACCTCATACATCAGGATTTTATACTTACAATGTTTTGATATAATTACATATTGTTGGGAATTGGGCGTTCCCTTAGGGCACAAAAACTCTAGTCCCGTCCTAAGTCGGACGGAACATAGACAGAAAAATCAAAAAGCAGCGGAAGAAAAACAGTTAATCTAAATTAACTTGCAAGTTAAAACATTTTTAACTTGGCCCTAAGGTCCAAGACCCTATGCCAAGATCTATGCCGACTTGGGATGGGTCTGACCATCCCAAGAAGGATCTAGCCTACTGCGATTAAACTAAACTAAATGCTAATTATAAACTACTTTAACCACATACCCGGAATCTCAGCCCTGGAGCAGGCGAGATGTTCCGCGCCGTCTTCCGAGCTGCTCCCGTCCCACGCCGAGCCGCTCCTTAAACCGCTCCCCGAACCGCTCCTCGAACCGCTCCGCATCCCGAGGCGATCAATCCCCGTGCCGCCGAGCCAACCAACCGCCGAAGAAAGTTTCACGCGAGTGAAACCTCCGCCAAGATTTCGGATCCAGAATCCGAACTCCTTTGAGGCTTTGCTAGAGCCCGCAGGAGTAAGGCAGAAATTTTAGGGAGATAGAGAAATATTTAATTTAAGCTAAGATCCGAGCGTGCTCCAACATTTACGAGAGCCGCTCAGATCTAGAGCTTGGGACGAGTTTTGAGAAAGGGGGGAGACCCCTATTTATATAGGCGGCGGACTCTCCCCTTTTCTCAAAATCCGATGTGGGACTAAACAATGAGTTAATTTAAAATTAAGTTAGTTTGCACTTCACAAAGTGCAAACTTCCGTGAATTTTAACTCACTCACCGTTGAGCTTCAGGATTGATACAACCTATCAATACGATAAGCGTTCAACGGTGAACGCATAGGAAAAAACGGTTCGTCAATCGGAGTTCGTTTGACCCTCCAATCGAGTGTCCAAAGATCAGCCCTAGGCTAGTTTTTCACAAAAACGAGCCGTCAAAAGATTCAGCACACTTAGGGTTCAAAACCCTAGAGGTGGGGCCCATGGGTGGGCCCCACACATGCCAAAACTGCCCAAATCGCGCCTGGGCAGAGCCCAGGTCGCGCCTGGGCTCGTCCAGCCGCCTGGGCGAGCCCAGGTCCGCGCTTGGGCTCTGCCCAGGCGCTGGGCAGAGCCCAGGCGGGCCTGGGCTATGCCCAGGCGCCTGGGCTAGCCCAGGCCGAGCCTGGGCTTAGCCCAGGCTTGTGCCTGGCTAGCCCAGGCCGAGCCTGGGCTTAGCCCAGGCTTGTGCCTGGCTAGCCCAGGCCGAGCCTGGGCTTAGCCCAGGCAGCGCCTGGGCTAGCCCAGGCAGCCTGTTCTGCCTGGGTCTGATACTTTGGGCTTTTTGGCTTTAACTTGATCATCCGGCGTCCGATTTGGACGCCGTTCGAACCTGGGTTTAGACCGGGACATTCCCGTCTTACCCGTGAACTTTTTCTTGCGTTTATTTTATTAAATATTGTATTAAACAATTTAATACATATTTAATTGCCTTTGCATCAAATGCAAAATAGTCCCTATCTAAGCTTAAATTATCATATTGCATCAAATGCAATTATCTCTTCTTTTGCATCAAATGCAAATATTCTCCCTAACTAATTTCTACCTATTACTAGACGAAGCGTTGCACTCTGTGTGAGACCCTACAGCCTGACCCTTACAACAGGTTGGGCTCGAAGCCCTATACGGCAGTGACCACGAGCAGTGGTTGCCGTCCCTGCTTCAGGAATCATCATTATGTGGTTGACTCATTGACATGAGTATTGTCGGGACCACCTGACTGTTTCCGTGATGAATTCCGTAGTTATAGTCTTTTCGTCTAAACTGTGTCGTGTAGATCAAGTCTGGGGTACGGTCAAATTGTCAACCCCAATAACTTGACTCCGGTTAGTTTCTATCGATCTTTAGTCAATTAATGTTGGACTTCTTCCAACATACTCTGCGCAGAGTTTTTACTAAAGACCGAACTAACTCTACGACACTAACTCCCATTGACCGGGAGAGACGAATCCTCTCTTGGTCATTACTCGCCTCGTACGTTTCAAGTGACACCCAATCAAAAGACCTTTCGACAGGCCTTGCCTCGAAGCTAGGTCAATTGATCTAAGTGGCACCGTTCACGCACAGGTCCGTCAAAATGACCTCAAGTCAAAAGACCAACTATCCTATCATCACTCAGAGTTATCACTGACAGATTGGTCAATATAACCATGTGATAACTCTAGTGGATCGTTCAGTGAACTCATTCTAATGAGCACCTGTGTCTCGTCTTCGACTTCGCCAAGTCAAGTGATCATGAGATCATCGCCACCGCTAAACGGTGAAGACTAAGACACAATGGTCTATCCGATGTTTCGATATCCTTGTCTCGGAACATCTACGACCACGAACCATTTTAGACTTATGCTACAGACGGTCAAACGTTTCTCCATGATCGAGATACTCATCTCGATACCCGTTTGACCTTGCATAAAGTCTCAGGACTTTACCTAAGTTTATATCTAATGTTGACTACATTACAATATAGCTTAGATAAATTATTACCAAACAGCTTACTGTTATTTCGAACAAGATGTTTGTGCTATTCACACAGGAATAAATGGCCTCGAGGGCACCATATTCCTACATCTCCCACTTGCACTCAGGCCCATTTATCTCAGTATCTTATATCGTTTTTACACATAAGTTTTCCCGACTTCATGTGATAGAGCCTTCGTGAGTGGATCTGCTAAAACCGTCTACTCTATAGACTTAAGGGGTTTCTATGTTCATGTCAGACCATCCATTTGAATCTCATTCAAATAATTCATTTGGTCTGTCGGAATCCATAATATTTTACTTTATTTCCCTGGATCTTATCCAGTTCATCGTATCTTACGATAATAATTTCAAATTAGTTATTGGTCATTACAAATGGTTCATATCCATTTCTGATAAAGTATCAAACTCTTTGATTACTTAATCAAAATATATGTTCCATCTCTTTGATGTCTCGCATGTAATTTACACGCTCCCACTGACCTTGAAAACTATCTGGCTAATTCATATAAGTTGGTTCGTCTAAATCATATTTAGAAAAACGAACTTATAAGTGAATGTTCCAATTTTCGTGGTCAACTTGAACGTTTACATCGAGCTTTGGTCCGAGTAGATCTGTACACATCTGTTGGCGAAACCGGTTTCATCATAATCCGTTTTAAAGAAATTAGGATGAAAACCGTTCTCGTCCAACATTATTGTACTTCACTATTTCCTTTTCTGCACCAATCTTTTAACTTAAAGATTTACTTGCAGAAAGTGAGGAAACGTTTTCCTTGGGCACGTAAACTAAATTCTCAAATTTATTTACGCACACGGACCTGCATCAAGTTTTAAATCGGAGTTACTACTCCGAATGACATCCTAGAAGTTGACTAAGTCATCATCAGTTATGATGTCTAACTCGACAATCCGTCTCACGAGATTCGAGTAATAATACAACTTCCTTACGATTGATTTTATTGAATATATCATTGATAATGTTCTCATAGAACTTTATCAAAACCTAGGCATTACTACCTGGGACTTAACCCAGAGGGAGGACTTAACTCAGAGTCACTTACAATGGATCACACTAAATCTAATTAAGTGTGATTCATACCTTTTAACACACCGATGTGTTAACAGACTTGATCTGAGAGAAAATCACATTTTCTTTTAATTACACAAGATTTTATTTAGCTAAGTATTTGACCATTCGATCTAATCGAATCAGTTTAAATACTTTATTCATTTCGTTCTTTATTTTATCAGACTTGTGTTTCATCAAGAACACGTGTCTTAATAAAATATACGAATAACTTATTTTGGTTAATCTAGACTCGGGTACATCAGAATGTACTAGACTGAGTTCGACAACTCATTCTCCCACTGTCTCACAGATGGGTTTCGACCATTGTATCTAAGAGGCTAAGACTCACAAGTGTCCGTAGATTTCATAATACGAGAGGTCAGACCCCTCTTTATGTGACTTGTGAAGCTTAATCTCTAGATACGGCCTAGTCTAATTTTACCATATAAGTTTGCTACTATCTTGTGTATTTATATATTAACATTTAATATATATTTAGTTATTTACAAATTACTTAACGCAAAATATTACTTCAGAAGCAATGTGACGACATTCATCAAAATGTGTTAAACGTCTTTTGTATAACAATTCATTCTGAAATCGTGACATCAAAATATGTCACATTTTCATTTCCTCCTACTTATGCCTTTACTAATGATAAATTAAACTATTTAACTCGATTGACTTTCCGGAGTGCCTTCTTCCTTTTCTAAATCACATTTAGATATCAACATAAATAAATAGCTATGCAAGCAACTTATGTATCCAAACGCTTGAGCTTTGCAATCTTGAGTGTAGCTCAAGAAGTTGCTAGTCTCAAGATCCGGTTGGGATACATAGTCTTGCACCGCTCATGCACTCGTATTCGAGTCAAACGGTTTGATCGAATTTTCGAACTTTGCGGATCAAAATTGTTTGTCCATACAACCTTGAGGGTAGCTCGACAAGTTGTAGGGAGAAACATACTTTGAATGTCCTATATGTTCAAGCTGCCTCATACAGAGACGAGTGACATGTAGCATTAATTTATTTGTTGGACACAGAACTTAATGAAATCATATTTCTTAAGTCTGTTCTTTAGAAGGTCATTTAATGTCAATGAGAATATAGTTTTAATTCTATCAATTAGAATTAAACTTGATATTCAATTAATCAACTTATTGACCAATTAACTAATTCCAATATTATCAATTGATTCTTTCGGTAAACATGGTCTTGCCCTAGTTTTAGCATACGTTCAATATTAAATATAGGTAGATTGGCTTTTATCTATCTATATCCTCCCACTATTTTTACGAACGTTTTAAAACTTAATAACGAACGATTTAATCGAATTAAAATTAATGGGTAAGAGTTCCAATCACCTTGAGTCTAAACAACCTTGAGTGTAGCTCAACAAGTTGATTGACTCTGCGATCGGAAGATGACTCTTCATCGATCATATCGGATATGACTCTCTTAATCGGTTTTTGCCCCTAGCCATTCGTGATCATGAGTGTGCTCATCCAAATCACAATGTCTAGTCTAGTCGGACCCTTGTTTTCATGTCTAGCCTGACTCGCCCCTCAGCTCGGTGTATGCACGACACGTCGGTTTGGGTCAGGTCTTAGACTTACATCAAGTCAGACTACATCGTTGACTTAACTTACGCCGGCGCTCGGGGTACGAGACGACGGTTAGGGTTAGTCAAGATTTCATCTTATGTATTTAAGGAGTTGGTTTCTACAGGGTGCCATGTCACAGCTTGAGTGTATCTCAACAACTATAACACGGGCCCTATAGTTGCTAACCCCTAAAACAAGGAGGGCTACGACTAATCTTGAAAAAGACCATTAACGTATTTGACTTAGATATAGTCCAGGGTGTCATACAATCATGATTCGCGACATTGCGGTCCAGCGGAACTCAGCCAGGGAATTGACTAAGCCAGGATCACTACCCCTTGGACTAGCAAGGGTTGACCCAGAACTCTTAGCCAAGCACATTGACTGGATCATGGTCCATTGAATGAAGCTTGTCATTTTTGTATGTATGCCATAGACTAAACAGCTTTTATTAACAACTAATTAATCCTATCAACTAGTTGAATCCTTAAATTCAAAATTTTTAGGATTTGTTTAATAACTTTTATTAAGTCCTTATCAACTATAAGGTTCACGTGCTACCCTAATCGTTATTAGGATTTTAATAAATTTTTATTAACAACGCTAGAAGCGAAGTCCTTCAATGAAAATTAATTATAACAATTAGAATTTGAAAATTCATTTAAAAGGACTACCCTAATCAGGAATTAGGTCTTAATATTGTTGTTAATGATTTATTAAAACATAGCAGGTCATTAAAATTCAAGTAATAAATTTTAATCATTTTTAATGGCTAACCTAAAGGGTTGTCTTGTGTTATCAAATAAGGGACAAGATTAACAAGCCATAAACAATAAAGCTACACTAATTTATCGCATAAAGATAGTGCACAACTATTTAACATTTAAATATACTAAGTTTATCGCATAAACTATTTCTGGCATGCATAAATAAATTTAACATTTAAATTTAAAATATGATTTTAAAATTATTTTATTTTTTTTTTATCTCATAAAAAAAACTTAATATTAAAATCACTAATTTGCATGCTACGTTAAAAAATTTATCGCATAAAAAATTTTTAACTTTTAAAACAGTTTTAAAATATCTCATAAATTAAAACAGCATGTTAAAAACTTTCATGCTTAAAAAATTTATCAAATAAAAATTTTAGGCATCCAAAATAAATTTTAAACTTTTAAAGATTAAAAAATTAGTTTTAAAATTATCACATAAATTTTAAAACGTCATTTAAAAAATTTCCATGTTCAAAAATTTAAAAAAAAAAATTTTAGAACATCTAAAACATTTTTAAAATTTATCTCATAATTTTAAAAACATTTTAAAAAGTATTTAAAAGCATTCTTAAGTTTAAAATTAATCGCAGTACCTAGATCGCTACGCAAACCTAGGCTTTGATACCACGGTTGGGAATTGGGCGTTCCCTTAGGGCACAAAAACTCTAGTCCCGTCCTAAGTCGGACGGAACATAGACAGAAAAATCAAAAAGCAGCGGAAGAAAAACAGTTAATCTAAATTAACTTGCAAGTTAAAACATTTTTAACTTGGCCCTAAGGTCCAAGACCCTATGCCAAGATCTATGCCGACTTGGGATGGGTCTGACCATCCCAAGAAGGATCTAGCCTACTGCGATTAAACTAAACTAAATGCTAATTATAAACTACTTTAACCACATACCCGGAATCTCAGCCCTGGAGCAGGCGAGATGTTCCGCGCCGTCTTCCGAGCTGCTCCCGTCCCACGCCGAGCCGCTCCTTAAACCGCTCCCCGAACCGCTCCTCGAACCGCTCCGCATCCCGAGGCGATCAATCCCCGTGCCGCCGAGCCAACCAACCGCCGAAGAAAGTTTCACGCGAGTGAAACCTCCGCCAAGATTTCGGATCCAGAATCCGAACTCCTTTGAGGCTTTGCTAGAGCCCGCAGGAGTAAGGCAGAAATTTTAGGGAGATAGAGAAATATTTAATTTAAGCTAAGATCCGAGCGTGCTCCAACATTTACGAGAGCCGCTCAGATCTAGAGCTTGGGACGAGTTTTGAGAAAGGGGGGAGACCCCTATTTATATAGGCGGCGGACTCTCCCCTTTTCTCAAAATCCGATGTGGGACTAAACAATGAGTTAATTTAAAATTAAGTTAGTTTGCACTTCACAAAGTGCAAACTTCCGTGAATTTTAACTCACTCACCGTTGAGCTTCAGGATTGATACAACCTATCAATACGATAAGCGTTCAACGGTGAACGCATAGGAAAAAACGGTTCGTCAATCGGAGTTCGTTTGACCCTCCAATCGAGTGTCCAAAGATCAGCCCTAGGCTAGTTTTTCACAAAAACGAGCCGTCAAAAGATTCAGCACACTTAGGGTTCAAAACCCTAGAGGTGGGGCCCATGGGTGGGCCCCACACATGCCAAAACTGCCCAAATCGCGCCTGGGCAGAGCCCAGGTCGCGCCTGGGCTCGTCCAGCCGCCTGGGCGAGCCCAGGTCCGCGCCTGGGCTCTGCCCAGGCGCTGGGCAGAGCCCAGGCGGGCCTGGGCTATGCCCAGGCGCCTGGGCTAGCCCAGGCCGAGCCTGGGCTTAGCCCAGGCTTGTGCCTGGCTAGCCCAGGCCGAGCCTGGGCTTAGCCCAGGCAGCACCTGGGCTAGCCCAGGCAGCCTGTTCTGCCTGGGTCTGATACTTTGGGCTTTTTGGCTTTAACTTGATCATCCGGCGTCCGATTTGGACGCCGTTCGAACCTGGGTTTAGACCGGGACATTCCCGTCTTACCCGTGAACTTTTTCTTGCGTTTATTTTATTAAATATTGTATTAAACAATTTAATACATATTTAATTGCCTTTGCATCAAATGCAAAATAGTCCCTATCTAAGCTTAAATTATCATATTGCATCAAATGCAATTATCTCTTCTTTTGCATCAAATGCAAATATTCTCCCTAACTAATTTCTACCTATTACTAGACGAAGCGTTGCACTCTGTGTGAGACCCTACAGCCTGACCCTTACAACAGGTTGGGCTCGAAGCCCTATACGGCAGTGACCACGAGCAGTGGTTGCCGTCCCTGCTTCAGGAATCATCATTATGTGGTTGACTCATTGACATGAGTATTGTCGGGACCACCTGACTGTTTCCGTGATGAATTCCGTAGTTATAGTCTTTTCGTCTAAACTGTGTCGTGTAGATCAAGTCTGGGGTACGGTCAAATTGTCAACCCCAATAACTTGACTCCGGTTAGTTTCTATCGATCTTTAGTCAATTAATGTTGGACTTCTTCCAACATACTCTGCGCAGAGTTTTTACTAAAGACCGAACTAACTCTACGACACTAACTCCCATTGACCGGGAGAGACGAATCCTCTCTTGGTCATTACTCGCCTCGTACGTTTCAAGTGACACCCAATCAAAAGACCTTTCGACAGGCCTTGCCTCGAAGCTAGGTCAATTGATCTAAGTGGCACCGTTCACGCACAGGTCCGTCAAAATGACCTCAAGTCAAAAGACCAACTATCCTATCATCACTCAGAGTTATCACTGACAGATTGGTCAATATAACCATGTGATAACTCTAGTGGATCGTTCAGTGAACTCATTCTAATGAGCACCTGTGTCTCGTCTTCGACTTCGCCAAGTCAAGTGATCATGAGATCATCGCCACCGCTAAACGGTGAAGACTAAGACACAATGGTCTATCCGATGTTTCGATATCCTTGTCTCGGAACATCTACGACCACGAACCATTTTAGACTTATGCTACAGACGGTCAAACGTTTCTCCATGATCGAGATACTCATCTCGATACCCGTTTGACCTTGCATAAAGTCTCAGGACTTTACCTAAGTTTATATCTAATGTTGACTACATTACAATATAGCTTAGATAAATTATTACCAAACAGCTTACTGTTATTTCGAACAAGATGTTTGTGCTATTCACACAGGAATAAATGGCCTCGAGGGCACCATATTCCTACACATATCGCTACAGTTGAAGCTCGTGTGCATGTGATGTAGCTATATGAAGAGCTTGGTCTATAAAAAATAAAATTTAAGGCTCTTGAAAGATCAAGAAAAATGGCCAAACAAAGACAGAAATTCTTGAAAATACTGGCCAAAGAAATAGGGTTTATATTTTAAAATTTTAAGCTCGAAACAATTTATCTTCACAAAATTAAGCAATAAATCCTATTATTAAAATCTGACAACCCACTATATATATAGTGAATTTTGGGTCAAGGAAGATTGATCAAAATGCCCCTCCAACAGTCAAAAATGTCTGGTATAAATCTTCTCATTATAGGCCAACGACTAATTACTAGTCGACTATACATCAGCTAGTTACTAGTCGACTAGACATCAGCTAGTCTACTAGGAACTCTAGTTGACTAGTTAATGTTGAATCCTATAAGATAGCAAGCAAAACACTAGAAAAGGTGATTAGTGTTTCTTAAATTTATTGCACGAATAAAATTAATCCGACTAGAAGTAGCCTAAGTCTCTTCAGAGAGTTACCGTCTCAAGTACATAATCAACACACAAAGTATTACTTGTAAGATTAAAGTTAGTGCATAGTAAAAATTTAACAATGAATGCAAGTAAGAAGGAGAAGACAATCAACAATCATAAACACACATGAAATTATCCTGGTTCACCCATCGTGGGTTACTCTAGTCCCCAACCTCATCGTTAGAATTTTCCACTAAACCACTCTCTACCAATAGAGCAAATGCCTCACAATAGAGGGCTTCCAACTACAAGTACCTACCTTCACTTGCTAGGATTTCCAATACAATAGATCAACACAACCTCTTCTTCAAAGAGGACCTCACACACTTGAGGCTTTTTCTCAACAACCCAAACAACACAATCAACTTACCAACTTACCACTACACTGTGGTATTACAAACCTTTCTTGTTGATTGAAGCTCTTACAAATTCCTATAGCCAATTGATGAAGCTTTTGTTGTGAAGTGTAAATGGCTAAGGAAACTTTTGATCTCAAGAAAGTGAAGATTAAAGCCAAAGAGATCAAAAAGAAAACCTCAATTGAAATATCTAATAGAGCACAATTAAGCTTCAGGAGATTGCCAATTAATCAAGGCAAGACTGTTTAAAAACTTTAGATAATTGAAAAACAATGCCTTGGAAATTTTGAGAGCTTTTGAGAATTTTTAAAAGCTTAGAAAACTCAGAAAAATATGTAATATTGATGTTAAAAGTTTCATCAAAGTCCCCTTAAATAGGACTTGAAAACAACGGTAAATTCCTCCCAAAAATTCCCTTGCAACATCTCTTTTGACAGCCCAACGCAAAAAGCAGAGGTGTACCAGAGTAGAATAGTCGACTACTACTATAGAATTTAGTCGTCTATCGATACTACTATAGTCTACTACTTCGACCACTGTAGTTGGTTATTTTGAGCAACATAGTGAAACAATATTTTCTCACACATAGTAGTCAGCTACAATACAAATTGTAGTCGGCTATTCTGCCGATACATAGAAAACTTTACTCAAATGCCTTAGATACATATTTTAAACTATTTCAAAATAATTTCAAAATATTTTTAGATAAATTATGACGTTTAAAATCACTTTTGTGTGGTGCAAGCTTCAATTATTGAGTTTGACATTCTAAGACAAAAGATAAAATAAAATACATCACTCACTCAATCTAGTGATCTTGATGCATTTCTTAAGGCTTGAACTTCTTGTTTTGATGTACTGCACTCCTTGAGGCTTTGACATGGGCTTTGACGTGGGCTATTAATCTTGAATATGAACTCCAAGTCCATTGACTCATCATCAAGCTTAAGTTTCATGTCTTCATTAATCTCCAAGATTGAGTTGACCATTGTTGACTTTAAAACCTATACTCACAAATTATCTCAAAACATAATTAGTAACACTAATTGTTTGTTTAATCATCAAAACCAACTTAGAGGTGTTGCAATAACCAACAGTCTCCCCCTTTTTTGATGGCAAACAATTTGATTAAAATTATGAAATTACAAAAGTTTAGATACTTACTATCCCTTCACAAATGCATGATTGCTATGGAGATGTTACTCCCCATGCATTAGTTTTAGTTAGAGATAAGTAGCTTCAAAGCATATGTATCATACTTTAATCGAAGTGCCACAATGTGAGGGTGCAAAAATGTGTCATAGAAAGAAATAAAAAATAAATCATACCTCATTCTCCCTATTAACGCGAAATGAAATATATCACATAAATGTCACACTTTTCATTCTCCAACTTTTGGCATAATCAAAAAGCTTATAAAGAGGGTTAACAATAATCAATATAAAAATATGAACAATATGATTTATGAAAAAGATAATATGGCATGAATAAATGAGATCAATTTCACTCCCTCTCAATAGTGATACTAATGTCTCTTCTCAACTTAATGAAAGAATCACTCTAGAGAGCCTTAGTGAGAATGTAGCTACTTGATGATTGCTAGAAATATATTTAAGCTCAAAATCTTTTTTTGTGCAATGATCATCAATGAACATATGCCTAATGTCAATGTGTTTAGTCCAAGGATGCAAAACAGAATTTTTAACAAGATTAATTGCACTCTTGTTATAAAAAAATCACATTAGTATGACACTTAACACCATAATCAACTAGGGCTTGTTTCATCCAAAGAACTTGAGCACAAGCAAGCCCGACAGTAATGTATTATGCCTCGGTAGTAGAAAGTGAAACTTACTTTTTGCTAAACCACGAAACTAGGGAATGTTCAAGGAAGTGACATGTTCCACTTGTGTTTTTTCTAGTGGTTTTGCAACTAGCATAATCAAAATAACTATAAGGAATTAATTCTAATATACTAGTTTTTGGATAAAATAGTCCAAAGTCTAAAGTGGTCTTAAGATACCTAAAAATGTGTTTTACTACCTTACGATGTGATTCCCTAGGGTTTTCCTGTAATCTAGCATATATGCATCAATAAACATAATGTTAGGTCTATTAGCAGTAAAATAAAGTAAAGAGCTGATCATACCTCGGTATGTCTTTTGATCAACTTTCTTACCATTTTCATCCTAATCCAATGAGATTGATGTAGCTATTGGTGTGTCTTTCCCAGCATTTTCATTCCAAATATTTTGAGTAAGTTCTTGGCATATTTGGTTTGATGGATAAATTCCCTCCTTTGGATTGCCTTATTTGCAAATCTAAAAAGAAAGTGAGCCTCACATGTGGCTCATTTCAAATTCATCATGCATAAGCTTTGCAAATTCTTGGCATAAAACTTCGTTAGTAGAACCAAAAATAATATCAACCATATAACTTGAATCAAGATAATATCATTATCAATTCTTTTAATGAACAATGGTGTTTCTACTTTACCTACATTAAAACTCGAATCGATTAAGAATTTTCTTAATCTTTCATACCAAGCTCTTGGAGCTTGTTTCAATCCATAAACATAGTTATCGTGTTTTTCATGAACAACCCCAGGTGGTTGTTCAACATATACTTCTTCTTTAATATATCCAGTAAGAAAAGAACTTTTCACATCCATTTGAAATAAATTAAAGTACATATGGCATGCAAATGCTAACAACAACCTAATAGATTCAAGTCTAGATACGTGAGAAAAAAATTCATCTAAATATATACCTTCTTCTTGGCCATAGCCTTGAGCTACAAGCCTTGTCATGTTCCTAACCATATTGCCATCCTCATCCATTTTGTTCCAGAACACCCATTTGATTCCAATGACGGAGTAGTCCTTAGGCCTAGGAACTAGCTCACGTACTTGGTTTCTCTCATATTACAACAATTCCTCTTGTATAGCCTTAATCCAAGCGCTATCTGTAAATGCCTCATCCACTTTCTTGGATTCAATGTTAGAAATGAAAGCAACATGAATCATATGTTCTATTTGAGATCTAGTCCTAACACCATCACTAATATTACCAATTACTTGTGAATGTGGATGAGGTGTGGCTTGTGAGAAAACTCTAGGTAGTGAACTATCATCAATATATGGTGCGACAATGTTAGCATCACCATCATCATGAATAATATGAGAGGTACTACTAAAAGATTCATCAAAAGTGACATGTTGTGTTTCATCCACATTAAGAATTCTTTTATTGTAAACCCTATATGCCTTAGAATGCAAAGAATATCTAATAAAATTCCTTCATCCGCTTTGGAGTCAAATTTATTGAGATTATCTTTTGCATTAAGGATATAATATTTATAGCCAAAGACATGAAAGTAAAATACTACCGGAACTTTTTGGTACAACAATTCATAAGGAGTCTTTTGAAATGGTGTTCTAATCAAAACTCTATTTTGTACATAGCATGCAGTGGAGATTGCTTCCGTCAAAAAATACTTTGGAAGGTTGCTCTCACACAACATTGTATGTGCACACTCTTAGAGTGTTCTATTTTTACTTTCTACTGCCTCATTTTATTGAGGAGCTCTAAGAAAAGCAAATGTGTGTGTAAATCCGTAGTTTTCACAATTTTTTTTGAAAATGTTCATTTTCAAATTCACCTCCATGATCAGTGACGCGGCTCAAAAAGTGTTGAGCACTATTACCAAGTTTAAGAGGTCATCAATGCAAAAAATTACGGTGAGACCGGGTCAGATCATAGTGACAAGTCGTTTTACAATTGCAACTTCAATTAACTAAGGAAGCTACAACCAAGTTAACGATGGAGAAAGAGTGTGAAAATGTGAGATGTGACCATCTACCAAATCGACACCCTAGCTTAGAGGAATCGCAAACGTAGGTTCACCTATTAGAGAAAGAGATAGGAGGAAATGTCTGTACTAAGGGGTCATTTAGAGTTAATGCTAGTTGTGATTTCAATAAGATCCATCTCGGTTTCTCTCCCCTCTCGAGGCATCTCTCCCCTCTCAGAGCTTGCACAAGCACCCTTATCATAACGTTCAACCCATGGCATAAAGTGCACAAAGAAAAATCCGTTATGTTTCTCTCCCTTCTTGAGGCATCTCACCGTTACTTGGTTAGTCCTCTCGAGTCATCACCAATCGTGTGTAGGGATGAAAGACACAATGAGATAGCAAACATATGCATGAGACAAAGAAATCAAAACATCATAATAAACCCTAAAAATCGCCCAAAGCACATACACAGGTATATTCAAGCCATAATAACAATAAAAGGAGAATCTTCACTCAAGAACATCATCCACAATAGTGTTATAAGACTACAAATCAAAATACATAAATTAGGGGAAAGAAGATCACCAAGGATTTCTCCAAGGAAAATATAAACTCTCTCCCAAGATGTGCTCCTCCAAGATCTAGCTCCAATGGGTTTTCCTTTGCTTGCTCCTCCAAAACCAAATTCTAAAATGAAGATGAAGTTGAATGGAATGGTAGAAAATGGAATAGGTTAAGAGATGAAGAAGAAGCCCTAGAAATAGACTCAGTTTGCGGGTTAAAGAAAACCCAAATAGGTCGAGAAGAAAATCAAACCCAAACCCATGAAATATGATTCGGTGCGACCGTGTTGCGATGCAAAATGGTCGCATCGATGGCATGATGTGTGACCTTATCACCAATTGACGCGGTCGCGTCGAATGACCCGGTCGCATCGAATGACGCGACCGTGTAAACTCGGGTTCATAGCATCGACGCGGTCGCGTCGCTTGATTGACGCGACCGTTTAAGATCCTGAAGTTACTGCCAATTCTTCTCTCTTTTTCTATTGACTGGTAGATCGACATGACTGTTTGGCCTTGACGAAACAACCGCGTCAATAATGTTATGCTCCAACCCCTCTGCCATAAGATCAATACGACAGTGTCGATGACGACACGGTCGTGTTGCGACCATGCTTGCTTCGGGTCAATGGCATCTACTGATGCTGCTTTTTCGAAGATCCACGCAGTCGTGTGGATTTCATCACATGACCGTGTGTGACGTTAAATCCTAAATCTTGTGTCGAATGAGCTCCAAAAAATCCAGAAAAATTCCTAAAAATCCTGCAAAATAAACTAAGACACGGATAAGTCATATAAACATATTTTTGTGTAAAAATAAGTGATTAGCTCCAAAATATGAGAATATCAATAATATGCAAGTAATGAAGCTAAAATACGAGTAACGTATGCACAAAAACCAACGAAATGGACGGGAATAAATATACAATTTTTACCCCGAATCACACCCCGCAACTATCTTTTTGCTAGTCCCTAGCAAAACGAGCGATAGATTTGGATTCACAATTGTAACGACTGGTTTTCATGTATCTGGATTAATTATACTATATATATATATGTTTTGGTGGATTTTCTCCTTATGTGTGGTTTTCGTCTCCGTAGCTTTCACTTTCGATCGTTTCGTCGTGATTTTCTAGCTTCTTCCTTAGAATCGTCGATTTTGGAGTAAGTCATTCGTGACGGGCTTCATATCGGTCATATCTTATTGTTAGATCAAGCCTAGGAGTCTTAGGAATCGATCTCGGAGCTTCGCGCTCCATTTCGGAACTTTTTGTACACGTTAGCCGGTACAAGAAGGGGAACCGACCGACTAGATGACGATTTAGTCGGTCGGCAAACCTTCATGGACCGACTAGTGGGCTTTGTAAATTTCTCAGGAGTTACTGTTTATCGTTAGTAGGTCTAAGAACATTTGTCGACCGACTAGGTTGCAAAGTAGTCGGTCAGCAATCGTTCTTTAACCGACTAGCTCTAAGATTATTTTGATACCAAGTACTATTCATTCTTAGTCGGTCTAAGAACGTTCATCGACCGACTAGATGAGAAACTAGTCGGTCAGTAGTTGTTCTTTGACCGACTAAATCTAAATCCTATTTTTGTACAGGAGTTACTGTTTGGACTTAGTTGGTCTGCGTTGGTCAACCGACCGACTAGTTCCCAAACTAGTCGGTCAGTGGTTTCTCTTTGACCGACTAATCAGTGTCGAAACCCTAATTTCTGGGCAGCCGCCAGCACTTCCTATTTAAACCCCCAAACGGTTTTCTTTTCTTCTTTCATTTCTCCTGAGCCTCCTTCTTCCCCAAATCATCATCCATCTAACCCTAGCCCTCCTCCTTCATCAAGAGCCTCTCCCCCTCTCCATTTGGCCAACCACCATGCCCTAGGTCATCTCCAACCCCAAAAATCCCCAAAACCCCATTTCTCCAGATTTTCCCCATCCATTCCAGATCTGAACCCTAGGTTCCCCGGATCGTTTCTTCCGTTGCCGTGCTTGCTCGGCATCGTTCTTCCGCTTTCGATACGGTAATAACTCGATCTCTTAATATCCTCATAGCCCATTTGTGTTTTTGTGAAACCCTAATAAAACTAGGTTGGATGTTGTTCTAATATTGTTTTGCCATGACAGCGATCTCATCGCCGTAGTTAGCATTTGTGTGACGGCCTCGTTGATCGTCATCCTCGGAGCTAGGCAAGTGAAACTTGCCACTTAGGGTTTTGGGCCATTTCTTAGGCCATTTGCTTGTTGTAGGCGTAAAAGAGACTAGGCGACGAAATGATACTCGCCTAGGCGCAATTTTAGGAACTAGCTTGACAACGAAGCTAGATCCGTCATTTTCCATGTTGCACAACTACCATGTCATGTTTAATTTTAAATTAACGGTACGCGAATTAATTGTTATCCATGCTATCCATGTTGAATGTCGCATTCGTAGCACACGCTACAATACTTGTGTTTCCTGGCTTGTGTTCCAGAAGCGGGCTATGTGAGTTGGTTGATAGCCAATGCCCGATCTACTTGTTTCCGGCTAGGCACCTGCGTTGCAGGCATAACCCTACGCCATACGTGTTAAATACACTTCCTGGCTCGTGTTCCAGAAGCGAGCATTCCGTGTGCGGGGTAACGCCCCGGCTCGATACACGTGGAGGGGTAGGGATAAGCGGTCACCTGAGCTTACGAGTTGGCCCGATCATCCACTCTAGCCAGCACCCGAAATCTCTGTGCACGACTCGGTTACTTGACTTGTTTACTTGACGTGTTCACTTGACGTGAACCACTTGACTTGTACTTGTCCGCGTTATACTTGTGAAACTTGTTATCCATGACATACTTGCTACTTGTACTTTCCTTTACTTGTCACTTCCCTACTTTACTTGCCATGTCATGCATCATACTATAACTGCTAGGGTGTTAGTTTACCTCACCTTCAGTTTCCTTGCCCAAGTCTTTTAGACTTGCTGACATGTGCCCCTTTACTCTTTTGGGTGACGCATGTTAGATCCTGAGCCTGAGTTCATTGTTGAGGACGAGGTGTTTGCGGACGCCGAGCCCGAGCCTGTGTTTGGCGAGGAGTACGTGGACACTGGGGACCAGTCCTAGTGTCTTCGTTGAGCTTTCCCCTTTTGTTTTAGACTGCTGTAGTTGTCGGTGCGCAGCACCTATACTTTGTTATGTTTGTCCTTGTTGGCCTTGTTCTGGGCCTTTAGACTCTTTCTTTTAGCCTGGTGGCTTTTCTGGATGTTGAACTTAATTTTAATGTTGGACAAATTATGAGATTTGAGATTTTATTTCTGTCTCTCCTTGTGTTATTATTGTTGTTCCGTTTGTGGTTACAGGGACCTGCTTATGTTTTATTGACGCTTATCGGGTTTGGGGCTTCACAGCTCCACTCTCGTGCGGACCTTTTCACGTCTCGCCTCCACTTTTGGGAAGCGGGGCGTGACAGGTTTTGTTGGTGGCCCATGCAGGTCTCTTCTGTAACTGCGATTATCAGAATGACGATAATAATATTAGAATGTCCAATAAACTAAGTTCGACATCCGAGTCATAAGCTATGAGTCTAATTGTTTCGTTTTCTGTGTCATTAGATGGCAGGAAGGCGATTCACCCGTGGTGGAGGTAGTGGTGCGCCCCCTCATGACGAGGAGCCTGAGCGGGAGCCCACCAATGGAGAGATGATGCAG
Organism: Scilla litardierei; assembly: GCA_030789695.1. Taxonomy (NCBI): domain Eukaryota; kingdom Viridiplantae; phylum Streptophyta; class Magnoliopsida; order Asparagales; family Asparagaceae; genus Scilla; species Scilla litardierei. The sequence continues at coordinate 324,626,319 of CM061142.1, forward strand.
ATGATGCTTCAGATGATGCAGGTGTAGTAGGGCGTGCTCCCGCAAGTCCAGAATGCTCCAGTTGTTCGAGCTGGTCGGGCAATCCAGGATGCCCCTCGCTCCGAGCCGGGAGCGAAGCAATTTCGGGAGCTGGGTCCCGCATATTTTGATGGGTATGAGGGTCCTCTGGCTGCCGATGCGTGGATTCGAAACATTGAGGATAACTTGAAGATGGCCAAGATCACCCCGGCTGGATGAGTTGATTTGGCAAAGAGGCAACTCAAGGATAATGCTCGGAACTGGTGGGATGCGGAAGAGAAGATGCTGGTGGAGCCGATAGTCTGGGCTACCTTTAAGTCCAGGTTTGATGAGGAGTTCTTCCTGAAGGCTGCTAGGAAGGAGATACTGCAGCGCTTTATTGATCTGAAGCAAGGGAGCTTGACGGTGGACCTGTACCACCAAGAGTTCACTAGGCTGAGTCGGTTCGCACCAAAGATGGTGTAGGATACTGATGAGAGGGCTCAGAGGTTCCTGCATGGACTTGCTTTGGAGCTTTAGAGTTTTGTGTCTTCCTCTGATCTGGACTCTTATCAGAAGGTTCTGGTTGCTGCGAGGAGGCAGGAGCTGAACCTGAGTCAGAGGAGAGGACATGTTTCTGGTGCTGGGAAGATGCCTATGGAGCAGGCCAGAGCGGTGGTTAGGCCTGGTTTCAAGCATAATCAGCCAGCTCAGTTCAAGAGGCCAGGAGGGCCTGTTCAGAAGACTTGCCATTTCTGTGGCAAGATCGGGCATGTCAAGGATCAGTGTATGAGATTCCTGGGCCAGTGTGTTGTCTGTGGAGATCCTACCCATACCATGAAGGATTGTCCGAGGTCGAAGCAGCCTTGGAGGGCACCTGTTGCAGCACAGCCGTTGTAGCAGAGAGCGCCTGTTCCTACTGGACGTGGAGCAGCTCTTGTTCCACAGAGACATGCTTTTCAGCAGGCTTTTCTGCCGAGGAGGCAGGCTTTTCTGATGACCGCTGTGGAGAGCGAGGCTGTGGATGAGGTTATCGCAGGTAATCCTCAATCTAGCTGTTACTTTCCTAGCTAGTTTTGATTGTTAGATTATGTTGTTGTTTGAACATGATTGTTTGCTAGACTAGGGTTTGATTGTTAAATTGCTTGTTAGGTGTGGTTTTGGTGTGCACATTTCCTGCACGAGTTCTCTTTGACTCTGGTGCATCGATGTGCATTATTTCTCGAAGCTTCGTGGAGAAGCATTCCTTGTCGACGTCCCCTCTTTCCAAGAGTTGGAGTATCGTTACAGGGAATGGTGTAGTCTCAGTGCATCGTGGTTGCAATTCTTGCCCGTTGGTGCTCTGTGGACATGAGCTTTACGCTGATTTCATTGTCCACGACATCATCAACTATGATGCGGTCCTTGGGATGGATTGGCTTGTGAGCTTCTATGCTACGATCGACTGTCGGAGGAAGAAGATGGTGTTCGAGATTCCCGGACATCCAGTATTTGAGTTCAGCCGAGGTAGCAGTTCGCTTGGTCCTGTCAGATTTCGGGCCAGACCGGTGGAGATTGTGGCTATGCAGATGGAGCTGGAGAGGCCAGCTGTGGTGCGAGATTTTGATGACGTCTTCTCCGAGGAGATGTCTGGATTGCCACCTGATCGAGCTCTAGAATTTTCTATTGATCGTGTTCCGGGAGCGCAGCCGATTTCGAAGGCGCCATATCGTTTGGCACCCGCTGAGTTAGAGGAATTGCGGAAGCATCTGGATGAGCTTTTGCAGAAGGGTTATATCAATCCTAGTGTGTCTCTGTGGGGAACACCGGTCTTGCTGGTGAAGAAGAAGGATGGTTCGCGTCGCATGTGCGTGGATTATCGGGAGCTGAATGCGGTAACCATCAAGAATAAATACCCGTTGCCTCGCATCGATGATATTTTTGATCAGCTTGGAGGTTCGAGGGTGTTTTCGAAGTTGGATCTGAGGAGTGGTTATCATCAGATGAAGGTGAAGAAGGAAGATGTTCCGAAGACAGCATTCAGGACGAAGTATGGACACTACAAGTTTGTGGTTATGCCCTTCGGTGTAACCAATGCACCCGCAGTTTTCATGAATCTGATGAATCTGATCTTCTACGACTTTTTGGATAAGTTTGTCGTTATCTTTATTGACGACATTCTGATCTATTCAAAGTCGGAGGAAGAGCATGCCTCACACTTGAGGACAGTGTTGGAGATTTTGAGGAAGCATCGGTTGTATGCTAAATTTTCGAAGTGCGAGTTTTGGCTGGATAGAGTTGCTTTTCTCGGGCATGTGGTGATAGGAGATGGTATTTCAGTGGATCCCGAGAAGATCAGGGCCATCAGAGAGTGGCCTGTTCCGCAGTCAGCATCTGAGATTCGGAGTTTCCTTGGACTGGCTGGTTATTATCGGCGCTTCGTTAAGGACTTTTCCCGTGTTGCCGAGCCGATGAACAGATTGACGCGGAAAGATGTACCTTTTGTTTGGTCGGGTGATTGTGAGAATGCTTTTGGTGTTCTGAGGGAGAGATTGACGACGGCCCCTATTCTTGTTGTGCCTGATCGCAGCGGTGGATTTGAGATCTTTTGCGATGCTTCTGGCAAGGGTCTAGGTTGTGTGTTGCATCAGCATGGACATGTAGTGGCTTATGCATCTCGTCAGCTCAAGGTTCATGAGAAGAATTACCCGACGCATGATTTGGAGTTGGCTGCTGTTGTGTTTGCTCTTAAGATTTGGAGGCACTTCTTGCTGAGTGAGAAGGTGAAGATCTTCACCGATCACAAAAGCTTGAAGTATATTTTTACTCAGAAGGAGCTCAATATGCGACTGCGTCGATGGTTGGAGCTCATGGCGGATTATGAGATTGATTTGCAGTATCACCCTGGCAAGGTGAATGTGGTTCCTGATGCGCTGAGTAGGCTTCCAACGGTGATGATTTTGACCTCGCAGTAGAGATTGCAGCAGGATTTTTGCGAGTCTGGTGTTGAGATTGTTCTTCCTGGGGAGGCCTCTTCGTTGATGAATATGCAGATTCAGTCGACGATTGTGGATCGGATCAAGGCTGGCCAGGCCAAGGATCCGAAGCTGGTGAAGATTCGGGAGCAGGTGGAAGCCGGTCTGCGGACTGACTTTTTGATTCATGAGGATGGCTCGCTGAGGTTTGGAGCTAGGTTGTGTGTGCCAGCTGGGGATATTAGAGAGGAGTTGATGGTGGAGGCACACAGTTCGCCATATTCTGTGCATCCTGGTGGGACCAAGATGTACACGGATCTTCGTATGAACTATTGGTGGCATGGTATGAAGAGGAGTGTTGCTCGGAGTGTAGACAAGTGTTTGGTTTGCCAGCAAGTGAAGGCGGAGCATCAGCGTACGGCAGGGTTGCTACAACCGCTTCCGATTCCGGAGTGGAAGTGGCAGCACATCACTATGGATTTCGTGACTGGATTACCTCGGAGTCCGAAGCAGAATGACGCGATTTGGGTGATCGTAGATCGATTAACCAAATCCGTGCACTTTATTCCATTCCGAGTGGGACAGTCCACTGAGGCGCTAACGAGGAGATATATGGAGGTAAATTCTTTTGCTCTCCGTTTTATTTCCTTTTCCTAGTTTAGATAGTGATGTAATGTGAATCGTGCAGGAGGTCGTGCGACTTCACGGAGTCCCTGTGAGTATCGTGTCGGACAGAGACACGAGGTTCACATCTCAGTTCTGGCAGAGTTTGCAGAAGAGTTTGGGTACACGTCTGAGTTTCAGCACGGCGTACCATCCGCAGACGGATGGTCAGTCCGAGAGGACGATTCAGATCTTGGAGGACATGCTGAGGGCGTGCATGTTGGATTTCAAGGGTTCGTGGGAGGACCATCTACATCTGGTAGACTTTTCCTACAACAACAGCTTCCAGGCAAGTATTGGCATGGCGCCTTTCGATGCTCTTTATAGGAGGAAATGTCGATCGCCATTGAGTTGGGATGACGTTGGAGATCGGGAGCTGTTGGGACCTGAGATGATTGTGGAGGCCGTGGATGTTGTCAGGAACATTCGGGAGAGGTTGAGGATTGTTCAGGACCGTTTTAAGCATTGTGCGGATGCTAAACGTCGTCCTTTGGAGTTTCAGCCGGGCGACCATGTGTTCTTGAAGATTTCCCCGAATCGTGGTGTGATTCGCTTTGGGAAGCGAGGGAAGTTGAGCCCGCGAAACATTTGACCATTTGACATTCTGGAGAAAGTTGGCGAGGTAGCCTACCGCTTAGCCATGCCGCCATCTTTGGAAGGAGTTCACAATTTTTTCCATGTGTCGCAGCTTCATCGATACATTAGCGACCCATCTCATGCTGTGGATTTCTCGGAGATTACCGTTCGCCCTGATATGACGTATGACCAGCAGCCAGTGCAGATTCTGGACAGGCGTCAGAAGTCACTTCGGAACAAGGTTGTCAATCTTGTGAGGGTGATGTGGCGACATGGCTCGCCTGGAGTGTCTACTTGGAAGAACGAGGATGAGATGCGAGAGCATTACCCACTTTTGTTCCCGGACACGTGAGTGTTGGGAAATTCCGAGGACGGAATTTTTCTTAAGTTGGGGAGGATGTAACGACTGGTTTTCATGTATCTGGATTAATTATATTATATATATATATTTTGGTGGATTTTCTCCTTATGTGTGGTTTTCGTCTCCGTAGCTTTCACTTTCGATCGTTTCGTCGTGATTTTCTAGCTTCTTCCTTAGAATCGTCGATTTTGGAGTAAGTCATTCGTGACGGGCTTCATATCGGTCATATCTTATTGTTAGATCAAGCATAGGAGTCTTAGGAATCGATCCCGGAGCTTCGCGCTCCATTTCGGAACTTTTTGTGCACGTTAGCCGGTACAAGAAGGGGAACCGACCGACTAGATGACGATTTAGTCGGTCGGCAAACCTTCATGGACCGACTAGTGGGCTTTGTAAATTTCTCAGGAGTTACTGTTTATCGTTAGTCGGTCTAAGAACATTTGTCGACCGACTAGGTTGCAAACTAGTCGGTCAGCAATCGTTCTTTAACCGACTAGCTCTAAGATCATTTTGATACCAAGTACTATTCATTCTTAGTCGGTCTAAGAACGTTCATCGACCGACTAGATGAGAAACTAGTCGGTCAGTAGTTGTTCTTTGACCGACTAAATCTAAATCCTATTTTTGTACAGGAGTTACTGTTTGGACTTAGTCGGTCTGTGTTGGTCAACCGACCGACTAGTTCCCAAACTAGTCGGTCAGTGGTTTCTCTTTGACCGACTAATCAGTGTCGAAACCCTAATTTCTGGGCAGCCGCCAGCACTTCCTATTTAAACCCCCAAACGTTTTTCTTTTCTTCTTTCATTTCTCCTGAGCCTCCTTCTTCCCCAAATCATCATCCATCTAACCCTAGCCCTCCTCCTTCATCAAGAGCCTCTCCCCCTCTCCATTTTGGCCAACCACCATGCCCTAGGTCATCTCCAACCCCAAAAATCCACAAAACCCCATTTCTCCATATTTTCCCCATCCATTCCAGATCTGAACCCTAGGTTCCCCGGATCGTTTCTTCCGTTGTCGTGCTTGCTCGGCATCGTTCTTCCGCTTCCGATACGGTAATAACTCGATCTCTTAATATCCTCATAGCCCATTTGTGTTTTTGTGAAACCCTAATAAAACTAGGTTGGATGTTGTTCTAATATTGTTTTGCCATGACAGCGATCTCATCGCCGTAGTTAGCATTTGTGTGACGGCCTCGTTGATCGTCATCCTCGGAGCTAGGCAAGTGAAACTTGCCACTTAGGGTTTTGGGCCATGTCTTAGGCCATTTGCTTGTTGTAGGCGTAAAAGAGACTAGGCGACGAAATGATACTCGCCTAGGCGCAATTTTAGGAACTAGCTTGACAACGAAGCTAGATCCGTCATTTTCAATGTTGCACAACTACCATGTCATGTTTAATTTTAAATTAACGGTACGCGAATTAATTGTCATCCATGCTATCCATGTTGAATGTTGCATTCGTAGCATACGCTACAATACTTGTGTTTCCTGGCTCGTGTTCCAGAAGCGGGCTACGTGAGTTGGTTGATAGCCAATGCCCGATCTACTTGTTTCCGGCTAGGCACATGCGTTGCAGGCATAACCCTACGCCATGCGTGTAAAATACACTTCCTGGCTCGTGTTTCAGAAGCGAGCATTCCGTGTGCGGGGTAATGCCCCGGCTCGATACACGTGGAGGGGTAGGGATAAGCGGTCACATGAGTTTACGAGTTGGCCCGATCAGCCACTCTAGCCAGCAGACGAAATCTCTGTGCACGACTCGGTTACTTGACTTGTTTACTTGACGTGTTCACTTGACGTGAACCACTTGACTTGTACTTGTCCGTGTTATACTTGTGAAACTTGTTATCCATGACATACTTGCTACTTGTACTTTCCTTTACTTGTCACTTCCCTACTTTACTTGCCATGTCATGCATCATACTATAACTGCTAGGGTGTTAGTTTACCTCACCTTCAGTTTCCTTGCCCAAGTCTTTTAGACTTGCTGACATGTGCCCCTTTACTCTTTTGGGTGACACATGTTAGATCCTGAGCCTGAGTTCATTGTTGAGGACGAGGTGTTTGCGGACGTCGAGCCCGAGCCTGTGTTTGGCGAGGAGTACGTGGACACTGGGGACCAGTCCTAGTGTCTTCGTTGAGCTTTCCCCTTTTGTTTTAGACTGCTGTAGTTGTCGGTGCGCAGCACCTATACTTTATTATGTTTGTCCTTGTTTGCCTTGTTCTGGGCCTTTAGACTCTTTCTTTTAGCCTAGTGGCTTTTCTGGATGTTGAACTTAATTTTAATGTTGGACAAATTCTGAGATTTGAGATTTTATTTCTGTCTCTCCTTGTGTTATTATTGTTGTTCCATTTGTGGTTACATGGACCTGCTTATGTTTTATTGACGCTTATCGGGTTTGGGGCTTCACAGCTCCACTCTCGTGCAGACCTTTTCACGTCTCGCCTCCATTTTTGGGAAGCGGGGCGTGACAACAATAACACACATATCAAACTCCGCATTAATCATGGCAAATAGAAATTTGTTCAAACTGAACTCAAATTCAATATATACCTCCATGAATGACACCATGAACAACGCTTTAATTTGGTTCAAATCGAGAAGAACAACCAATGCTTTGAATAAATGAAGGTTAAGACACAACGTCGTATCATAGAATCTCAAATCTCAAGGATTTAGCCAAGATACTGCTAAGTTTTCCTAATTTGTGGCAGTTGGGAGTGTGAAGCTTATTCTTTCTCTTTTCGCGTGCACTCCCCAAATTTCTCTTTTCACGTGCACTCCCCTAAAACCTATCTTTCGACATGAATCCCCAATGCTTCCTGAGGCACGAGGACTCGGCTACTCAATAAAACTAGAAGAACGATGCACTTATTCTTTTTTCTTTTTCTTTTTTGTTTTTGCTTTCTTTTTTCTTTTTCTCTTTTTCACTTTTTTCTATATGAATCAACACCCCCAACCAACCACACATAGGCATAACCATGCACAATCATAGCCAAAACCCATCGATTTCAAACTACTAAACTCAATTGGTTTAACCTAGACGCATGCATCGCAAGAGTTGCAACAAACTCAATCCAAACCATTTCAAAGACAAAATTCATAAAATATGGACTTGCATCATGTCTAGCATATTAAAATTGATCTCATGAAGAAAACTTAATACAAAGCATGCCAATCATAATTGAGGGTTTGAAAATAAGGTTTCAATCCAAATGTATGCATGAATCACGAAGCATGCAAGGGACAAAGAAAACAACTAGCAAATGAGCAAGGAGAGTAAATGATAGGCTCATATTTTACGCCTTTTTCACGATTGCTCATATCGTGATTTTCATGATAATTTGATGATGTTTCGATACTTTTCACTATTTCTTATTTTTCTTCTGATTTCAGGAGATATGTAGCAATCGGGTGCAATTTGGAGCTTAGAGGACTTGCACGCATGCCAGAGCATTGCTCATGATCATATCGGAGAGTTAACGGCATTGGAGGATGAGTGGAAGAAGAAGGGCGTCGAAGGAATCGACGAGGAAGCAAAAAGGAGAAGAAATGAGCTCTGAAACAGGCCACTCGGCCGAGCAAAGCAGTTTACTCGGCTGAGTGACGTAGCCTACTCAGCCGAGCAAGACTGACACGACGACATCTGCCAGCCTGAGTACCACAATGTACTCGGCCGAGTGCTGAATTCCACTCGCCCGAGTAAGATCTCCACTCGCCCGAGTGAATGCCAAAATTTCGAAGAGAGCCAAGCCGACTTCTCTGTTTTTCTGTACGATCTGTAGACTGACGTACTCGACCGAGTCAGAATTCTCACTCGGCCGAGTAATACTTCCACTCGGCCGAGTGGCGCAGATATGCAGTCGGGAAAACTAGGATTTCTGGTGGCGCAGTGGCAGTTTAATCTGTATATTTCGGTTATTTTAGGCATGTATTTAAGCCCAGTTTTGTCTCCAGCCCCAGGAGAGACTAGATAGACTTCATAGAACTATTTTTTCTTCGTTTCTAATCATAGTTAAGATTTTGTATTGGCGAGAGATTGAATATTGGATCTTAATTGTCTATTGAAAGCTTCTTTGGTGACGTTGGTTTGTCTTGATCTCTTGCAAGCTTTGATTTTTTATGCTATATCTCTTATTAAATCTTGATTGCATGATGAATTCCATTGTTGATCTTGTTTTCCTATCGATTTCTAATATGATTTGTGAGTAGTTCCTTTGCTCTAGGGCAAAGGGATGAACCATATGGATCTAATGTTTGAATTGTGAGATCTATTGAATTGATATGCTATTAGGCTTGATTGAAAGGTTAGATCTTGATTGATTTACTACGGATAGATATGTATTTTTCTTGGATCTTGTGAGCTCGACAGAGGATCTTGATCCAAGGAAAGCCCTAGATATTCGATTTAGATTTACAATCGAAATTCCCTAGATTTGGTGTGCGACGGCGACCAAAGCTAGCATTTTTATTGTTCTCCTATACTTATATTCGTTGCACGATAGTGAATGGATACGAACTATCAAGACCTAGATCCGAACTCAAGTTGCACGACATCGAGTTTGAGTTTGGATTGGACGAGATTGCCGATCTTAATGCTAGTAGTCTAGACTAGGCTTGCACGACAGCGAGGCTCTAGTTTAGAGTGCTATAGACCTACAATAGCACGACAGCGTGAGTTGGTTCTCTAATTAGTTGCGGCAAGTTCAGATTAACTCGAGTTTGATTGCATGGTATTTCATAACTCACGTCGATGACTTGAAAATCCATCGTGCGGATTCCCTAGCCCTAGACATCTTTATTATGTTGAATTTGCATTGTTACTCAAACGATTGTTACACCATCCATTCTCAAACAACTTTTCCACCAAATAGCTTAGTAACCAAAATAGAGTATTGTCATTAGTCCTCCCTATGATTCGATACCCGCTTGCCACTTAACCGTGCACTTGCGATAAAGCGACATTGTTTTCTGGGTGTATATCCGGAAACGATCAAGTTTTTGGCACCGTTGCCGGGGAGCTACATAGTTCCATTGTACATACACAATCCCATCTTTCCTCTTTTCTTTCTTCTTATTTTTCTCTGGAGCCACAATAATTTGGGGAAAAGACGTATTTACTATTTGATGCCACCACGCTTATAGATAAGCTTGGGGGAGGGGATCCAATGACATGTGAGAGAGTGACTACGTATATGTGCATAACAACCTAAGCTAAGTAATTTTTGATACTTAGGGAGACTACTTAGAGTATAACGAAGTCCATGAATCGAATATTGGCATGAAATTCATGAAAACCATCTTTTTCTATTCTTATCGATTTGAAATGTGTGATATCTCTTATACTCCAAGTAGAAGCGGTCAATTGAAAACTGTGTGATCTATGATTGTGTTTATCATTTTACATGCCCTTGACGATGTTGATTCTAAAATGATTTCATGTTTCATATGATTTTCGATGTTCTTAGTTTATTATCAAAAGCACCCATATGAAATGGTATCGAAGTGAAAATCTTTAGCATGTTTAAATTCATTGGTCGTGCTATTTGAGTGTGCAACTCCAAGTTATGAGAGAATGATCTAGCATCTTCACCTCTTCATCTTCTTTTTCGCTCATCCTTTTTCTTTATTTTTATTTGCCAAGTTCGCCTTTCTACTCATCTTCCTCGAGGACGAGTAAGAGGTAAGCTTGGGAGATTTTGATAGGCTCATGTTTTACATCTTTTTCTGCATATTTGCATGCCATTTCGATTGCTCATATCGCGATTTTCATGATTATTCGACTATGTTTCGACACTTTTCACTATTTCTTATTTTTCGTCTGATTTCAGGAGATATGTAGCAATCGGGTGCAATTTGGAGCCTAGAGGACTTGCACGCGTGTCGGATCGTCACTCATGATCATATCGGAGGGTTAACGGCACTGGAGGATGAGTGGAAGAAGAAGGGCATTGAAGGAAGCGACGAGGAAGCAAAAAGGAGAAGAAATGAGCTTTGAAACAGGCCACTCAGCCGAGCAAGGCAGTTCACTCAGTCGAGTGACGCAACCTACTCGATCGAGCATGACTGACACGACGACGTCTGCCAGCCTGAGTACTACAATGTACTCAGCCGAGTGGTGAATTCCACTCGGCCTAGTAAGAACTCCACTTGCCCGAGTAGAGGACAAAATTTCGAAGAGAGCCAAGCCGACTTCTCTGTTTTTCTGGATGATCTGCAGACTGACGTACTCGACCAAGTCAGAATTTGCACTGGGCCAAGTAATACTTCCACTCGACCAAGTGGCACAGACGCCCGGTCGGGAAAACTAGGGTTTCTTGCAGCGCAGGGGCAGTTTGGTCTGTACTTTTTGGTTCTTTTGGGCATGTATTTAAGCCCAGTTTTTTCTCCAGCCCCAGGGGAGACCAAATAGACTTCTTAGAACTATTTTTCCTTCGTTGCTAATCATAGTTAAGCTTTTGTATTGGCGAGAGATTGAAGATTTGATCTTAATTTTCTATTGAAAGCTTCTTTGGTGACGTTGGTTTGTCTTGATCTCTTGCAAGTTTTGATTTTTATGCTATATCTCTTATTGAATCTTGATTGCATGATGAATTCCATTATTGATCTTGTTTTCCTATCAATTTCTAATATGATTTATGAGTAGTTCCTTTGCTCTAGGGCAAAGGATGAACCCAATGGATCTAATGTTTGAATTGTGAGATCTATTGAATTGCTATGCTATTAGGCTTGATTGAAAGGTTAGATCTTGATTTATTTACTACAGATGGATATGGATTTCTCTTGGATCTCGTGAGCTCGACAGAGGATCTTGATTGATCACTCCTTATTTTACACTTTTTTCCCACATGTTTGCATGCCATTTAGATCGCTCAAATCATGATTTTCACGATATATCGATGATATTGCGATGCTTTTCACGATTTCTTGTTTTTGTCGAATTTCAGGTGATTTGGAGCGATTTGGAGTGATCTCGAGATACGCCTACTCCAGAGTGTCACCGATGACCTCCCCGAGGGATATCTTGCCATTGGAGAGGAGCGGAGGAAGAAAGAACGTCGCAGGAGCGACGAGGAGGCCAAAACAAGCTGTTTAGGCATTTTTGGTGTCCCACTCGGCCGAGTGAAGGAGTCACTCGGCCGACCAGCGAGACACCGCTCGGCCGACCTGATCGGACACGCTTCATGTGTGCACTCAGCCGAGCGACGGAAGCCACATCGGCCGAGTGACGAGACCCCGTCCGCCCGAGTGGCGCTCAGACGAAGCATGTCAAAAATCGCCAACTTACTGTATTTCGTCCGCCTGAGCTTCAGAAGACCCACTCGGCCGAGTGGCAAATGCCGACCGCCTGAGTACTAAGAAGCCATCGGCCGAGTGACGACAACTCACTCGGCCAAGCGACTCCCGAAGTGAAGACCCCCAAAGACCTAGACTTACTGGAAATTTACAGGGTTTCTCACTCGGCCGAGCGACTTTTGTCACTCGGCCGAGTGCGATGCGCTGCCTGTAGCGAAAATTGCGGATTTCAGGCTGCGCAGGGGCATTTTGGTCATAGTTTTTTGGACGATTTTGGGGGGTATTTAGCCCCTGTTTTTACCCTAGGTTAGGGAGCTTTTCTCTTAGATTTTTACAGCTTTTTAGATTAACTTTTTAGCTTTATTCTTGTGATTGGAGAGGAGACAAAAGTTGATTTTTGTTGGATTATTTGAAGAACTCTATTGGTTTGTGTCTCTCTCCCCTAAAAATACTATTTTTATTGCTTATCTCAATATTGTGATGAATTCTCTTGTCAATTTCATTGATTATTTTTGTGTTTGTGCTATGAATTGTGAGTAGTCTCCACGTCTTGGGGCGTGGGGATGAACCCTACGAACCCAATTTCAGATTTGTGATGAATTGGTAGAAATTTAGCTAGAATTGCTATTAGGGTTAGTTTGGGATCGATTTATTACAGATAGCTAGGTATTCTTATAGATTGGGATTTGCAAGAGATTGGATCCCAATTCGATAGGAAACCCTAGAAATCCGAATCGGGTTGGAATCGAATTTCCGTAGTATCGGTTTGCAAGAGATTGGACCGATACTATGGTTTCCGGTTGCAATTCCGTGCCGATACCCGTTTGCAAGAGATTGGACGGGTAGGAACTATCCCAACCTAGGTCGTGGCCCGAGTTTGCACGAGAGTGGGCTCGGGGCGCGATTGAACGATGATGTTGATCCTAATGCTAGCTTCCCTAGGCTAGGGTTTGCAAGAGATTGGACCCGAACCTAGGATAGCTATAGACCGGCAACAGCGCGAGAGCGTGAGCTAGGTTTTACATTCAGTTGCAACTAGTTCATCCGAAATTTTATTCTAGCAATTTTGATACCAATGAATTACATTGATGTGATACGGTGAGTAGCGGGGATTCCCCATTCCCTAGACGTTCTTTATTTGATTTGATATCTTCGTACTTTGTCTGACGATTGTGACAGGATCGCCAAAGGCAAATTTTCTCTTTTATGTTCTTAATAGCCAGGTTGATTGGAACAAGCACGGTCATTCGTCCTCCCTGTGTTCGATAACCCGCTCGCCGCTATACCGTGCGCTTGCGGTAAAACTACAACCGTTCTTCGGGTTACATTCCGGAGCGATCAAGTTTTTGGCGCCGTTGCCGGGGAGACATTTTGACGGTGTTCGGCATCAACCACCCGGTTATTTCTTCCTTCTTTCTTTCTTTCTTTACTTTCTTCTATATCTTGTTCTAACTCTGTTCGCAGCCCTATTTGCATATTCTCCCCATATTTTGCATAAGATCTTAACAGGGAGAATGGAGAATGCAATGTCGACAATAGAACTCAGTCAGGAAGATTATGTCTCCTTCACAGACCTCCTTAAGGAGCTTGTCGATGAGGTCCACGCCACAGGAGCGTTTGCTATCGATATCAAGGACCCCGACGAACAAATATTTGCTAGTTTTGTGATGGATTAAGTCTCTCCGGATGGGATTATCAGGGGCAATGTCAGAGTTGATGTGATAGACGACAAGTTATACTTCGAAGATGGCAGACCAAGTGTCGAAGAGCACTATACTCCCGAAGAATCTTTCGAGCAAACTGATGATCAGGGAGTTACACTCTATGACACTAACTCCTGTTTTTATGAATCGTCTGATGTGTTTCTTGACTCCAGGAACGAACCAGAGCAGAATGAAGGTCTCGACAATGCTAGCACAGAATCGGAGAGCGCCTATTTCGATGCCTCGTCCTCACTAAGTAGTGAGTCTGACTCTTCACAAGAGAGCGAACCACCTGAACATGAGCTAAACCCGGATGACAAGGAAGAAGCCGAACTCATACGAGCTGATGAAGTAGAAGGAGCAGCACCTCTTGAGGTAGAACTTAAACAATTACCTCCGAATCTAAGGTATGCCTTTTTGGGTAATAAATTAACTTTCCCGGTGATAGTCAATTCCCACCTCACGCAAGATCAACTTGAAAAACTCCTAGACGTTCTTAGGAGCCACAAGGATGTCCTTGGCTACACTATCTCCGATCTAAAAGGGATAAGCCCTAGGCTTTGCACACATAGGATCCATTTGGAAGATACCGACGCCACCTCCATAGAGCCTCAAAGGCGGTTAAACCCGAATATGAAGGAGGTGGTTAAAAAGGAAATCCTAAAATTGCTCGACGCCGGTATCATTTATCCCATCTCTGACAGTAGATGGGTTAGCCCCGTTCACGTCGTCCCCAAGAAAGGGGGGATGACAGTCATAAAAAATGAAAAAGGTGAGCCCATATCTACACGCACCGTCACGGGATGGAGAATGTGCATTGATTATAGGAAACTAAATAAAGCTACCCGAAAAGACCATTACCCATTGCCCTTCATTGATCAAATGCTTGAACGCCTAGCTAAACATAAATACTTTTGCTATCTAGATGGGTATTCGGGATTCTTCCAAATCCCTTTACACGAAGATGACCAAGAAAAGACCACTTTTACTTGTCCTTATGGTACCTATGCCTACCGTAGGATGCCATTTGGTCTTTGTAATGCTCCCGCCACCTTTCAGAGGTGTATGACATCCATATTTTCCGATTACATTGAAAATATTATGGAAGTTTTTATGGATGATTTTTCGGTTTATGGAAGTGAGTTTGACTCTTGTTTGGCCAATCTTACTAAAGTCCTTAAAAGGTGCCAACAAAACAATCTCACTCTAAATTGGGAGAAGTGTCACTTCATGGTCACGGAAGGTATAGTTCTCGGGCATCTTGTTTCCTCGAGAGGAATTGAGGTAGATAAAACAAAGATTGAGGTAATCGAAAAACTTCCTCCTCCTATTAATGTCAAGGGCATTAGAGGCTTCCTTGGTCATGCGGGGTTTTACCGCCGCTTCATCAAGGATTTCGCCTCGATTGCCCGACCACTTACTTCCTTGCTCGCTAAAGATACTCCTTTTGTTTTTTCAGGGGAATGCTTGTAAGCCTTCAACACCCTGAAGGAAGCGCTAGTTTCCGCGCCCATCATTCAACCACCGGATTGGAGCCTTCCCTTTGAGCTAATGTGTGATGCTAGCGACCAAGCCATTGGAGCGGTATTGGGACAAAGAAAAGATAGGAAGCTTCATGCGATATACTATGCGAGCAAGACATTGGATGACGCGTAGAAAAACTACACAACTACCGAAAAAGAGCTTCTAGCGGTCGTCTATTCCATAGAGAAGTTTCGCTCCTACCTCCTTGGTTCCAAGGTGATTGTCCACACCGACCATGCGGAGTTGAAGTATCTTTTAAACAAGAAGGAGGCCAAACCCCGGTTGATTAGGTGGATACTCCTGTTGCAAGAATTCGATTTGGAGATCAGAGACAAGAAAGGTACGGACAATGTCGTGGCGGACCATTTGTCTAGGCTCATTCGCGACAAGGAGGATGAGAGTTTACCTATCGACGACACATTCGTGGATGAAAGGCTATATGCCATAAGGACCGGTGAAGTACCTTGGTACGCGGACTTTGTCAACTACTTGGCTTGTGGAATTAAACCGCATGGGATGCCCACGCATCAAAAGAGGAGATTTCTGCGTGAGGTCCGTAGCTATTTTTGGGAAGATCCATACCTCTTCAAGATATGCAAAGATAGTGTCATTCGGAGGTGTGTTTCTAAAGAGGAGGCAACGTCTATCATTTTGCACTGCCACGGCCTACCATGCGGAGGACATCACGCCGCCTCTAAAACCACCGCTAAGATTTTGCAGAGCGGATTCTTCTGGCCAACAATGTTTAGAGACACCCACGCTTTTGTAAAGGGGTGCGATAGATGCCAACGGACCGGGAATACCTCCAAACTCAATGAGATGCCAATGAGGCCCATCCAAGAAATTGAGCTTTTTGATTGTTGGGGAGTAGACTTCATGGGACCATTTCCGTCGAGCAATGGTAACAAATATATCCTATTGGCCGTTGACTATGTCTCCAAATGGGTGGAAGCAATTGCCACCCCTACCAATGATGCAAGGGTCGTCTCTAAGTTCTTCAAGCAGAATATCTTCCCACGTTTCGGAGTGCCTCGTACCTTGATAAGCGACGGGGAGAGCCATTTCATAGAAAACAAGTTCGAAGCCATGCTAAAGAAGTACGGGGTAAACCATAGAGTTGGCATGGCATATCACCCCCAGACAAGCGGCCAAGTGGAAGTCTCAAATAGAGAAATCAAGCAAATCCTCGAGAAGACCGTAGATCGATCTAGAAAGGATTGGTCAATGAAGTTAAACGATGCCTTATGGGCATATCGAACGGCCTTTCGTACTCCCATCGGCACCACACCGTTCCGACTTGTTTATGGGAAAGCTTGTCACTTGCCGGTAGAGTTGGAACACCGCGCATATTGGGCCATCAAGACCTTTAATTATGATTACAAGAGTGCGGCGGTGAGGCGACTCTTAGACATCAACGAGCTTGATGAGATAAGAAGAGACGCCTACGAGAGCTCGAGAATTTACAAAGAAAGGACCAAGATTCTCCACGATGCCCGCATAACCGTCACAGACTTCAAGGTAGGAGACAAGGTCTTGCTCTATAATTCCCGGCTCCGACTATTTCCCGGTAAGTTGAGGTCACGTTGGTCCGGACCTTTCACCATCAAGCATATACAACCGGGAGGGGCTTTTGAGTTGGAAAGCAAGGACGGATCCAAATTCAAAGTAAATGGTCAGAGGCTCAAACACTATTCCGAGGGAGTCCCAACGGGCGAAACCAATAGAATATATTTGCTTAAGGGACGACCGGATGATCTTTCAGACCTCCTTGACGAGGTAATCGAAGAGGCGATCCCCCACTCCATTGGCGCTCTATTCGATGAAGATTTTGAGGAGGGCCCGGATTTAGGCCAAGATGAGAAGACAAATGATTCCCCCAACTTCTCCACTGAAATTGATGAAGGCGACGCTGATGTCGCAAGGATTCAAGAGCTCTGCAAGCTCTCGAAATTAAAGTCTCCAAAGAAAGCTCCGTCGATACGGAAATCGGCGTCACCGGTGAAGCCGAGGACCGGAGCAAATGCTAGCTTGGGGGAGCCTCCCCCCAACACTATTTGAGACGGGAGACCACCGAGGGAGAACACGTCGTCGCAACTTCCAAATCCAAGCGTTCTCCCCGGAAAATTTGACGGGTGCATCCCATATGCACCAAACATCCCGCATTAATTGAAAATCATAGGGGGTCGAGCTCATGACCTTAAACGAGCGCTTGTCGGGAGGCAACCCGATGGTTATTTCTTTATTTTTACTTTTCTTTTATTTTTGTTTTAGAAATTTTTAGTGTTTTGAGTCGTTCGCCCAAAAATCTTGTGACAACGGGTCCTATTTTTCCTGACAGGAGAGGAGAACGAGGTACCCATCATTAGGAGGATGCACAAGGCGACGAGGAGCGCCCCAAGAAGGCGCTCGATGCTTAGGAGGAAGATGAAATCGACTGGAGGAAGAAAAACGGAGTTTAGAGCCCAAATGAAGACAAACGGCAGAAAACAAGGCTCACTCGGCCGAGCATACTAGTCACTCGGCCGAGCACACAAGTTCGTCCGGCCGAGCCGCTCACGAACGAGTGAAGTCTGATGTACCCAACTCTCTGTTTATTTTCCTGATTTCAGTATAATTGCCACTCGGCCGAGTATATATATGCACTCGGCCGAGTAAAACGGATACGCTCCTAGGGCGAGTCTTGCCGAGTAGCTTGAGCCACTCGGCCGAATGGACTTACTCCACTCGGCCGAGGGTGGCAAGGCCACTTGGCCGAAGCGTAGCGGGGAGGAATTTTTCTTAAAAGTTCACTCGGCCGAGCGACCCAGTCACTCGGCCGACTCGTAACTTTTGCTATAAATAGGGGCGAGGGTCGGGCTCGTTTTTCGAAACGAAAAAAATCACAGCGCCCCGACCCTTCGCATTCCCTCGCCCGCTGCCCTCGTTCACTCGCCCGACCGTCGACCCGTGCCGCCGCTCAGCCACCCACCGCCGGCCGAGCCACCGCCGCTCCTCGCCCGAGTCGCCGCCGGCGGGCACGCCTCCGGCCACCTCCGGTATTGCCGATTTTAGCCTATTTCTCCTCTCTTTTTTTGCATTTCTTGGCGATCCATGTGCTTAACGAACCCCAAACCCAAATTAATTTCTATTTTTATCTATTATACCCCTAATGCTCCATACGTTTTGAATATTACTCGCTGATATCTCCGTTTCATGCGCATGTTATTTTTTGGAGCTTAGGGGAGCCCAGGGGAGCTTCCAGGGACTAATTTGGGCTGTGTGGAGGCGTCGTATTCGCACGCTTCCATTGCTTTGCACTCGCGGCGTGTAGTGGTATATTCTTTCCTTTATTTTACGCACGCCGCACTTTTCACGCTTTTCGGTGCGCGCTCGGGGCCCATATGCCGCCCCGGACACGGCCGAGGTCGAGGAGAGCTTCCGCCAAGCGGAACCCTCCCACGAGATGGAGGACTCTCCTCCGCCTTCTCCCACACACCCCGTCCACCCCGCACAGCCTGCAGGCCCAGCACACCCCGCACAGCCTGCAGAGCCCGCACAGCCACTCCCTGCCGCTCCACAGCCACTACCTCCGGCTCCACTTATCAGGCCGCTGGGGATCACGTTTCGGAACGACGCACACCGCGTCGCTTTCGAGCGTATCTCCCAGCGCTCGATCGTACCCTCCAGGTTCGCACACCTTGCCGACCTAGGACGCCTGGGGGTACTAGAGGGGATGCTCACGTTGTACGACAACGTGGGCTGGCGAGATTTCTTTCAGGTGTCGGCGGACACGTTTATCTGCCCGACACTTGAGGTTCTTAGTTCGATCGCCCGAACTGATGAGGGATGCTCGTTTCGGTTCATGGACCGAGAGTGCCAGTTCACTCTCGGTATGATGAGAGCTTTCTTCTCGTGGCCCGACGTCCCCGGGGCCGATCGAGGTTACGCCCCCACCCATATCCCCCCACCTTCCTTCGATGCCGGCGCCTTCTCGGCCCAGATTACGGGTCTTCATGCTGCCTTTGACCCTAGTAGGGCCAAGGCCTCGGCCATCGTCCATCCCTGCCTCCGTATAGCTCAGCGCCTTATGACGACGACCTTTTTGGCCAGATATGAGCCTGGTACAATGTCCACGCCGGAGCTCTATATGCTCTACGCGATGACACGGCCCAAAGCTCTATCGAGGGAGGGCGATGAGTTGGTCCCCACCGTCGTGATTGATGTCGCGGCTTGGTTTTTGGATCGCATCATCGTATCGGTGGGCGCTCGCTCACCGATATGCTACGGCGGGCTGATCACCTTGCTCGCCCTTATGACTGGTGAGGACTTCCCTGACGACCTGCGACGCGCACCGGGTCCCACTTCTCTGTCGATTGATGTTATGGCCCGGATGAATATGCTGCATCCGCACGGTGAGCGACACTGGGTCTGGCTGCACGGCCCTTACGGTGCCGATTACATGATTCTTCCGAGCCCAGCTCGGACTCAGATTGCACCGGCCCAGGTGGACTGGCTCCCTGCGATGGATGTTCTGATCCCAGCCGCATACGTGCTCGAGGCCGAGGAGGCCGAGCAGGCCCACGCTGCCCTCGTAGACCCTGTTGCACCTACCGAGCCTGCTGCCCCTGTTGACCCCGTGGCCCCTCAGCCTATCCCTGATATTTCTGCTGCTCCCGACACCTCTGTCCACACTTCTGTCGGTGTCGGGAGTACCCTAGCTGAGCCCACCTCCACTGCCTCCACACCCATCACCACCACCACTGGCCCTCTGTCTGCCGAGCCCATTTCCTATGCCCCACCCGAGCGCCTGCCGACTATAGTTGAGTGCGAAGTGCCCTCTTTTACCACTGCCGTAGAGACCGTAGTCTCCACCTCTGTCTCCACCGCTGCTGTATTCTCTAAGAGTGTCGTGGCGTCTGTCCACACTTCTGTGTTACCGACCTCTCTGGCCGCCTCGTCGCCACTTTTGCACTCCTCTTTCGTTACTGCCGCCTCCACTTCTTACCGTCCTGCCCAGCCTCACACTGAGGCCAGGCCCACATTTGCGAGCGCAGCACCTTTCGTTCCCTTCCCTGCTGAGCCCATCACCTACGCCACCAGAGTACGCCAGCCCCGACCTGCACAGCACAGACCGGTGCGTCCCTCTGCACCACCTCCCCCCGACACTGTACTTCAGAGCATTCGTGCTCTCGAGGGGGCGGTGAGTGGCCTCAGAGGCGACCTTAGGACCCTGTCCTCCACCGTCTCCGCGATGGCTGGCCGCTTCGACCTGCTCCCGCAGATTCACTACTGCCTTACCCAGGTCCTGGAGCGACTCCCCCGCGTTCCCCCACCAACCCAGCAGGTCACCACCACCACTCCTACCCATACCCAGCCTGCCGCCACTTCCACACCCACACCCTCTCAGCAGTCTGTTCCCCCACCACCTCCGCCTCAGGACGGAGACGGCACAGCCCCACCTACTTAGGCACTCTTGATGCCATCGATTCCTTTTGCCGTTGTGCTGCCCGTCTCTGCTGGGTCCTGTTGATTTTTGCCCATCCCACCCTCTCCTCACTGTTTTTGGATGCACATTTTGATCATGTATTTATATATCCTTTTTGGGAGAGCGGGAGAGTTTTTGGTGTCACGCCTTTATATCTGTATCACTCCTATATCTGCATGCATCATGTCTGCATCATATTTTTATTTCTTATTTTTCTTTTTTTATTTTATTTTCTTTTTCCCCATGCATGCATCCTCACTTACCCCTCACATTACTTGTCTCTCGGTGTGCCACACTTCGCACATTGAGGACACTGTGCCATTTAGCTTGGGGGAGTGAGTTCTCACATTCTTTTTCGATTTACCACCTTCATTTTTAGTTTTTTCACGCCATTTTCCGCTTTTGCACTTATTTTCATCATTTTTGTTTTATTTTACCATGCATCACGTTTTTCTTATTTTCTGTGTGCCGCATTGTAAATAGTTTTATTTTCCCCTTTATCTTTATTTCTTTTTCATCTCATGCTAGAGATAACTTTTCTATGATGATGATTACGTGGAGTTAGCTTACTCTATATGCATGCTATATTTGTCATGTCTTAGACTTTATTTCTGATATCATATGCTGTGATTTGCCTTGCATTTAGAGATAGTAACCCACACTTTTTCCACATAAAAATGGATGAAATTTTATTATTAGCTGAGTCTGAATATTCATATGTATGCTATCGCAGAAAACACACCAAGATTCACGCATTGAATGCTTATAGTTGGAGTACCGTTTTCTTTTCCCTATATCACTTCTATATGCATGCTTTGTACATTTCACTTCAGGATGATTGAATGATGTTAGCTATGATAAATCTGGATTAGTTAGCTTTTTTGTGATCGAAACTGAGTAGATTAGATTACCCTGCTGAAGTTGTCGTGCACGTCCAATAGAGTGAACCGAGAGATATATTTATTTCTTTCTCCACAAATCTTGATCATCATTTCTCTATTTTAAAATCATTGGTGAATCTCCACTTAGCGATTCTACTATATGGCATTTCCCCCGCTATTAATTCCTAGCTCCAAACCCCCCAAAACCAAAGAAAAAAAAGAATAAAAAAAATTCTTGTATGCTCTTACTTCTCTCTGAGTTGGGATCATTGTGTATATGTGATGAAAAAAAAGAACCTCAATAAAAGATCCCATCTCTTGTTCTCTCTTTCTTCTCTCCTTTTGTATCTATTTTCATTGCTTTTGGAGCTTTATGAAAATGGGGATGAAAATATTTTTTATGCCACCATGCTTATAGATAAGCTTGGGGGAGGGAATCCAATGATGTGTGAGAGAGTGACTACTCGACGTTGCACGACAACCTAGGCTAAGTAATATTCTATACTCGGTAAGATTATTTTTAGCTTTACGAAGTCCAGTAATCTATGCCTAACACTCATTTCATGAAATCCACACTTATCTATTCTTTCTATTCTATTGTGTGATATACTCTTATACTCCTCATAGAAAGCATTCAATTGAAAAGTGTGCGATCTGCGATTTGTATACCGCTTTAAATGATTCAGACGATGTTAATTCTAAAATTATTCCGTTTTTCATGACTATATCATTGTTCGTGGGTTTTCTATTTCTATTTGCACTATTATACTATGATATCGAAATAAAATTCTTTGACATGTATTCTTCATTCAGTGCGTGCTATATGAGTAAGCGAAACCCACGTCCTGAGAAAAAGATCTAGCAGCTTCCCTCTTCGCTTCTTTCTTTCTTCTTTGTTTTTTTTCTTTACTCGTTCTTCTTCGTTTTTCATTTTTCGTTTTTCGCCGTTTTCGTTTTCCGAATCCACCGGGTTCACCTTTTACTTATCTTCCTCGAGGACGAGTAAGAGGTAAGCTTGGGGGATTTTGATCACTCCTTATTTTACACTTTTTTCCCGCATGTTTGCATGCCATTTAGATCGCTCAAATCATGATTTTCACGATATATCGACGATATTGCGATGCTTTTCACGATTTCTTGTTTTTGTCGAATTTCAGGTGATTTGGAGCGATTTGGAGTGATCTCGAGATACGCCTACTCCAGAGTGTCACCGATGACCTCCCCGAGGGATATCTTGCCATTGGAGAGGAGCGGAGGAAGAAAGAACGTCGCAGGAGCGACGAGGAGGCCAAAACAAGCTGTTTAGGCATTTTTGGTGTCCCACTCGGCCGAGTGAAGGAGTCACTCGGCCGACCAGCGAGACACCGCTCGGCCGACCTGATCGGACACGCTTCATGTGTGCACTCGGCCGAGCGACGGAAGCCACATCGGCCGAGTGACGAGACCCCGTCCGCCCGAGTGGCGCTCAGACGAAGCATGTCAAAAATCGCCAACTTACTGTATTTCGTCCGCCTGAGCTTCAGAAGACCCACTCGGCCGAGTGGCAAATGCCGACCGCCCGAGTACTAAGAAGCCATCGGCCGAGTGACGACAACTCATTCGGCCGAGCGACTCCTGAAGTGAAGACCCCCGAAGACCCAGACTTACTGGAAATTTACAGGGTTTCTCACTCGGCCGAGCGACTTTTGTCACTCGGCCGAGTGCGACGCGCTGCCTGTAGCGAAAATTGCGGATTTTAGGCTGCGCAGGGGCATTTTGGTCACAGTTTTTTGGACGATTTTGGGGGGTATTTAACCCCTGTTTTTACCCTAGGTTAGGGAGCTTTTCTCTTAGATTTTTGCAGCTTTTTAGATTAACTTTTTAGCTTTATTCTTGTGATTGGAGAGGAGACAAAAGTTGATTTTTGTTGGATTATTTGAAGAACTCTATTGGTTTGTGTCTCTCTCCCCTAAAAATACTATTTTTATTGCTTATCTCAATATTGTGATGAATTCTCTTGTCAATTTCATTGATTATTTTTGTTTTTGTGCTATGAATTGTGAGTAGTCTCCACGTCTTGGGGCGTGGGGATGAACCCTACGAACCCAATTTCAGATTTGTGATGAATTGGTAGAAATTTAGCTAGAATTGCTATTAGGGTTAGTTTGGGATCGATTTATTACGGATAGCTAGGTATTCATATAGATTGGGATTTGCAAGAGATTGGATCCCAATTCGATAGGAAACCCTAGAAATCCGAATCGGGTTGGAATCGAATTTTCGTAGTATCGGTTTGCAAGAGATTGGACCGATACTATGGTTTCCGGTTGCAATTCCGTGCCGATACCCGTTTGCAAGAGATTGGACGGGTAGGAACTATCCCAACCTAGGTCGTGGCCCGATTTTGCACGAGAGTGGGCTCGGGGCGCGATTGAACGATGATGTTGATCCTAATGCTAGTTTCCCTAGGCTAGGGTTTGCAAGAGATTGGACCCGAACCTAGGATAGCTATAGACCGGCAACAGCGCGAGAGCGTGAGCTAGGTTTTACATTCAGTTGCAACTAGTTCATCCGAAATTTTATTCTAGCAATTTTGATACCAATGAATTACATTGATGAGATACGGTGAGTAGCGGGGATTCCCCATTCCCTAGACGTTCTTTATTTGATTTGATATCTTCGTACTTTGTCTGACGATTGTGACAGGATCGCCAAAGGCAAAATTTCTCTTTTCTGTTCTTAATAGCCAGGTTGATTGGAACAAGCACGGTCATTCGTCCTCCCTGTGTTCGATAACCCGCTCGTCGCTATACCGTGCGCTTGCGGTAAAACTACAACCGTTCTTCGGGTTACATTCCGGAGCGATCATTGATCCAAGGAAAACCCTAGATATTTGATTTAGGTTTATAATCGAAATTTCCTGGATTTGGTGCGCGACGATGACCAAAGCTAGCATTTTTATTGTTCTCATATACTCATATTCGTTGCACGAAAGTGAATGGATACGAACTATCAAGACCTAGATCCGAACTCAAGTTGCGCGACAGCGAGCTTGAGTTTGGATTGGACGAGATTCCCGATCTTAATGCTAGGAGTCTAGACTAGGCTTGCATGACAGCGAGGCTCTAGTTTAGAGTGCTATAGACATACAATAGCACGACAGTGTGAGTTGGTTCTCCGATTAGTTGCTGCAAGTTCACATTGACTCGAGTTTGATTGCATGTTATTTCATAACTCACGTCGATGACTTGAAAATCCATAGTGGGGATTCCCTAGCCCTAAACATCTTTATTATGTTGAATTTTCATTGTTACTCAAACAATTGTTACACCATCCATTCTCAAACGACTTTTCCACCAATAGCTTAATAACCAAAATAGAGTATTGTCATTAGTCTTCCCAGTGATTCGTTGGATACCCGCTTGCCATTTAACCGTGCATTTACGATAAAGCTACATTATTTTTTGGGTATATATCCGGAAGCGGTCAAGTTTTTGGCGCCGTTGCTGGGGAGGCGACGGTATTTTATTTTTCTTATTAAGCACCCACGCAGTTACTGACGTTATTTTTCAGAATCTTCTATTGGCATTTGATATGTTATCAGGAAGACGCAAAGATGAGCATAGGCTCTGGCCCACGATATACCGACACCTTACACCCATTCTGGATGAACTCATGGATGATGTTAAATCCACGGGACCCATTGCCATAAGTATGGAAGACCAACTTGAGCAACTATTTGCTTCCTTCATCATTGATCAAATCTCCCCGGAAGGAACGAACAATGGCGGCATTAAGGTCGATGCTATAGATGATAAGCTATATCTCGAAGATGACAGGGTTCCTCGGCCTACAATGAATGAAGGAATCGAAGCATGCACCGAGGAGATCAACGCTTGTGAAGAACTACTCTGGGATACTGACGTTAAGGGAAGTACACTTGACAAAACCTTTGGTGACATGGGTTTATACACCGACTTACCGATTGATCACAGGTATAAACAAGAATGGAGCGGTGGTTCCATCGACTCGGGAGTAGAGTCACCCAGCGCATACTTGGATGCTCCATCCTCACTGAGCAGTGACTTTGAGTTGGCATGCGAGAGCCTATATTCTGAAGAGGAAGGGGATGAAGATGAGGCCGAGAACGCCCTATTTCACAAGAAAAGGAAATGGGGGGGTACAACACCCCCTGAGGTAGAACTAAAAAAATTACATCCTAACTTAAGGTACGCATTTTTGGGTGATAAATTGACATATCCTGTAATTGTTAATGCTAGTCTCAACCACCATCAACTTGAGAATCTTCTTAATGTCCTGAGAAGCCATAGGGATGTCCTTGGCTATAGCATTTCCGACCTCAAGGGGATTAGTCCTAAGCTATGTACCCATAGGATTCATCTTGAAAACACCGAAGCCACCTCCAAAGAGCTTCAAAGGCGGTTAAACCCCAATATGAAAGAGTTGGTTAAAAAAGAGATCATTAGACTGCTTGAACTCGATATCATTTATCCTTTTTCTGACAGCAGATGGGTTAGCCCGGTTCATGTCAACTCTAAGAAGGGAGGAATGACCAAAATAAAAAATGATAATGGTGAATCTATATCGACACGGACCGTCACGGGTTGGCATATGTGCATCGATTACAGAAAATTGAATAAAGCTACCCGGAAGGACCACTACCCAGTACCCTTTATTGACCAAATGCTAGAACGTCTTTCTAAGCATAAATATTTTTGCTATTTAGATGTGTATTCGGGATTCTTTCAGATTCCCCTCCATGAGGATGACCATGAGAAGACCACCTTCACGTGCCCTTATGGCACTTATGCTACTGTAGGATGCCCTTTGGTCTTTGCAACACCCTCGCTACTTTTCAAAGGTGCATGTCATCCATTTTTTCTGATTACATTGAAGACAGTATGTAAGTCTTTATGGATGACTTTTCTGTGTATGACAGTGAATTCGACTCCTGTTTGGCTAATGTAACTAAAGTTTTAAAAAGATGCCAACAAAATAATCTTACGCTTAATTGGGAAAAATGCCATTTCATGGTTACCGAGGGAATAGTTCTTGGGCATCTTGTCTCCTCGAGGGAAATTGAAGTTGACAAAGCTAAAATTTAGGTAATAGAAAAGCTACCCCCTCCTAATAATGTCAAGAGCATTAGAGGATTCCTTGGTCATGCGGGGGTTTCCCGCCGTTTTATCAAGGATTTTTCTCAAATCGCCCGACCACTTACAGCTTTACTTGCTAAAGATGCACTCTTTGTTTATTCAGATGATTGCTTGCAAGCATTTAATATGCTAAAGGAGGCGATCATCTCTGCTCCAATAATACAACCGCCGGATTAGAGTCTTCCTTTCGAGCTAATGTGTGATGCTAGTGATCAAGCGGTTGGAGCAGTGTTGGGACAAAGAAAGGATAAAAAGCTTCACGCAATATACTATGCAAGCAAGACGTTGGATGAGGCGTAAAATAATTACACCACCCCCAAAAAGGATCTCTTGGCAGTTGTTTACTCTATGGAGAAGTTCCGTTCCTACCTTCTTGGGTCACACGCAATATACTATGCAAGCAAGACTTTGGATGAGGCGCAAAATAATTACATCACCCCCGAAAAGGAGCTCTTTGCAGTGGTTTACTCTATGGAGAAGTTACGTTCCTACCTTCTTGGGTCAAAGGTGATTGTGCATACGGATCACGTGGTGTTTAAGTATCTATTGAGCAAAAAAGAGGCCAAGCCGAGACTAATAAGATGGATTCTACTTTTGCAAGAGTTTGACTTGGAGATCTGGGACAAAAAGGGCACGGACAATCTTGTGGCGGATCACTTATCAAGACTAATCTGTGACGGGAAAGACGAAAGCTTACCTATTGATGAGACATTTGTCGACAAGAAGCTCTTCACCTTCCGACTCATGGAGGTGCATTAGTATGCAAATTTCGTGAATTACTTAGCGTGCAGCATTAAACCGCACAGCATGGCCACGCAATAAAAGAGGAGATTCATGCATGAAGTCTGAAACAATTTTTGGGAGGACCCATACCTCTTCAAAGTATGCTAGGATGGGATTATACGGAGGTGCGTTTCAAAAGAAGAGGCTACTTCCATCATCTCACATTGCCACGACATGCCATGCGGAGGACATGCGACCGCTTCCAAAATCACCGCGAAAATATTGCAATGTGGATTATTTTGGCCCACTATGTTCAAAGACACACATGAGTTCGTTAAAAAGTGTGATAGATGTCAAAGGACGGGAAACATATCCAAGCGGAATGAGATGCTAATGAAACCTATCTTGGAAATTGAGTTATTTGATTGTTGGGGAGTAGATTTCATGGGACCTTTTCCATTTATCAAGGGGAAAAATATATCTTATTGGTCGTTGACTATGTTTCGAAATGGGTGGAAGCTATTGCCTCTCCAACCAACGACGAAAGAGTGGTCTCCAAATTCTTCAAGCAAAACATATTTCCCTGCTTTGGGGTACCGAGAACACTGATAAGCAATGGAGGTAGCCATTAAAAAGCAAGTTCGAAGCTATACTGAAGAAGTATGGAGTACATCATAGAGTTGGTTTGGCCTATCACCCTCACACAAGTGAGCAAGTGGAAGTGTCGAATAGGGAAATCAAGCAAATCCTGGAAAAGACGGTGGATAGGTCAAGGAAGGATTGGTCCATGAAGTTGAATAATGCATTATGGGCATACCGTATGGCTTTTCAAACTCACATCGGCACTACCCCATACCGGCTAGTATACGGAAATGCTTGCCACTTGCCTGTGGAGTTGGAGCACCGCGCATATTGGGCTATCAAAACCCTAAATTATGATTATAAGAGCACATCGGTGCGGCATCTTCTGGACATAAATGAGCTCGATGAGATTAGGAGGGACACCTATGAAAGCTCTAGAATCTATAAAGAAAGAACCAAACTCTACTACGATGCCCACATTACCGTGAGACAATTCAAGGTTGGAGAAAAGATCTTACTATACGACTCAAGGCTCCGACTTTTTCCTAGGAAGCTGAGATCACGGTGACCAGGGCCATTCACCCTCCGCTACATCCATCCGAGAGGAGCTTTTGAGATAGAAGGAAATGATGGAAGATGATTTAAGGTTAATGGTCAAAGACTCAAGCACTACTCAACGGGCGATCCTATCGATGAAGTGAAAAGTATCTACCTAGGAAAGGCTTCGACTCAAGGTTTTTCACACCTTCTTGACGAAGTAATATATGAAGCCATGCCTTATGCCATTGGAGCCTTGCCCATGGAGAGCCTCGATGGAGTCCAAATACCGAGGATGTCATACAAAATGGAGAACCACCGGATCCTCCTATTGAAGAAGTAATCATGCTCACCGATGAAGAGAAGAATGATGCTGATGTCATGAGGATTAGAGAGCTATGCAAGCTCTCTACAGTGAAGCAAATGGAGAAGGCGCCGCTGGTAAAAACAACTCAATCACTGGGAAAGAGGAAAGATACTAAGAACGCAAGCTTGGGGGAGTCATCCCTCAACACCATTAGAGAGGAGATGCACACTAGGGAGACCAAGGAAGAACTAGCATCGCACCTGAACCCTCAAGGCCTTCCCACAAAATTTGACATGCACATCTCCTATGCACTGAATATCACACGCTAAACGTTATATCTTAAGGGGTCGAGCTCAAGACCTTAAACGATAGCTTGTCGGGAAACAACCCCACAGTTCTATCTTAGTTTTTAGTTGAATTTTACTTTCATTTTTGTTTTAGATATTTATTAGTCTATAGAGTCAAGAGTCTAGGAAGAATCTGACAACGGGTTATGGTTTTCATTTCAGGAAATAGAAGATAGGAGAACATATGAACGGAGAACGGCCATGGCGATGGAGAGCACTACAAAGGCACGCTCAAATGCCAAAGGAAGGAAGAAACTGATGAGAGAGAAGAAAACAGAAAGTGTCGCAAAAACAAAGAGTCTGGAGCTAAAAACATCAGCCCACTCGGCCGAGTGACTTGTCCACTCGGCCGAGTGAAGACCCTACTCAGCTGAGAAGGGTACTGTACAGGGAAGTCTCGAAAACCCCTCTCTGGAAATTATAAGCACTCAGCCGAGTGACACTCGACCAAGTGAATCTAACACATTTAGCTCTTAAAATACTCTGAGTGGCCTATCTACTCGGCCGAGTATCTTTGTCTACTCGACCGAGTGATAGTTCCTACTCGGCTGGGTCGGAGACTGACACAAATCTTTGAAAAAAAATCCTAATCTGTTGCGACTCGGCCGAGTAATATTTCCACTCGATCGAGTGACTCGGCCGACTTAACAGTATTTACTTCAAAAATCGCGGCTGCTCGGATAAAAAATTCCTAAATCCCTAATTCCTCCACTCTCTCCCGACTCGCCCGAACGCCCCTCTCCACTCGCCCGAGCCGCCGCCTGCTCGCCCGAGCCGCGCAACCCTGCTATCGCCAGATCCCCTTCCGCCGCTGCACCCCTCACTGTCGGATGGCGATCTGCAGCCCTCCATACCCCCAATTTGCCCCTTTCTCTTATTTCTCATTTCGTAAGCCCAATTCCTCCCCAAATCCAAATTGAATCCTATTTACGCCTATTTCTCTTGATCTACCCCTTGATTATTTGATATTCATTGCTAATCCATTGTTTTTGTGCTTCAGGATAGCTTGGGGGGGGGATCGAGCGCTAATTTGGAGCTGCAGGGGAGGCGTCTTTCGTTCAGGTTGCTAACGAGGAGTCGCATCGTGCTTGGTACACCCGTTCCCTATTTTATTTTTGTCACATTGTGATTGTCTATGCACCTCACGGCATCACAATGCCCCCACGCACTAGGTCTCGTGTGCGACAGCCTGCTTCCAAGAGAAAGAAGACCGACGACCCCAGTCCTTCTTCTGCTAGAGTAGACTCCCCGCCTCCTAGTAATCCACCACCCACACTTTCACCTCCCACTTCACCCATTCCACCCCCACCAGCACAGCCCCCACGGCCATCGACACGATGTGGATCACTTTCAGAGATGAGGCACACCATGCCAAATTTGAGAGGCTCTCCCATCGTTCGATAGTCCCCTCTAGGTTTGCGCACATAGCTGATCTTGAGCGCCTAGGGGTATGTCAGGGGCTACTCCAGTTGTACGACAACATGGGGTAGCGTGATTTTCTTTCGGTGTCAACAGACACCTAGGTTCGTCCGACCCTCGAGGTCTTGGGTTCTATTCGTAGGACTCCCAGGGGGTGCAATTTTTGCCTGATGGATCGGGAGTGCGAGATCACTCTCGATATGCTCCGTGCCATTTTGTATTGGCCCCCTGTCCTCAACCCCGATTGCGCTTTTGGTCTCACGCACCACACCCCTCCTTCCTTTGATGCACACGCATTCTGGATCTTGATCACGTGATCGCCACTTGCCTTTGACCGTACCCAAGCCAAGGCCTCCTCTATCGTCCACCCTTGCCGATGTATTGCTCAGCACCTTATGGCGACCACCATTCTTACGAGGTATGAGCCTGGGACGATGTCTATGCCTAAGCTCTATATGCTCTACGCGATGATGAGAGAGAGAGAGCCTTTGAGGGCGACGGGGACATCTTAGTCCCTGCCATTCAGATTGATATTGCCACCTGGTATCTTGACCGCATCATTTCCTCAGTCATTGCCAGGACGACGATTTGTTGTGGTGGTCTGATTACCTTGCTTGCTCATATGTGCGAGATTGATCTCCCTATTGGCTTGCTCCGATCTACGGTCCCCACTTCCCTTTCTATAGATGTTATGGCCCGTATGAGGATGATGCGACCTCATGGTCAGCACCACTGGGTTTGGCTACAGGATCCATTTTTAGCGGATTATATGGTGCTTCCGAGCCCTGCTCGAACCCACATTGGATCCACAGGTAGGGAGTGGAGACCAGAGATGGATCTCCTCATTCTAGCTGCCTATGTACTCGAGCCCGAGGACGCCCAGTAGGAGCCCCTTCTCGGCACTCTTGCTCCGGAGATCCCTATCCCACAGCCTGCACCTGATCTGATTCCAGCCCCCGACACTTCTGTCCACACCTCTGCCAGTGCCGGGAGCACGGTTGTTGTGTCTGTCACCACCACCACCATCACCACCTCTATGCCGTTGAGTGTTGATCCCATTTCTTACATGAGCCTTGAGAGCACCACCCCCGCTGCATTTGAGAGAGGCGAGCCTTCTCTCATTTCGATAGCCATGACCCTATCCTCACTCGATTTGTTGACCCCTGGGGAGTCATTTTCTGTTGCTTTCACGACCTCCCCAGGGTGGCCGTGAGTGTCGCGATAGCCGTGACCCTTCTGTCTCTGCTGCTGCTATTTTCACCGAGAGTGTTGCAACGTCTGTCCCCACATCTGTGTCCACGACTTCTCTGCCCACCTCATCCTCCTCTGTCGCTGCTCACAGTTTTGGAAGCATTCCTACGTCTCAGCCTCCCATAGAGGCTGAGCATCTTTTAGCGAGCACCGCCCCTTACCCACACCCACTAGTGGCCCCGCTTGTTTACGGTGGCCGTGTGCGTCAGCCCCGACCTCCTCCAGTGTGACCCTCTGCTCTCGCTCATGACAACCTTGTCCAGCATCTTGACGTGTGTTTATATTTTATATATTCATGCACGTCTTCTTTGTGATTTTCTGTTGTTTTCCGTCGTTCCGTACCCTTTCTCTTGTGATTTTTAGTTTTCTTTCACTTCTTTGTATTTTTGTGTAAATGCAGGAGATTGCCAGTGTTGGGGACGTATAAAGAAGAAATCATGAGTCCCCAGAGCAACAGGAGGAGTCACGCGTAATCTACAGGGCCAAACGTCGAAGAAAACCAAGTTTCAGCCCTCAACCGATCGGGTGGACGCAGCCACCCGATTGGTTGATGCACGCGTATCCGACCCGGACATGAGCTGAAGTGAAGAGCAGCTCACCCGATCGGTCCAGTGATTGGGTGAGATCGATAGAGCTCTCTGTCTTTTGGGCTTAATTCCAACCGATCGGGTGACATATCACCTGATCGGTTCATCTGTAGCCACATCTCCCCAATTCTCGAACCGGTCATGCCACCCGCTCAGCTTACAGCTCGGTTGAAGTTTCTGAAAAATCGAAGCCGAAGCGACAAGTAGCTCACCCGATCGGTTGATGCTTCAACCGATCGGGTGGACGCGATTCTTATAAATAGCTGACCTAGGTTTTCCCAAAAGGATTGTTGTTATTTTTCTGTCTTTTTCTTGGGTTGTGACGGCTGGAATTTTATTGAATCTTGTAAGTCTTCCAATTATCTTGAAACTTTAGTATAGTATTAATATCATTGCTAGCAATTGTTTTCTATTGCCTAATCATGATTTCTACCGTTGGATATTGTTTAGATTGTGTTTTTGCTATGAATTGTGAGTAGTTCCCAAATCTGGGATTTTGGTGGAAACCCCTTCGCGGGTTCTCCCTAGAACGACCATAGTAATAGGATTTCGATATGGTTCAGGAATTTAGATGGTTACGCAAGGTGTTTCATTGTCATTAGTGGGAGAAAGTTCGCCTTTGACCGTCTGGCCAAGGGGGAGTAAACTTGGCGGTGGACTCCCTAGCCACAGCTCACACCCCTAGCGTAGACATTGAATCCTAGCGCGTGGGAATGGCAGGATGAGATGTTGGGAGTAATCGTTGTGAGCTTAGTGCTCCCAGAGTCGGTCGGTGTTAATGGACATGGGAATGCCCACCGACCGAACTCGGGTAGACCTAGCATATTGTCCTGGGCACCGACCGGAATATCGGGCACATGGGACGCTAGGTATCACTCTTAGAGGCAACATCTCATCACTAAACCCTAGAATCTAATCGAACTCCTATCTGTCGGTCGTAATAGAGGAGGCACGTGATAGGGTGGAAACCAGAGTCCTAGGTTTCCTTTTATATTGTTTATCCTTCGTATCCATATTTTGTGACAACCCACCGATCGTTCGGACTAGCTCACCCATTGGGTGAACCGGTTCCTTTCTGACTGCAAGCACAACACACGCCGTCATGAGTTCGACCCCTAAGCCACACTACAACACCGTGCGCTTGCGGTATAAATGTTTAAATCTGGTATCGCCAATCCTATTGCACTTGTATGCTCAAATCTTGGGGACGTCAAGCTTTATGGCGCCGTTGCCGGGAGGCAACGTGTTTGTTTTCTTTTAGGACCCTGTGAACCCAATAGTCTAGTTCACATCCTCACCTCGCGATAATTTTCGCATTCTAAACTTTTTGATTTTGCATGGACGTATTGTATATATTTGTTGTATAGAATTGGTAGACTGTGTCGCCATACCGCCATCACTTCACCTCACCTCTCCATTCATACAACCCGTGCTATTAACGTGCTCTCTATCCGTGCAGTTCTCCCTCTATACTATTCTTACAGATTTTCGACTCTACAACAGGAATGTTGTGTGCCGTTTCAGGCGACATCTGGGAACATTCCCACCACGTCAGCTGTTTGGCACAGAGTCTGACAGAATCTCTAAGCACCACGAGCATCCTATCCTTCCTGTCAGCCACTGTAGAAAGTTAGAAGAGGAATCATGATGTGCAGCAGCATCCAGACACAACAACTTTCGTTTCTCCCACTGAAGCGACGTTTGACATACCCAGTTCCGAATTCAGTGGGGAAGAACTATGCACCTATGGGGAGTTTTGTTCAGAGGACTATCAGGTAGAGTTTATCGAGTACATAGAGCAGGAATCAATCTATTCCTTGCAGACATCTATAGAGCACCCTGGATCTTGGGACAATGAGGAATCTGAAAGAAGTGGTGGAGAACTATCGACTGTTGAGACCTGTTTTCGCATTGAGGCCTTCTACCCAGATCATTATCATGTACCTGAGAAAGACCCAGAGCCTTCCTCCGTTATCCCCTCTTTACCTTGAAGGGCCTCGCCATGCGAAACCACATGTGGAAGTGAAGTTCTGGATGCTACTTCCAGGAGACCAATGAAGAAGTCCTTTCACTGGAGGACGCTCAGCTTGAAAAATATGTGTCAGGACCTCAAGAAGTTGAGATGAAAGAGTTACCTCCGGGGTTGAAATATGAATATTTGGGAGAGAATTCGACGCTGCCAGTCATAGTGAACTCCTCACTGCCCGAAAACCAAATGACCAAACTACTTGGTGTCCTAAAAAGATTTAAGAACATTTTTGGGTACGCAATCGAAGATTTGAAAGGAGTAAGCTTGGGGCTATGCTCACACAGGATATTTCTTGAAGATGAGCAAGCCTATTCAATTGAGCCACAACGGAGACTAAATCCCATTATGATGGAAGTGGTTAAGAAGGAGATAGTTAGGCTTCTCCATGCCGGGATCATATACCCTATCTCCGACAGTCGTTGGGTTAGCCTGGTGCACGTTGTACCCAAGAAGGGATGAATGACGGTCATTCGTAACGAGAAAAATGAGCTCATACCCACGAGGACCGTCACCGGGTGTCGGATGTGCATCGACTACCGGAAATTGAACAAGGCCACAAGGAAAGACCACTATCCTTTGCCTTTTATTAATCAGATGCTCGAAAGACTGGTGAAGCACAACTAATTCTGCTTCATGGATGGATACTTTGGCTTTCTGCAAATCCCCATCCATAATGATGATCAGGAGAAGACAATTTTTACTTGTTCGTTTAGGACCTATGCTTACAGGAGAATGCCATTTGGGCTTTGTAATGCCCCGGCTACATTTCAAAGATTGATGTCTGCAATCTTCTCCGATTACTCCTAGGATATAATGGAGGTTTTCATGGATGATTTTTTCGTCTATGGAACGGAGTTCGACTCATGTCTCCGCAACCTGACTAAAGTCCTGGAAAGGTGTCAAGATAAAGGACTAGTTCTGAACTGGGAAAAATGCCATTTTATGGTCCAAGAAGGAGTTGTATTGGGGCACGTTATTTCTTCAAGGAGGATCGAGGTAGACAAGGCAAAGGTAGAGGTGATCGAAAAACTTCCGTCTCCACTTAATCTTCGGGGAGTCCGCGGTTTTTTAGGGCACGCAGGATTCTACTGCCACTTCATAAAGGACTTCTCCAAGATTTCAAGGCCCTTGACTCAACTCCTTGTGAAGGATGCGCTTTCATCTTTGACGACGAGTGTATGGAAGCCTTCCGCCTTCTGAAGCAAGCTCTCATTTCTACACCCGTGATTCAGCCACCTGACTGGAGTCTACCTTTCGAGTTAATGTGCGATGCTAGCAACTATGCGGTAGGGGCAGTCTTGGGACAGAGGAAGGATAAAAATCTACATGTTATATACTATACGAGCAAGACCCTCGACGTTGCCCAAAGGAACTATACGACCACGGAGAAGGAATTGCTAGCTGTCATCTATGCCATGGACAAGTTTTGGCAGTATCTTGTTGGTGTCAAGGTAATCGTGCACACAGATCACGCAGCCCTCGAATATCTTTTGAGCAAGAAGGAGGCTAAACCGTGCCTCATAAGGTGGATTCTCCTCCTCCAAGAATTCGACCTGGAGATCAAGGACAAGAAGGGGGCGAAGAATGTCGTTGCCGACCACTTGTCCAGAATGCCTACTCTCGATCCGGATGCTACTCCCATTGACGACTCGCTCCCTGACGAGCATCTCTTCTCCATCTCTTCCGTTTGGACTCCATGGTATGCCGACATCGCCAATTATCTGACATGCGCCATCGTCCCCCACAACGTGAGCTACCAGCAGAAGAAGAAATTCTTTCACGAGGTCTGGAGATTTTATTGGGACGACCCTTATTTGTACAAGACCTGCAATGATGGGGTGATACGAAGGTGCATTCCCAAAACTGAGGCGACCTCCATAATTTCTCATTTCCATGATCAGTAGTGTGGAGGCCAAGCGAGCGCTTATAAGACCACGGCGAAGATCCTCCAGAGTGGATTCTATTGGCCGACCCTTTTTAAGGACACCTACGCTTATGTCCAGGCTTGCAACAAATGCCAAAGGACGGGAAACATCTCCAAGAGGAACGAAATGCCACAACACTACATTTTAGAGGTCGAGATCTTCGATGTTTGGGGAGTCGACTTCATGGGACCGTTTCCCTCGTCCTCTAGAAATCAGTATATCTTGGTAGCCGTGGATTATGTATCCAAGCGGGTAGAAGCGATAGCCAGCCCTACTAATGATTCCCTGGTGGTCGCCAAATTCTTTAAAAACAATATCTTCCCGGGATTCGGCGTGCCTCGAGTTTTAATCAGCGACGGAGGGAGCCACTTTATAGAGAAGAAATTCGAAGCTCTCTTGAAGAAGTACGGGGTGCAACACCGAATCGGATGTGCCTATCACCCACAGACAAGTGGCCAAGTGAAAGTTTCTAACAGAGAGATCAAGAGCATACTAGAGAAAATGGTGGCTAACTCTAGGAAGGATTGGTCATCGAAACTTTCAGACGCACGCTGGGCTTACAAGACTGCGTTCAAGACTTCGATCGGCACAACCCCTTACCGACTTGTCTACGGGAAGGCATGTCATCTACCTTTGGAATTGGAGCACAAAGCGTTTTGGGCCGTCAAAAATCTGAATTTCGACGCCAAAGAAGTAGGAAGCCACCGACAGCTATAACTGAATGAGCTTGACGAAATCCGGCTCAATGCTTACAAAAATGCCCGGATCTACAAGGAAAAGTTGAAACGGTGGCACGACAAGCGCATTCTAAAGAAAGAATTCAAGGAAGGGGACTTAGTTCTCCTATTCAACTCGAGGCTGAGGCTTTTTCTCGAAAAACTCAAGTCTAGGTGGTCGGGACCCTACCGAGTCACCAAGGTATTCCCGCACGAAGCAATTGAGATAATGGGAAGAGAGGAACCGTTCAAAGTCAATGGGCAGCGTCTAAAACATTATGCGATTGGTGAACCAGCAATCTCTCCGGTCAGAATCTCAAAGACCGACGGCTCATCTACAAATCCTCCAGATCCGAATTGATCACCAAATGAGGAGTCGAGCAAACGACTTTAAACAACAGCGCTTCATGGGGAGGCAACCCATGTTCTAAAACTTTCTTCATTATTTTTAGGATTATTTTTCTTATTTTTATGAATAAAATCAGCAATGGAGTTTTTCATCGGGAGACTTAGATCATTTTTTGAATTTGTGCAGGAAATCATCCCTAACCGATCGGACGATGAATCAACTGATCGGTTGGACCGTGTCTGAAGATGGCTTGTATCAACGCAACAGCGAACCGATCAGGTGGCATATGAGGCTGACCGGGTGGAAGATCGGGTGACACAGCAGAGCTCTCGGGAATTTTTGAGATTAAATCAACCGATCGGTTGAGCTGAAGCTGTAATCGGATGGCTGTCCGGGTGAAGAGCATAGTGCTCTCGGGGAAATTTGGGAAGCGGTCAACCGGTCGGGTGAAATCTCACCCAACCGGTTCACCTGTAGCTGTTGACCGACAAGGAATTTTCGAAATTTACCCATCCGATCGGGTGAACCCTCACCTGATCGGTTCGCCTACGCCTTTATACATACTCCCCCTCACCCGACCTCATTCACCCGACTCCCACATTTCTGTTCGCACGTTCCCTCTCTCCATCTTCCAAATTGATCTCCTCTATCAATCCCTCCACCCCTAAGATCATACCCCCACCCTTTCCCATACCCCCCACCATCAATACCCTTCCCATCGACCTCATTTACCTGCAAATCATCCAAACCCTAACCCTAGCCCCCAATTTTCGAAATTCCATTTCTTGCCGGATCAGCGAGCGGCGGCTCCCCAAATTGCTCCCTCATAAGGCGCGGGATCTTTCGGAAGCTTGGACTTGCATCATTTTTGTAGAGGAATGTGCCCTCAGATCATTTGTATTTGATGCAAATGATAATTTAAGCCAAGATAGGGATTAATTTGCATATGATGCAAAAGAGATTAAATGTGGCTTAAATTGTTTAAGACTATATTTAATAAATACGAGGAAAAGGTTACCTATAAGACGGGATCGTCTCGCTCGAAACACAGGTTCAAACCGCGTCAAAAATGGAGCCCAAACGAGCCCAATAAGTTTGTTTAAAGACGTTTAAATAGAAAGGGTAAATGGCAGTAAAAGCCCAAAGCTTTAAATGTTAAAGTGTTTTTTAAATAAAAATTTAAAAAAGGGCAGCCATTTTTGGGCCTGGCCAAAAGGCCAGGCCGTTGATTATTGCTGGCGCCTTGGGCGCCAGCGTTGCCCAAAAAAAGAGCAACAGGGGCGCCAGGTGGCGCCCATTGATTGGCGCCCGCAGGGCGCGTGCATGGCACGTGCCCGCAGGTGCGTGCCATGCATGCGCCCTCTGTGGGCGGCTGTGCATGCGTGGGGCCCACGTTGTGGGCCCCACTGCTAGGGCTTCGTGCCCAGCAAACAGCGGCGGCTGTGTTCATGTTGAAACACACGTTTTGGGTGATTTTTGGACTGCCGTTTAAGGGGTCAAACGGACCCGGATTGACGAACGGTTTTTTCCTATGCTTTCACCGTTGAACGCCCTTCGTATTGATAGGTTGTATCAATTATGAAGTTCAACAGTGAGTGAGTTAAAATTCACAGAAGTTTGCCCTTTGTGAAAGGCAAACTAACTTGATTTTATTAACTCTCATTTATTAGTCCCACATCGGTTGTGGAGAAAAGGGGAGATTCCGCTGCCTATATAAATATGATCCTCCCCCTTCCTACAAACTCGTTCCAAGCTCTAGATCTGAGCGGCTCTCGTAAATATTGGAGCATGCTCGGATCTAGGCTTAAATCAATATTTCTCTATCTCCCTATATTTCTGCCTTACTCCTGAGGGCTCTAGCAAAGCCGCAAAGGAGTTCAGATTCGGATCCGAAATCTTGGCGAAGGTTTCACTTGCGTGAAACTTTCTTCCATGCGTGGTTGGCTCGACGACACTGGGATTGATCTCCTCGGGATGCGGAGCGGTTTGAGGAGCGGTTCGGGGAGCGGTTCAAGGAGCGGCTCGGTGTGAGATGGGGAGCGGCTCGGAAGACGGTGCGGAACATCTCGCCTGCACCAGGGTTGAGATTCCGGGTATGTGTTTTATTGGCATTAGTTTAATTTAATCGCAGTAGGTTAGATCCTTCTTGGGATGGTCAGATCCATCCCGAGTTTGCATAGATCTTGGCTAAGGGTCTTGTAC
Source organism: Scilla litardierei (assembly GCA_030789695.1). Taxonomy (NCBI): domain Eukaryota; kingdom Viridiplantae; phylum Streptophyta; class Magnoliopsida; order Asparagales; family Asparagaceae; genus Scilla; species Scilla litardierei. The sequence goes on from CM061142.1 coordinate 324,665,867, forward strand.
CTTAAGGCTAAGTTAAAATTGTTTAACTGCATGTTAATTAGATTAACAAATCTTTCTGCTGCAAGTTTTTATTTTTATATCTATGTTCCGTCCGACTTAGGACGGGAATAGAGTTTTTGTGCACTAAGGGTTCCCCAAAACCCTTCAGTGGTATCAAAGCCTACGTTTACGTAACGATCTAGCACTGCGATTTTATTAAACATTGAAATGTTTTTTAAAAATACTTTTAAAATGTTTTAAAGTTATAAGATAATTTTAAAATATTTTTAGATACTTTATAAAATGTTTTAAAGTTATGAGATAATTTTTAAAAATGTTTTAGAAGCCCTTTTGAAAATGTTTCTTTAAATTTATACGATAAGTTTAAAATATTTTAGATGTTTAAAAATTCTATATGATAAATTTTTGAACATGAAAATTTTTAAATGTCGTTTTAAAATTTATGTGATAATTTTAAACCTGATTTTAAAATTTTAAAATTTTTTATGCGATAAATATTTTAAGTAGCATACAAAATTTTGTGATCTTTTTAAAGCAAGCTTTTTATTTTTATGAGATAAAATAAAATGTTTTAAAAATCACATTTTTAAATTTAAATGTTAAATTTAAGTATGCGTGCTAATCTTGTTTATTTGATAAACATTAGTCTATTTAATTGGTAAATAGTTGTACACTTTTATTTTATGCGATAAAATTAGTGTAACTTTATGTTAATGGTATGACATCTTGTACCTTATTTGATAACACAAGACAACCCTTTAGGTTAGCCATTAAGAAATCATTAAAATTTATTAATTGAATTTTAATGACATGCTATGTTTTAATAAAACTTTTAACAACCCTTTAAGATCTAATTCCCGATTAGGGTAGTCCCTTTAATGTTTTTTAATTCTAATTGTTATAATTAATTCTCATTAAAGGACTTCGCTTTTAGCGATGTTAATAAATTTATTAAAATCCTAATAACGATTAGGATAGCACGTGAACCTTATAGTTGATAAGGATTTAATAAACGTTATTAAACAAATCCTAAAATTTTGAATTTAAGGATTCAACTAGTTGATAGGATTAATTAGTTGTTAATAAAAGCCTTTTAGTCTATGGCACGCATATAAAAATGACAAGCTTCATTCAATGGACCATGATTCAGTCAATGTGCTTGGCTAAGTTTGCTGGTTCACCCTTTAAGGGATAGTGATCCTAGCTTAGTCAATTCCCTGGCTGTGTTCCGTTGGACCGCAATGACGCGAATCATGATTGTATGACACCCTGGACTATATCTAAGTCAAATACGTTAATAATCTTCTTCAAGATTAGCCGTAGCCCTCTTTGTTTTAGGGGTTGGCAACTATAGGACCCGTGTTATAGTTGTTGAGCTACACTCAAGCTGTAACATGGCAACCTTATAGAAACCAACTCCTTTAATACATAAGATGAAATCTTGACTAAACCCAAACAGTCGTATTACCATGCACCGGCGTAAGTTATGTCAATGATGTAGTCTGGCTAGATGTAGTCTAAGACCTGACCCAATCCGACTTGTCGTGAATACACGAAGCGGCGGGGCAAGTCAGGCTAGACACGAAAACAAGGGTCCGACTAAACAAGACATTGTGATTTGGATGAGCACACTCATGATCACAAATGGCTAGGGGTAAAAACCAATAAGAGGGTCATATCTGATATGATCGATGAAGAGTCATCTTTCGATTACAGAGTCAAGCAACTTGTTGAGCTACACTCAAGGTTGTTAAGGCTCAGGGTGATTGGATCTCTTACCCATTAATTCTAATTCGATTAAATCATTTGTTATTAAGCTTTGAAACGATCGTAAAAATAGTGGGAGGATATAGATAGATAAAAGCCATTCTACATATATTTAATATTACACATATGCTGAACTAGGGCAAGACTATGTTTACCGAAGGAATCAAAATATAATATTTTAATAGAATAAGTTAACTGGTCAAAAGGTTTATTAATTGAATATCAAGTTAAATTCTAATTGATAGAATTAAAACTATATTCTCGTTGACATTTAAATGACCTTCTAAAGAACGGACTTAAGAAATATGATTTCATTAAGTTCTGGGTCCAACAAATAAATTCACGCTACATGACACTCGTCTCTATATGAGGCAGCTTGAACATATAGGAAATTCGAAGTATGTTTCTCTCTACAACTTGTAAAGCTATGCTTAAGGTTGTATGGACAAACAATTTTGATCCGCAAAGTTTGAAAATTTCGATCAAACCGTTTGAGTCGAATGCGAGTGCATGAGCGGTGCAAGAATATGTATCCCAAATGGATCTTGAGACAAGCAACTTCTTGAGCTACACTCAAGATTGTAACTCTTAGGCGTTTGGATACATAAGATGCTTGCATAGCTATTTATTTATGTTGGGCTATTTAATATCTAAATGTGATTTAGAAAAGGAAGAAGGCACTCCGGAAAGTCAATTGAGAAATTTAGTTATATTTATCATCAGTAAAGGCATAAGTAGGAGGAAATGAAAATGTGACATATTTTGATGTCACGATTTCAGAATAATTGTTATACAAAAGGACGTCTAACACATTTTGACGAATGTCATCACCTTGCTTCTGAATCAATGTTTTGTGTTAGTAATTTGTGATAACTATAATATATTAAATGTTAATATATAAATACACAAGATAGTAGCAAACTTATATGACAAAATAGACTAAGCCGTATCGAGAGAGTAAGCTTCACAAGTCACATAAAGAGAGGTCTGACCTCTCGTATTATGAAGTCTGCGGACACTTGTGAGTCTTACCCTCTTAGATATAATGGCCAAAACCCATCTGTAAGACAGTGGGAGAATGAGTTGTCGAACTCAGTCTCGTACATACTGATGTAACCGAGTCTAGATTAACCAAAATAAGTTATTCATATATTTTATTAAGACACGTGTTCTTGATGAAACACAAGTCTGATAAAATAAAGAACGAAATGACTAAAGTATTTAAACTGATTCGATTAGATCAAATGGTCAAATACTTAGCTAATTAAATCTTGCGTAATTAAAAGAAAATATGATTTTTTCTCAGGTCAAGTCTGTTAACACATCGGTGTGTTAAAAGGTATGAATCGCACTTAGTTAGACTTGGTGCGATCCATAGCAAGTGACTCTGAGTTAAGTCTTCCCTCTGGGTTAACTCCCAGATAGTAATGCCTAGGTTTTGATAATGTTCTATGAGGACATTATCAATAAGATATTCATTAAATCAATTGTAAGGAAGTTGTGTAATTACTCGAATCTCGTGAGATGAATTGTCGAGTTAGACATCATAACTAATGATGACTTAGTCAACTTCCGGGATGAAAATTCGGAGTAGTAACTCCGATTCATAACTTGAAGCAATTAGAATAGTTCCGTGTGCATAAATAAATTTTGGAATTTAGTTTACGTACCTAAGGAAAATGTTTTCTCACTTTCTGCAAGTAAAACTTTAAGTTGAAAGGTTGGTGCAGAAAGGAAAATAGTGAAGTGCAATCATGTTGGTCGAGAACAGTTTTTAATCCTAATTCCTATAAACGGATTAGAATGAAACTGTTTTTCCGCCAGTAGATGTGTACAAATCTACTCGGACCAAACTCGATGTAAACATTCATGTTGACCATGAAAATTGGAGCATTCACTTATAAGTTCGTTTTTCTAAATATGATTTAGACGAGCCAACTTATATGAATTGACCAGAAAGTTTTCAAGGTCAGTGGGAGCGTATAAATTACATGCGAGGCATCAAAAGGATGGAACATTTATTTTGACAAAAGTAATCAAAAGGTTTGATACTTTATCAGAAATAGATATGAGCCATTTGAAATGACCGTTAACAAATTTAAATAATTATCGTAAGGTACGATGAACTGGACAAGATCCAAGAAAATAAAATATTATGGATTCTGACAGACCAAATGAATTATTTGAATGAGAATCAAATTGTTGGTCTAACATGAACATAGAAACCCCTTAAGTCTATAGTGTAGACGGTTTTAGCAGATCCACTCATGAAGGCTCTACCACATGAAGTCGGGAAAACTTATGTGTAAAAACGGTATAAGATACCGAGATAAATGGGCCTGAGTGCAAGTGGGAGATGTTGAGAGATGATAACCTCGAGGCAATCAATCTCTGTGTGTGAATAGCACAAACATCTTGTTCGATATAACAGTAAGCTGTTTGGTAATAATTTATCTAAGTTATTTTATAATGTAGTTAACATTAGACATTAGCTTAGGTAAAGTCCTAAGACTTTATGCAAGGTCAAACATGTACCGAGATGAGTATCTTGATCATGGAGAAATGTTTGACCGTCTGTAGCATAAGTCTAAAAGGGTTCGTGGTCGTAGATGTTTCGAGACAAGGATATCGAAACATCGGTAGACCATTGTGTCTTAGTCTTCACCGTTTAGCGATGGCGATGATCTCATGATCGCTTGACTTGGCGAAGTCGAAGACGAGACACAGGTGCTCATTAGAGAATGAGTTCACTGAACGATCCATAAGAGTTATCATATGGTTAAATTGACCATTCTGTCAATGATAACTCTTAGTGATGATAGGCTAGTTGGTCTTTTGACTTGAGGTCATTTTTACGAACCTGTGCATGAATGGTGCCACTTAGATCAACTGACCTAGCTTCGAGGCAAGGCCTATCGAAAGGTCTTTGATTAGGTGTCACTTGAAGCGTACGAGGCGAGTAATTACCAAGAGAGGATTCGTCTCTCCTGATCAATGGGAGTTAATGTCGTAGAGTTAGTTCGGTCTTTAGTAAAATCTATGGCCAGAGTATGTTGGAAGAAGTCCAACATTATTTGACTAAAGATCGATAGAAACTAACCGGAGTCAAGTTATTGGGGTTGACAGTTTGACCGTACCCTAGACTTGATCTACACGACATAGTTTAGACGAAGAGACTATAACTACGGAACTCATCATGGAAACAGTCAGGGTGGTCCCGACAATACTCATGTCAATGAGTCAACCACATAATGATGATTTCTGAAGGAGGGACGGCAACCACTGCTAGCCGTATAAGGTGAGCCCAACCTGCTGTAAGGGTCAGGCTGTAGGGTCTCACACAGAGTGCGACCTTCGTCTAGTAATAGGTAGAAATTAGTTAGGGAGAATAATTTGCATTTGATGCAAGGGGATAAAATATTGCAAAAGGATGTTTGCAATTATCTCCTGCATTCGGGATAAATGATCCTGCGTGTAAGTGGGAGATGTAGAGGAATGTGCCCTCAGATCATTTGTATTTAATGCAAATGATAATTTAAGCCTAGATAGGGACTAATTTGCATATGATGCAAAAGAGATTAAATGTGTCTTAAATTGTTTAAGACTATATTTAATAAATGCGAGGAAAAGGTTACCTGTAAGACGGAATCGTCCCGCTCTAAACACAGGTTCAAACCGCGTCAAAAACAGAGTCCAAACGAGCCAAATAAGTCTGTTTAAAGACGTTTAAATAGAAAGGGTAAATGGCAGTAAAAGGCCAAAGCTTTAAATGTTAAAGTGTTTTTTAAATAAAAATTTAAAAAAGGGCGGCCATTTTTGGGCCTGGCCAAAAGGCCAGGCCGTTGATTATTGCTGGCGCCTTGGGCGCCAGCGTTGCCCAAAAAAAGAGCAACAGGGGCGCATACACGTGCCCTCTGTGGGCGGCTGTGCATGCTTGGGGCCCACGTTGTGGGCCCCACTGCTAGGGCTTCGTGCCTAGTAAACAGCGTCGGCTGTGTTCATGTTGAAACACACGTTTTGGGTGATTTTTAGACTGACGTTTGAGGGGTCAAAGGGATTCGGATTGACGAAAGGTTTTTTCATATGCTTTCACCGTTGAACGCCCTTCGTATTGATATGTTGTATCAATTATGAAGTTCAACGGTGAGTGAGTTAAAATTCACGGAAGTTTGCCCTTTGTGAAAGGCAAACTAACTTGATTTTATTAACTCTCATTTATTAGTCCCACATCGGTTGTGGAGAAAAGGGGAGAGTCCGCTGCCTATATAAATAGGGGCCTCCCCTTCCTCCAAACTCGTCCCAAGATCTAGATCTGAGCGGCTCTCATAAATGTTGGAGCACGCTCAGATCTAGACTTAAATCAATATTTCTCTATCTCCCTATATTTCTACCTTACTCCTGAGGGCTCTAGCAAAGCCGCAAAGGAGTTCGGATTCGGATCCAAAATCTTGGCGAAGGTTTCACTCGTGTGAAACTTTCTTCTGCGCGTGGTTGGCTCGGTGACACATGGATTGATCGCCTCGGGATGCGGAGCGGTTCGAGAAGCGTTTCGGGGAGCGGTTCAATGAGCGGCTCGGCGTGAGATGGGGAGCGGCTCGAAAGAAGGTGCAGAATATCTCGCCTGCCCCAGGGTTGAGATTCTGGGTATGTGTTTTATTGGCATTAGTTTAATTTAATCGCAGTAGGTTAAATCCTTCTTGGGATGGTCAGATCCATCCCGAGTTGGCATAGATCTTGGCTAAGGGTCTTATACCTTAGGGATAAGTTAAAATTGTTTAACTGCATGTTAATTAGATTAACAAATCTTTTCGCTGCAAGTTTTTATTTTTATGTCTATGTTTCGTCCGACTTAGGATGGGAATAGAGTTTTTGTGCCCTAAGGGTTCCCCAAAACCCTTCAATTTTTGGGTAACCTCTTTCCACTCTGCATATTTCTTTCCTTATATGCAATGTCTTGAATTTGTGTCTATCTGCTTCATCTGCCTTATCATCATCATAGACACCCTCCCCCGCCTTATCATTCTTCGTCCACGTCATTACCATGTCTAGGAAGGGAAAAGAGATTGCCTCTTCATCATGCAGACATCCCCTACACGACCATTTTCCCTAATCATTCATGGGCATTAACCCAACTTCTGAAGAGCAATCTGTGTGTCTGCACGCCCTGCTTCATCGCCCCATGCGACCTACCCTTTTCACTAATTCCCATATGCTCGAATCTCTCGAACTCTTTAGGGGCGTCAGTAAACTTTTTAACTGCATTGGTTGCGATTTCCTTCTGCGTGCTCATGCCCACACACACCAGAATCTCACAATGAGTTCCTCAGTTCTCTCGAAGTGTCCGATTGTAGTTTCACTATTCGCGCTTTCAACACCAATTTTTCTATGAATTTTGCCGATCTTAACAATATTTTGAATTTCCCTCACCCCGATCGCCATGTTGAATGTTCAACTCACGATCAGTCTGATATCTTTTCTTACTTTCGGGACGATGGTGTTTGGCAACGGTTCACCCGGTATACCACCTTTCCATTGGGAGCACTTGCCTCCTACATCATACATCCATGTTACCGCTTCGCCCATTGCCTCCTTGCTAACACCATCTTCTCCCATGTAGATGTTTCCACGGTGTCTAGGGATGAGCTTTTCTTTCTTTACGCCATGTCCCACGACAAAATCCATGGACATGTCCCTTTGCCCATACACACTGCCCATTGGATCATCCACGAGATTCTATCTGTTATCCGCGCAACTTCTGGATCTATCTGCTGTGGTGGGATGATAACTGTGATTGTCAATTGTGTTTTGTGGCTGCCGCCCGACCTCCCATTTCTACCAGGACGTGGCCGTTTCGATGCGACTACTTGATCGATATCGGTATGCTTACCCCCTTCGGTGAGGAACGTGCAGTCTACCTTTATAGTCCTGACTATACTCCATTTGCCATCCTTCCACCATCATCTTCTGAGCGAATCCCCATTCGCACTTCTCATTTACCCTGGGAGTTCTACCCGGATCCTTGGTATGCCACACTCGTATATTTTTCACCCTTGGAACCTCCCGATTGGCATCCGTGTATCGGTTCACCCGGTGCCATCACTATCCACCATGATCCAGCAATAAATTTCCCGGTGATCCAGCCTGTTGCCCCTCCTTCTCGTATCGGCACACCTTCTGCTTCGTCCTCAGACGATTCCTTCATCCACTATTCCCCACCCTCCTCACCATCTCCCTACCATTCTACCGACAGCAGCTCTGATTGACCTCCCCCTAGCATATCTCTGCATCTCCATTGATCATATCATATTGCTAGCATTGTCATGTTCAGCTTGGGGAAAATCGATTTTTGTGTGTTTTGTCGTTTGATGTAGTGATGGTGTGCATGTTTATATGTGTCATTTGGATGTGCTTTTCTATCTTTCCTTTTGTGTGTTTCTTTTTCTTTATTTTCCAATTTCGTTTGTGTGTTTTCCATGTTCTTCATTATTTTTGAGTCGGTGCGTACCCCCCCATTTTCATTGCCCTTCCGTACTTACTACTATTGCATTGAGGGCATGCAAGTTTCAGCTTAGGGGAGTCGCACTTTGTGCGTCAGTTGTGTCTTTTTCTTCGTTTTTTAGTCGTTTGCATCGTGTTTTTCTTTTTTCTTTCTTTCTTTTTATTCTCCCTCTCCTAGAGATGACCCCACATGATGAATTGCCACAAAAGTATACACACCTAGCATGGCTTCGATAATCACTTTCACTAACCCTAGGAAGCCGAGTCATATTGCATTTCATGCTACGTGGATTCACTTTGCTTTTGTGTGAGTCGTGTGTCGTGACTAGCTAGTTGGTGTGCTTCTACTTTGTGATGTTGATTTATATGCATGTCCTTGGTTGACCCCTAGATTATCATGCTTCGATTTGAATATGCGGTATTTGCTTCTACTGTCTGCTTCTATATGCATGGAATATATATATATCGTATACTTCAATTCGCATGTGTCAGAATTCCACAAATAGGACTAGGATAACCCATTTAGCTTATGCTCTGATTTGCGAGAAATATCTCCTTTGCTCAAGTGTTTAGATTCTGATTTCTTTTTTGTTTTACTTGGTGCAAATCCCCTCGTCGTGTACCGTTCTCCCACTTGGGAGAGTACACAAATGTATAGCCAAAAAATCCAAAAATCGAAAAAAAAAGAGAGAAAAGAAAAAACCCAAAAAAGGAAAAGAAAAGAGAAAAGAAAGAAAAACAATATGTATAGCCAAAAATCCAAAAAAATACAAATACCCAAAACCCAAAAAAAATTTCCGTGTGAATATTTTTCCTATCTACCGAGAATAAAGGGAAGGCGAGAATTTGCACCGAGTGTTCTACTCCACACCTTCTCAATCTCCATCGTTTTCGAACACACTTGGCATATGGACTTTCTAGCGATTATCTAGGCAATAGTGTGGTGATTTCCTAGTCCCTAGCTGTGGAGTCCCCGATACATGATACGCTTCAATTCCCATACTTTTCTCATGCACGCTTGAGCTATTTCTCACCGCTATTTTCGAATCGAATCGATATTTGGGTCATTCCTTGGGTATGTGTATATGGAGCTTTACTGCACAAGGTACATAATGACACCGTCTGATAGCACACGACCACACTCACTCGCGCTTCACCGCGTGGGCCCATGACACTTGTTTGGACTCATATTCCTTGGTTTAGTGTTGTGTTTTGTCGCAAGCTTGCCTCGTGTGGCGTGTTTGATTTTGTTGGCTCTGACGGGTGATCTAGGATTTTGTTTTCTCTCTCTCTCTCTCTCTATCTCTCTCTCTCTCTCTCTCTCTCTCTCTCTCTCTCTCTATTTTTCCCCTCCGAGCTCCTACTCTCACTCGTCTTCCTCGAGGACGAGGAAGGGTTCAGCTTGGAAGATTTTGACGTGTGTTTATATTTTATATATTCACGCATGTCTTCTTTGTGATTTTCTGTTGTTTTCCATCGTTCCGTACCCTTTCTCTTGTGATTTTTAGTTTTCTTTCACTTCTTTGTATTTTTATGTAAATGCAGGAGATTGCCAGAATTGGGGACGTATAAAGACATGAGTCTTCGGAGCAACAGAAGGAGTCACACGCGATCTAGAGGGCCAAACGTCGAAGAAAACCAAGTTTCAGCCCTCAACCGATCGGGTGGACACAGCCACCCGATCGGTTGATGCACGAGTATCCGATCCGGACAGGAGCTGAAGTGAAGAGCAGCTCACCCGATCGGTTCAGTGATCGGGTAAGATCGACAGGGCTCTCTGTCTTTTTGGGCTTAATTCCAACCGATCGGGTGACAAATCATCCGATCGGTTCATCTGTAGCCGCATCTCCCCAATTCTCGAACCGGTCACGCCACCCGCTCAGCTCACAGCCCGGTTGAAGTTTCTGAAGATCGAAGTGACGTGTGTTTATATTTCATATATTCACGCACGTTTTCTTTTGTGTTTCTCCGTATTTTCCGCCGTCTTTTATTCGTTTTCTCGTGTTTTCTCGTTTTCTTTCACTTTTCTTTGTTTCTCCATGTTTGCAGGAGATTGCCCGCGTAGGGGACGTTTAACGACGATATCTCAAGTCCCTGGAGCAACGGGAGGAGTCACGCATGATCCAGGGGGTCAAACGACGAAGATTACATCTTTCAGCCCCTCACCCGGTCGGTTGGTCATCTCCAACCGATCGGGTGATGCACGCATGCACCACCCGGTCTCAGCCGGAGCTCAAGTGGAAGTCACCCGACCGGTTCACAGGCCGGTTCAACGGGGCTGATTCTCCGTCTTTTCAAGCCAAATTCCAACCGATCGGGTGACTCTCACCCGATCGGTTCATCTGTAGCTGATGCTGAGGAGCCGAGACACGGGCACCCAACCGATCCCTTCACCCGATGGCGCCAAGATCCAACCGGTCACTCCAAGAACTCAACCGACCGGTTCATATGACCGGGTGAAAGTCCGCCGTTTTCTGTTTATTATTTGTAACAGATCACCCGATCGGTTGACTTGTCAACCGATCGGGTGACGTTTTTCCTGCGGGTTTGGACCCGAACCATTAGGGTTTCGAAGTGGGGCTATAAATACACGAGGCTGGCCGACTTGAGGGGGCTCTCCTGGAGTTTTTAGGGCTTTTTGCCCCCCTTCTCTTGTGAGGTCTAGGTTAGTTTAGATTAGGGCTTTTGGTTAATAAATTTTGTATTGGATCGTTGGATTCAAACGGAGATAAGTATTTTCTTCTCTCTTTCTCCATTGTTTTGTATTGTGTTAAGTTTTCTTGATGATGAATGTTTGTATGCCTTTTGTGTTGTTGGTTTATATGTTTTTCATCATTGAGTAGTATTGATGAACCCTAATACGGGGTAGGGTAGGATTGATGCTTGGTTGTTTCATTTGACTTGGTTGCATGGCATGTGTTCGATGAAATGCGTCAATGGGGATTTCTAGCAATCTGAGTCCAATTCGTACGACAACACACTAGTTGTGTTGGGGGTTGGGGTCCGGTGCTTGTCCTGTCAAGATCCGCTTCGATGTATTGCTAGAAATCACATTTGACCTATTTGGCCATTAGGGTTACGCGGGGGTGTTTCATTGTCATTGGCGGGAGAAAGACCTCCTCTGACCGTCGGGCCAAGGGGGAATAAACCTGGCGGTTGACTCCCTAGCCATAGCTCATGCCCCTAGTGTAGACATGGAGTCCTCGCGCGTGGGAACGGCTTGGACGAAGTGTTGGGAGATATCATTGTGGCCTTAATGCTCCCGGTTGCGGAAGGTGTTAATGGACATGGGAATGCCCACCGTCCGGAACCGGGAAGGCCTAGCGTGCCTGGCACCGACCGGAATATCGGGCCATGGACGCTAGGTACCACCTTTTGGGGCAATGTCTCACCCTGGATCAAGTCAAATGCCAAGTGTCATGAATGCTCTAGCCCGTGTTGCGGGGATTCATTTCGTGTCCTTTTCATTTCTTTCCCTTATTTCTACACTTCCACCCACATCATCCGCGTAGCTAGCACACGACCTAGGCGAGGCTAGTGCCACTCAAGCCATCCACCTCCCTGAATTTGATAAACCCGCACCCTACACTAACCGTGCACTTGCGGTAAAACGACACAGCGCCCATACCGTAAACGGGGCGCCGGTCACGAAGCCAAAGCAACAAGCAGCTCACCCGATCGGTTGATGCTTCAACCGATCGGGTGGCCGCGATTCTTATAAATAGCTGACCTAGGTTTTCCCAAAAGGGTTGTTATTTTTCTGTCTTTTTCTTGGGTTGTGACGGCTGGAATTTTATTGAATCTTGTAAGTCTTTCGATTATCTTGAAACTTTAATATAGTATTAATATCATTGCTAGCAATTGTTTTCTATTGCCTGATCATGATTTCTACCGTTGAATATTGTTTAGATTGTGTTTTTGCTATAAATTGTGAGTAGTTTCCAAATCTGGGATTTTGGTGGAAACCCCTTCGCAGGTTCTCCCTAAAACAACCATAGGAATAGGATTTCGATAGGGTTCAGGAATTTAGATGGTTACGCAGGTAGTTTCATTGTCATTGGCGGGAGAAAGATCGCCTTTGACCGTCGGGCCAAGGGGGAATAAACTTGGCGGTTGACTCACTAGTCACAGCTCACACCCCTAGCGTAGACATTGAATCCTAGCGTGTGGGAACGACGTGATAAGATGTTGGGAGTAATCGTTGCGAGCTTAGTGTTCCCGGAGTCGGTCAGTGTTAATGGACTTAGGAATGCCCACCGACCGAACTCGGGTAGACCTAGCGTATCATCCTGGGCACCAACCGGAATATCGGGCTTATGGGACGCTAGGTATCACTCTTAGAGGCAACGTCTCACCACTAAACACTAGAATCCAATCGAATTCCTATCTGTCGGTCGTAATAGAGGGGGCACGTGATAGGGTGGAAACCAGAGTCCTAGGTTTCCTTTTATATCGTTTATCCTTTCGTATCCATATTTTGTGACAACCCACCGATCGTTCGAACTAGCTCACCCATTGGGTGAACCGGTTCCTTTCTGACTGCAAGCACAACACACGCCTCCATGAGTTCGACCCCCAAGCCACACTACAACACCGTGCGCTTACGGTATAAATATTTAAATCTGGTATCTCTGATCATACTGCACTTGTATGCTCAAATCTAGGGGACATCACATCTCCGTGCTGTCGAGGGGGCCGGAGTGGGCTTAGAGTGGATTTTTGGGCTCTCGTCGCCACCGTTAGCTCTCTGCAGGCACACATCTCCGTTCTGCTTGGTATTCAGCTCGTGCTGAACCAGATCCTTGCATGCCTACCTCAGCCTCCACCATCAGCACCCCAGCCCATCCCTCAGGAGCCTGTACCCCCCCACCTCCCACCACAGGGAGGTGAGGCCCTCCACTACCAGTCTAGGCACGTACACCTGATGCCTGCCATAATCTTACTGCTCCACCTCTCGCCCAATCATTTTTCTTACCGGCACGTTTTGATCACTTTTTGCTTGGCACTATACTATATATCAGTCCGGGGGAGAGTTTGTACTTCTGGCCCACATTTTTGTACCCATTTTGCATTGTCCATCCATCATTTGCATGCCTGCGGCATCCACCATTTGCATATATCATGTCATATTTTACTTTCTATATTTTTCTTTTTACCATGCATGCATCCACACCCACCCTCCCATATCGTATGCGTCTCGTGCCACACTTAGCACATTGAGGACAATGTGATGTTTAGCTTGGGGAGTGTGTTCACACACTCTTTTTTATTTTCTATATTTTTCACTTTTTCATATTTTTCACTCATTTTCACTCACTTTTTCATTTTCTTGCCATGCATCACGTTTTCTTACTTTTGGAGTGACTTGCATATGTATAGTTAGTTTCTTTTATTTTCTTCTTTACTTCTCCTACTTTCTTTACTAGAGATAAATTCCATATGATGACTATATCTTGGTGTTTGCTTTACTCATGCACGTACAATCTTGTCATGCTATTGTTTTCATTTCTGATATCATATATGATACATTGATATGCATTTGAGAAAAAGAACTTCCATCGCTCATTATATGAGTTTGAATGAAATTTTAGCATCAACTGAGTCTGTGAACTTGTAACGGCCGCTTTCCGACCGTTCGTATTTTTCTGCGTGCACGTGTTTTATCGTGCACGTATTTTATTTGGCTATTTTCGAGCTCCGGCATATGCGATGCGATATGCCGTTGCGAACGTTTTGGGGTGTTGCATTTTATAGTAATTTTTGGGAACGTATTTCACGGCTCGTTTTCTCGCGAAACGACTTTGAATGATAGGGGCGTTTTAGTCATCTGACTCGAAACGCCGTTTCAAATTTTACGTAAATTTTTGGTAGGCGTTACGCACGATCAGGCTCCGTAGATCTGTGCGTCTCGTCTCCACGATCGCCCCGGTAGTTTCGGATTATTTTTCTGACGTCCGGGTTGCGAGATATCGCGCGGATAAATCTCGGCCGTCGATTTCCCAATCAATTCAAATTCGAATTTGTTAGCCAAATCTGGCTATATCTTTTAAATTATTTCATGATTTGTTTCCTAAACTGTTTTCTATTGGCCCTAGACTTATCCCTGGTTGCACCCTCTCCCCCTCTCAATCTCCCACACTTAACCCTATTTTCCCAAGGTGAATATCAAAATTGATATTATTAAAAACCCTACCTATTTTCTCTATTCTTTCACGTGACACCTCAGACTAGGGTTAAGTAATATTTTCTCAGCTGCCGTTAATTTCTTTTTCAAAAGCCCTCAGGCCATTCCCCTCACCCTCACGTTCATCTCCCCCTATCACTCAGGCCGCCGCTCCTCCGATCGACAACAGCCCGCGACCGCCGTGACCTCCCGTCGCACGACCGCCTGAGACATCGACCGGCACCGTCCGACGCCGGCGACTGTCCAGCACGAGTCGCAGGCGCTCCCCGACGCCGACTGTGACCCCCGTCACCGCTGTAGCCCGTACGACGCCGCTCGACGTCGGAGGGTCACCGCTATTGTCTCCCCCTCTCGTACGCCGCCTGCTGCGACGTTCCCCACGCCGCCGTGACGCCGCTGCAGCCCGCACGACCGCCTGAGACCGCCGTCGGAGCCCCGAGCTACTGTGTCACCTTTTCCGATGCCGCTCGACACCTGCAGTCGACGCCGGAGTCTCGCACGGACGCCGTCGATCTCCCCCAAGGTCGGAGACACCCCCGCAGTGCCATTAAGTAGCAGTAACAGTGCCACCCCTCGTTTCCCTTTGCATGATGCACCAACCCTCCGACGTGCACTCGCCCTGCCGTCGTCCGACCAGCGGCGCTACCCCCGGCTGCACCCCACAACCACATCTCCATCGTCGGTAGTCTAACCCGAACCATCGGCCTCCACAGCACGTCTCCACGTCATGGCCTACAAACAACGAAATACGGTGAGTGTTAGATGCATGTGCAGTTCGAAATGCTAGCATATATATAGTTTCTTATATATTCATACAACCTATATTTATACAGTGATATATATACGACATGTTAGTTTGGGCATATAACTGTAATGGCTTACATATGTGTTACATGTTAGTTCATGCATAGAAACGGCTATATATTAATTAATCTTAGTTATATGTGCTCATTCACCTGTGGCCCAATCAATGCCTATTTCTGAAAGGTATGGGTTAGTTAATAAAAGTTTTATGTAGGTCAGCATGTTAGTAGTAGTTAGTTATTGATAATAATTAGATGATAACGAAAATTAACCTGTTAAGTGGTACTGTTGGTATGTTGGGGTTATTATAGCAAGAACTCAGCTAGATGGTTAATTAGTAATATTAGTGTGACAATATGAATCCCATTGAAGAAATCAGTAAAATAGCTAGTAATGTTGTTTTGTTAAGAAAAAGAACGCATGTGTTGAAATTCATTAGTGTGATGTTGAATCGCCTCATGACGCAGAGACAGTCACACTTTCGTTCGACCCCGTGAGCACTAAAGACCAGTGACGAGACGTTCCGGAAATTGGAGTTGTGACGCGATCCGCTACCGCTGCCAGACTTGACGTCGGATCCGTGCGCGATCGCCAAAAGGTTAGTCCCCTAACTCGTAGCACAATCCACCCGTAGCAAAACTGAAAACCTAACTAAAACTGGACAACTACAATTAAATTTACTTTTCTGCACCAGTAAAATGCTGCTCACTGTAGAAATCGACCATCGGACAATTTTCTGTGCATATAGGATAGTGGTTGATCTAGGCTGACAAAAACATCAAATGTGACTTTTGACAAATAGGGTAGTCCCGCCAATCTAGAAACAAACCCTAATAGGACTTGATGAAAATCGTGACCTGACACCGTCGCCATGACCTGTTTCAGACGGACTTCCGCAGACGAGACGCCTGGACGAGACGCTTCGAGAGGACGACACACTCGCCATCACAGGCAAGTGTATCCACTTGCACTTTTGGCCGTGCTTAGGCCTTAGTTGGTTAGAATTGATAACTGTGAACAAATAGAACCGGACGTGAAATGATAGCGTCCGGGACGACTCCTGACGGCTCAGACTTGACGACGAAGTCTGAGCCTGACAACAACAACTTGATATTGTAGGGCTATCATGTGTGTGCGTGTGTATGGACACCCTAGAATAACCCTTCCTGTCTTTTCACGTCCCGTCTAGTCTTGCACAGCCCGCTGGGTAATAGGGCACTCTCTGAGTGATCCCTTGTCCAGATTCACAGCCTACGGGCAATAGGGCACTCTCCAAGCTAGAGAGAGTGATCCCTTGTACGGATACACAGCCTGCGGGCAATAGGGCACTCGCTAAGCTAGAGCGAGTGATCCCTTGTACGGATATCTTGTCTTGTCTTGTCTTGGGGTTTGGGGTTGGGTTGAGCGTGCGCACGGCAAGAGGGTCTGATCCCCCTCGAACCGTAAGGCGTGAACCCTTTCGTGTCTCACTTGTCTTGTCTCGTCTTGTCCCGTCATGTCTCGACTTGTCTTGTCACCTGTAGGCTAGTCCCGTAGTTGGTAGCACACGCTACGACTACTACTTGTCCCGTTTTACTTCCCTGCTACGTTACTTCCTGTCATGTTACTCTGTTATAACCACAACATGATAATCAACCAGTAAACTGTTGTGTAATAGAACCTCAGCATGCTAATCAACCAGTAAACCATTGTTTAAAGTTCGGTGCATTTGCAGTAAAGTCTAACCCTTCTTGTAGACTTTACCTGACGTACAGTTCCTTTCTCTTGGGTACTGTACGTCAGGTGTTCAGCCAGAGTTCGTGGACGAGGAAGACTCACCGGAGTACGTGGAGCTGAGGACGTCGACCCAGAGTACGTGCCCGACGAGGACCAGACCTAGAGGTCTTTTTAGTCGTCACTTTCAGAGGTTACTGCTTTTAGGTTCGCTTTTAAATCCTTGTTACCATGCTTAGGCTTCTTTTTAGACTTTGTACTCGCTGGATATTATATCTCTAATTTAATGAATGCCTTTTCCTTTCTGTACTTCCTATTGTTCCGAATTTTATTAATGCAAGAACCTGGAGATTTTTAAAATGGTACCCTACAGACGCTTATTGGGTCCAAGCTTCACAGCTCCGGCCTAAGCGGGCCTCAGTCACGCTTCGCCTCCACCTTTTTGGGAAGCGGGGCGTGACAAGTTTTAGTGGTGGCCCATACAGGTCATGTAAAAGTTCGGAACAATAAGAGTACCGCATTCATTTAATATCCATGTACATGTCTAAATTAGGTTTTCCCAGTCTTAGATGGTAGGAAGACTTAGATGGACGCCCAGGTTTGATAGTCTGGCGCCTTGGTTAAGATTTAGTCATCCTCTTCCTAGACTACCTTAGCATCCCCATTTGATTCTGATCATGTTAGATTTCTAGAGACATCTTATTTAGTCGTTCGCTCGGGTCCATCGACTTCGGGCCCAGCAGAACGTAACCTTGATTCTCTTAGGAACTTTATCTTTAGGTGCCAATTATAGACTAGCTCATTAGGAAGTCTTAGAGCTGAGTTATCCTAATCCTTAGACGACCCGATAATTAGGACCCCTGACTTCTATCGTCTCTTTGACCATTACACTTTTGTGTTATCTGCCATAGAGTCCCATCATAGCTTCCGTAAATCATATCATGTGTGTAACCGTCATGCGAGCATCTTTCTTTTCTCCCGATTCACGTGATCGTTTCCTGACGATCATCATAGATCCTTTGAATCTTTCTCTTTGCCAATTTTGCCTCCTCTAAAAGTATTTTCGAAATTCCTTATTCAGTTTCTTCGTTCAGCTTAATTTCTTTGAAAACCCCTATACTACATATTTAAAATTTCTTGTTTTTCGGTTGAATTAAAATTCTTTTATTGACTTGAAACCTTCTTGGTCGTAAATTCTTAAGTTACTATCTCGTACTCGCTTTCGAATCATTATCTTTCGAATTTCGGATTTAAAACTTTTTACCATTTTGAAAATTCAATATTATTCTTTTTATAAAAACTACCAAAATTTCTAACCACTTAACGTACATACTTTTTTTTAAAATATTTTCTAAACTAGAGGGAATTCCAATTATTTTATTATTATTACTATACCAGTTCTATGTTCTTCGTGACCACATTTCAAAATCTTTGTCAAACTTAATTTCATTTGCAAAACAATCGTTTCTCACCCTATCCTTCCTTCCTTCGTCTTACCTTTTTCCAAAAATTTTAATTTTCTTCAGCTGCTCACTTTTAAGTGTATATATATATATATATATATATAGAATAATGGCTATCATACGCCATATGAGAGCTTCTCTCATACGCCCTCTCACATAAAGCACACAAGTACAACCAAGTACAAGCCCATGTGGGCTTGTACTTGGGTGCTTTATGTGAGAGGGAGTATGAGAGAAGCTCTCATATGGCGTATGATACCCATTAATCCCATATATATATATATATATATATATATATATATATATATATATATATATATATATATATTTATTTATTTATTTATTTATTTATTTAAAGGTATAGGATACCATGTTTTGCACAAAATCCTTCTTCCATCGTTAGATCATTTTTAGCAATATTTTTGTCCCATCCATCCGATTATCTTCTTATCCTCGCCTTACCTGACTTCGTTCCTTCGATCTTGTTTCGTGTCGTTTTTGGTTTCGGCCTCCCTCTTGTATGTAGACATCAGCGCCTGTAGTTGCCTATGTCATCCCTAGCTAGGAGTAGGCCCTTGGTAGGTGATGTTGTCGTGATGCATGAGTGTAGGTAGAGTGTGTAGACTTGTATGAGTGTGTGTTCTTTAGGATCCCGATGATTGCCTTTTTGAGTCTTGAATGTGTACTCAGTATTAACCATGATATGATTGAAGTTGTTTGAATGACGGTATTCATACGTATATGAATAGGGTCATAGCAGGCAATTTCCTTAGTCGTAGTTTTTCGCGATTATAGAATAGTTTATCTTTGACTGCATGTGATTGTAACAAAACCTTGTTTTTCTTTTAAACCAACCCTTTAAAGTTTTTGAAATTAGCTCACAAAATCACAGATCAATTGTCCTTCCTCATCCATTACCACGACCCCACACGTTTTTCCAAATGTTTTAAAAATGTGTCATTGGTTTTAAGTTTCCCTTTCTCTTCCCTCTCTCTCCATTTAGAAATGTTATGTTATGGTTGTTAAAGTTTTGGGTCTAGCTATTATTGTTGTAGGATTTTGTTTGCAGGTAGGCTCAGGGAGAGATGAGATTTGTTATAGCAATGATTGACCGATTTTAGAATAATAGGATATTGGAATAGATTTCTTTCGGATGAAAAGAATGGGTTGTCCAAGACTTATTTATAAAACCGAAATGTGACGGACTCAATGGAGAATTCTGGTTGAATGAGATTATATGCGTGAAGATGAGGACTTATCGGATATGAGGCTTAGACGAATGGTAGGTAGGGATGGCTACAGAGTATGGTATGAGTTAGGATGATCATGAGATGGAGTAGAGCTTTTATTAGCATCGAGACTTGATTGTTAAGTTGACGTGAGAAGAAATTGGGAGTAAAACGACGTGTTGAGATAAATGGATGGTTAGGTTGTCGGATTTAATATTGGTTGAAAATAATTATAATAAGTAGGAGGAGATGTGATTTTTGATAGTTAAATTATTTGGCGGATAAATTTATGAGAAGATATGACAAGGAATACATTAAGGACACGGCGATTGTTAATTTGTGAAAGGTATGAAGAGATAGACAAACGTTCGTCTTGGATTGGTGAACGACTAGAACATAAGTTTAGCGATTGATTAATATTGGGAAGAGATTGAGAAAAATTTAAAGATGTTATAGAGGGATGATGTTTAGTGGAGTGGTATGGCATGAGAAGATGATTATTATCCTTTTATGAGAACCTGGGGTTGTAATTTGAACAGCAGTGAGGGGACTATAGTTAAGTGTTAGGATGTGAGATTAGTCGTGGCTTTATCCAGAGAAAAGAAGGATTTTGATGGATTATTGGAGGAACAATGTTGAAGTTATAGGATTAGATACCATTGTGTGGAGGATGGGAGTTATAGGCTTAAGTATTTATGGATTTTATAATTAGTCTTAGTATAAGTGATTCCGAGGACGGAATCATTTCTAAGGTGGGTAGAATGTAACGGCCACTTTCTGACCGTTCGTATTTTTCTGCGTGCACGTGTTTTATCGTGCACGTATTTTATTTGGCTATTTTTGAGCTCCGGCATATGCGATGCGATATGCCGTTGCGAACGTTTTGGGGTGTTGCATTTTATAGTAATTTTTGGGAACGTATTTCACGGCTCGTTTTCTCGCGAAACGACTTTGAATGATAGGGGCGTTTTAGTCATCTGACTCGAAACGTCGTTTCCAATTTTACGTAAATTTTTGGTAGGCATTACGCACGATCAGGCTCCGTAGATCTGTGCGTCTCGTCTCCACGATCGCCCCGGTATTTTCAGATTATTTTTCTGACGTCCGGGTTGCGAGATATCGTGCGGATAAATCTCGGTCGTCGATTTCCCAATCAATTCAAATTCGAATTTGTTAGCCAAATCTGGCTATATCTTTTAAATTATTTCATGATTTGTTTCCTAAACTATTTTCTATTGGCCCTAGACTTATCCCTGGTTGCACCCTCTCCCCCTCTCTATCTCCCACACTTAACCCTATTTTCCCTAGGTGAATATCAAAATTGATATTATTAAAAACCCTACCTATTTTCTCTATTCTTTCACGTGACACCTCAGACTAGGGTTAAGTAATATTTTCTCAGCCACCGTTAATTTCTTTTTCAAAAGCCCTCAGGCCATTCCCCTCACCCTCACGTTCATCTCCCCTATCACTCAGGCCGCCGCTCCTCCGATCGACAACAGCCCGCGACCGCCGCGACCTCCCGCTGCACGATCGCCTGAGACGTCGATAGGCACCGCCCGACGCCGGCGACTGCCCAGCACGAGTCGCAGGCGCTCCCCGACGCCGACTGCGACCCCGACACCGCTGCAGCCCGTACGACGCCGCTCGACGTCGGAGGGTCGCCGCCATCATCTCCCCCTCTCGTACGCCGCCTGCTGCACCGTTCCCCGTGCCATCGTGACGTCGCTGCAGCCCGCACGACTGCCTGAGATCGCCGCCGAAGCCCCGAGCCGCTGTGTCACCGTTTCCGACGCCGCTCGACGCCTGCAGTCGTCGTCAGAGTCTCGCACGGACGCCGTCGATCTCCCCCGAGGTCGGAGACACCCCCGCAGTGCCGTTAAGTAGCAGCAGCAGTGCCGCCCCTTGTTTCCCTTTGCACGATGCACCAACCCTCCGACGTGCACTCGCCCTGCCGTCGTCCGACCAGCGGCGCTACCCCCGGCTGCACCCCACAACCACATCTCCATCGTCGGTAGTCCAACCCGAACCACCAACCTCCACAGCACGTCTCCACGTCATGGCCTACGAACAACGAAATATGGTGAGTGTTAGATGCATGTGCAGTTCGAAATGCTAGCATATATATAGTTTCTTATATATTCATACAGCCTATATTTATACAGTGATATATATAAGACGTGTTAGTTTGGGCATATAACTATAATGTCTTACATATGTGTTACATGTTAGTTCATGCATAGAAACGGCTATATATTAATTAATCTTAGTTATATGTGCTCATTCACATGTGGCCCAATCAATGCCTATTTCTGAAACGTATGGGTTAGTTAATAAAAGTTTTATGTAGGTCAGCATGTTAGTAGTAGTTAGTTATTGATAATAATTAGATGATAACGAAAATTAACCTGTTAAGTGGTACTGTTGGTATGTTGGGGTTATTATAGCAAGAACTCAGCTAGATGGTTAATTAGTAATATTAGTGTGACAATATGAATCCCATTGAAGAAATCAGTAAAATAGCTAGTAATGTTGTTTTGTTAAGAAAAAGAACGCATGTGTTGAAATTCATTAGTGTGATGTTGAATCGCCTCATGACGCAGAGACAGTCACACTTTCGTTCGACCCCGTGAGCACTAAAGACCAGTGACAAGAAGTTCCGGAAATTGGAGTTGTGACGCGATCCGCTACCGCTGCCAGACTTGACGTCGGATCCGTGCGCGATCGCCAAAAGGTTAGTCCCCTAACTCGTAGCACAATCCACCCGTAGCAAAAATGAAAACCTAACTAAAACTGGACAACTACAATTAAATTTACTTTTCTGCACCAGTAAAACGCTGCTCACTGTAGAAATCGACCATCGGACAATTTTCTGTGCATATAGGATAGTGGTTGATCTAGGCTGACAAAAACATCAAATGTGACTTTTGATGAATAGGGTAGTCCCGCCAATCTAGAAACAAACCCTAATAGGACTTGATGAAAATCGTGACCTGACACCGTCGCCATGACCTGTTTCAGACGGACTTCCGCAGACGAGACGCCTGGACGAGACGCTTCGAGAGGACGACACACTCGCCATCACAAGCAAGTGTATCCACTTACACTTTTGGCCGTGCTTAGGCCTTAGTTGGTTAGAATTGATAACTGTGAACAAATAGAACCGGACGTGAAATGATAGCGTCCGGGACGACTCCTGACGGCTCAGACTTGACGACGAAGTCTGAGCCTGACAACAACAACTTGATATTGTAGGGCTATCATGTGTGTGCGTGTGTATGGACACCCTAGAATAACCCTTCCTGTCTTTTCACGTCCCGTCCCGTCTTGCACAGCCCGCTGGGTAATAGGGCACTCTCTGAGTGATCCCTTGTACAGATTCACAGCCTGCAGGCAATATGGCACTCTCCAAGCTAGAGAGAGTGATCCCTTGTACGGATACACAGTCTGCGGGCAATAGGGCACTCACCAAACTAGAGCGAGTGATCCCTTGTACGGATATCTTGTCTTGTCTTGTCTTGGGGTTTGGGGTTGGGTTGAGCGTGCGCACGGTAAGAGGGTCTGATCCCCCTCAAACCGTAAGGCGTGAACCCTTTCGTGTCTCACTTGTCTTGTCTCGTCTTGTCCCATCACGTCCCGACTTGTCTTGTCACCTGTAGGCTAGTCTCGTAGTTGGTAGCACACGCTACGACTACTACTTGTCCCGTTTTACTTCCCTGCTGCGTTACTTCCTGTCGTGTTACTCTGTTATAACCACAGCATGCTAATCAACCAGTAAACTGTTGTGTAATAGAACCTTAGAATGCTAATCAACCAGTAAACCGTTGTTTAAAGTTCGGTGCACTTGCAGTAAAGTCTAACCCTTCTTGTAGACTTTACCTGACGTACAGTTCCTTTCTCTTGGGTACTGTACGTCAGGTGTTCAGCCAGAGTTCATGGACGAGGCAGACTCACTGGAGTACGTGGAGCTGAGGACGTCGACCCAGAGTACGTGCCCGACGAGGACCAGACCTAGAGGTCTTTTTAGTCGTCACTTTCAAAGGTTATTGCTTTTAGGTTCGCTTTTAAATCCTTGTTGCCATGCTTAGGCTTCTTTTTAGACTTTGTACTCGCTGGATATTATATCTCTAATTTAATGAATGCCTTTTCCTTTCTGTACTTCCTATTGTTCCGAATTTTATTAATGCAAGAACCTAGAGATTTTTAAAATGGTACCCTACAGACGCTTATTGGGTCCGAGCTTCACAGCTCTGGCCTAAGCGGGCCTCAGTCACGCTTCGCCGCCGCCTTTTTGGGAAGCGGGGCGTGACAGAACTATTATTGTATGCCCCTCGTAGAAAACACACCAGGCTTCACGCATTGATCGCCTATACTTGGAGTACTGCTTTGTCTTTCTATTATCACTTCTTTTTGCATGAAATGTGCTCTGAGCTTCCAGGTTAAATGAATGATTGCCATTTGATATGATTGGATTATTTTACCTTTCTGTTATCAAACAGAGTAGATTAAATTACCCTGCTGAAGTTATTGTGCACATACAAAGAGTGAACCGATCGTTATGTATATTTCTTTCTCCACATGTCTTAAACATCATTTCTATACTTATAGTTGTTGGTGAATCTCCCCTAGTGAATCCTATATTTGCATCTTCCCCATGCTAAAAAGAATAAGCTCCATGAATCCCAAAAAAAGAAAAAAAAATATATTCATATCCTTTTATCTTAGTTGGGATTGTTCTTGTGTATAAAAAAGAGAAAAGAAAAAAATGGCAGTTCTATTGTACATACACAATCCCATCTTTCCTCTTTTCTTTCTTCTTATTTTTCTTTGGAGCCACAATAATTTGGGAAAAAGACGTATTTACATATTTGATGCCACCACGCTTATAGATAAGCTTGGGGGAGGGGATCCAATGACGTATGAGAGAGTGACTACATATATGTGCATAACAACCTAAGCTAAGTAATTTTTGATACTTATGGAGACTACTTAGAGTATAACGACGTCCATGAATCGAATATTGGCATGAAATTCATGAAAACCATCTTTTTCTATTCTTATCGATTTGAAATGTGTGATATCTCTTATACTCCAAGTAGAAGCGGTCAATTGAAAACTGTGTGATCTATGATTGTGTTTATCGTTTTACATGCCCTTGATGATGTTGATTCTAAAATGATTTCATGTTTCATATGATTTTCGACGTTCTTAGTTTTTTTATCAAAAGCACCGATATGAAATGGTATCAAAGTGAAAATCTTTAGCATGTTTATATTCATTGGTCGTGCTATTTGAGTGTGCAACTCCAAGTTCTGAGAGAATGATCTAGCATCTTCACCTCTTCATCTTCGTTTTCGCTCATCCCTTTTCTTTATTTTTATTCGCCAAGTTCTCCTTTCTACTCATCTTCCTCGAGGACAAGTAAGAGGTAAGCTTGGGGGATTTTGATAGGCTCATATTTTACCCCTTTTTCTGCATATTTTCATGCCATTTCGATTGCTCATATCGTGATTATCATGATTATTTGACGATGTTTTGATACTTTTCACTATTTATTGTTTTTCATCTGATTTCAGGAGATATGTAGCAATCAGGTGCAATTTGGAGCCTAAAGGACTTGCACACGTGCCGGAGCATCGCTCATGATAATACCATAGAGTTAATGACACTGGAGGATGAGTGGAAGAAAAAGGGCGTCAAAGGAATCGACGAGGAAGCAAAAAGGAGCAGAAATGAGCTCTGAAACAGGCCACTCGGCCAAGCAAGGCAGTTCACTCGACCGAGTGACGCAGCCTACTCGGCCGAGCAAGACTGACACGACGACATCTGCCAGCCTGAGTATCACAATATAATTGGCCGAGTGGTGAGTTCCACTCGGCCGAGTAAGAACTCCACTCGCCCGAGTGGAGGCCAAAATTTCGAAGAGAGCCAAGCCAACTTCTCTGTTTTTCTAGATGATCTGTAGATTAACGTATTCGGTCGAGTCAGAATTCTCTCTCAGCCGAGTAATACTTCCACTCGGCCGAGTGGCACAGACGACCAGTAGGAAAAACTAGTGTTTCTAGCGGCGCAGGGACAATTTGGTCTGCACTTTTTGATTCTTTTGGGCATGTATTTAAGCCCAATTTTGTCTCCAGCCCTAGGGGAGACCAGATAGACTTCTTAGAACTATTTTTCCTTAGTTTCTAATCATAGTTAAGCTTTTGTATTGGCGAGAGATTGAAGATCGGATCTTAATTTTCTATTGAAAGCTTTTTTGGTGACGTTGGTTTGTCTTGATCTCTTACAAGTTTTGATTTTTATGCTATATCTCTTATTGAATCTTGATTGCATGATGAATTCCATTATTGATCTTATTTTCCTATCGATTTCTAATATGATTTGTGAGTAGTTCCTTTGCTCTAGGGCAAAGGGATAAACCCTATGGATCTAATGTTTGAATTGTGAGATCCATTGAATTGCTATGCTATTACGCTTGATTGAAAGGTTAGATCTTGATTGATTTACTACGGATGGATATGGATTTCTCTTGGATCTCATGAGCTCGACAGAAGATCTTGATCAAAGGAAAGCCCTAGATATTCGATTTAGGTTTACAACCGAAATTTCCTAGATTTGGGGCGCGACGGCGACCAAATCAAGCATTTTTATTGTTCTCCTATTCTCATATTCGTTGCACGACAGTGAATGGATACAAACTATCAAGACCTAGATCTGAACTCAAGTTGTACGACAGTGAGCTTGAGTTTGGATTGGACAAGATTTTCGATCTTAATGCTAGTAGTCTAGACTAGGCTTGCACGACATCAAGCCTCCAGTTTAGAGTGCTATAGACCTACAATAGCGCGACAACATGAATTGGTTCTCCAATTAGTTGCGGCATTCTTCACATTAACTCGAGTTTGATTGCATGGTATTTCATAACTCACGTCGATGACTTGAAAATCCATTGTGTGGATTTCCTAGCCCTAGACATCTTTATTATATTGAATTTGCATTGTTACTCAAACGATTGTTACACCATCCATTCTCAAACGACTTTTCCACCAAATAGCTTAGTAACCAAAATAGAGTATTATCATTAGTCCTCCATGTGATTCGATGCCCGCTTACCACTTAACCGTGCACTTGCGGTAAAGTTACATTGTTTTCTGGGTGTATATCCGGAAGCGATCAGTAAATGATAAGCTTGCAAGGTATTGGTGATGGCAAAATGTATAGCTCAGAAAATAAAATAAATTCTTAAGCAACAGTCCTAACAAACCAAACCTAAAGATTCTAACACTCTCTTCTAACTTAAAATAAAAATTGTCCTCAATGTGGAAAAAGTATTAGATCTCGGCAAAAGATCCTAGGAATGAAAGCATAAATAAATAAAAACATACTAAGAAAGCAACTAAATATAGAAATTTTTATTTTATTTATTTACACTATTGGATAGAAAACACTCGTAGCAAAAGGCGGATCTCGAATATCCAATGGTGGAGGCAACTACTCTATCAGACCCTTTCGCCCTCCACTAGATGCTTCAGAACTAGGCATCCACCGGCCTTCTTGGATTCTAGCAATGCAGCTCCAAGTGTCTCCTTAGAATAGTACATGTCCAGTGGGAGACGAGCTGCATCAATCCAAGCAATGTCCTCAAGCCCTGCAAAAGCATTCCAAAATGGGTCGTCAAAATAAATAAAGGAATTTAAAAGTAAATGACGACAATCTAAATCTAAAATGTAGGGAGTTCAAAATTGAGATTCAGAAATGCAAGGTATGAGATTGTGGGAACTTCCCTGAATGGTGTCGCTAGGCGTGGTTTGGAGCAATGCCTCAGGAGGAGGGGAAAGTGGCTACAGATGCAAATCTGAAGAAAAAGGAAACGCATGCCTGTTGTAAACCATTTCACATTCACCTTTGCTATCACCATCCTCGCTATCAAGGATTATAAGCTCTGCAGTCATCCCCAAGCTATGCGGTCTGTCCTGAAAATCATCGCAGACGATGGCCTGGTACATATTCTGAGGTGAAAGGTAAAAGTCTTGTTGCACTATAGTAAGGGAAGGTATGGCTCAGGCTCCACTATGGTCTATAAGTTTGCTTCCTCACACATATCCTCCTCCCTATCATCAAAGTACACCCTCTCGGTAGTCTGTCCCAAGTACTTGTATACCTTAAGATGGGAAGGTGAATCTGAAGGAAAATAGGTCTCAGGCTCTCCAATGTCATCAATATCACTTTGGCCATCGATCACCTCCACTTCAACATCACCTCCGACATAAAAATGTATCGTGTCACCCACATGGTCGACATGTACCCCTTCATCCATCTCCTCTAGCCCAACAAGATATGATCGTTCAGCTTCCTCTACTTGGCTCCAATGCACCCCATCATCCTGTTCTCCTTGGTATTCCATAGGGTCACATTGGAACGAGCTCACAATTGGCTCCTCAGGCTGGCCCTGGACCTATTGAAATGCATCCTCATACTCAGCTAGGTCCCTAAAGTACCACCCTGCATCCTCGGTCGAATAAGCATAATTTCGCATTACAGCTCATCTACACGAAAACTCGTGTAGAAGGCTACAACCCAATGTAGAAAATCTATAGGAGATGATCCTCATGGAAGCTATGGCATGGGCACGCAAGTATCAAACCATCGAACCTCTACCAAACCTTATGGTATGCCTCTCCATCAAGTTGGGTAAAGTTCGCAATATGCTGTTCCATGGCCTACTACCCATGTACCTGCTCTAAAAAAATAGAAAAGAACACTCGAAGAAATTCAGCCTGAAAAGACAACCACGTAAAATATGAGTCAAGAGACAACGAATCAAACCACAATCTAGCATTATCTTGCAAAGAAGAGGGAAAAACTCTAAAATATATGCTAGCATCAAAAAATTTCCACCAATACATGAGAATATCCATTCTTTCTCCCACTCCGAACCATAGAACGGTGGGAGTGGGATATCCTCTAAATCAATGCAAGGAGAGTTTGAAGAAGACACCATTCTTTTAGAAATAAAATGACTCAAATGTGTAAAATAAATAATGACGAAAAATAAGTGAAAAATAAAGAATCGAAAAGACTCACACTAATAGTAGGAAGTATCTCGTCAAAATTTGCAAAATCAATCAAAAATGTAATTGCAAAAACCGTTGTCCTTGGTAAGGGAGCCAAATTGATTGAGGCATCTCAAAAGTGTTGAGAGCTACTACCAAGTATAGGAGGTCGACAATGCAATTAATTTCTGTGAGACTAGGTCGGATCATGTGGACAAGTCGTTTTGCAATCGCAAGTTCAATTAACTAAGGAAGGGCAATGGCAAAGCAATAACCAACTAAGTTAACGTTGGAGAAAGAGTGTGAAAATGTGAGATGAGACCATATACCAAATCGACACCCTAGAGTAGAGGAAATCGCAAACGTAGGTTCACCTATTAGATAAAGAGATAAGAGGAAATGTATGTACTAAGGGGTCATCTAGGGTTAATGCTAGTTGTGATTTCAATAATATCCCTCTCGGTTTCTATCCCCTCTCGAGGCATCTCACCCTTCTCAGAGCTTGCACAAGTGCCCTTATCATAACATTCAACCCCTGGCACAAAGTGCACAAAGAAAAATCTGTTAAGTTTCTCTCCCCTCTTGAGGCATCTCATCCTTACTTGGTTAGTCCTGTCGGGTCATCACCAAGCATGTGTAGGGATGAATAACACAATGAGATATTAAACACGTGCATGAGACAAAGAAATCAAAACATCACAATAAACCCTAAAAATCACCCAAAGCATATACAAAGGTAGATTCAAGCCATAATAACAATAAAAGAAGAATATTTACTCAAGAACATCATCCACCATAGTGTTACAAGGCTACAAATCAAAATACACAAATTAGGGGAAAGAAGATCACCAAGGATTTCTCTAAGGAATATACAAACTCTCTACCAAGATGTGCTCCTGCAAGATCTAGCTCCAATAGGTTTCCCTTTGCTTGCTCCTCTAAGACCAAACCCTAAAATGAAGATGAATTCGAATAAAATGATAATAAATGGAATGGGTTAAGAGATGAAGAAGAAGCCCTAGAAATAACCTCAGTTTGCAGGCTGAAGAACACCCAAACGAGTCAAGAAGAAAATCAAACTCAACCCCGCAACTAAACCCCAGTAAATATGATTCAGCGCGACCGTATTACGATGTAAAACGGTCGTGTAGATGGCCTGATGCGTGGCCTCATCACCAATCGACGAGGTCACGTCAAATGATGCCATCGTGTAAACTCGGATTCATAGCATCGATGCGGTCACGTCACATGATCGATGCGGTTGTTTAAGGTCCCCGAACTTACTGCCAATTCTTCTCTCTTTTTCTCTCGACTGACAGATCAACGCTGTCGTTTGGCTTTGACGAAACGACCGCGTCAATAACGTTATGCTCCAGCCCATCTGCCATAAGATCGACACGACCATGTCGATAACGACATGGTCGTGTCGCGACCGTGCTTGCATGGGGTCAATGGTCTCTACTACTGCTACTCTGCCGAAGATCCACACGATCGTGTGAATTGCACCATACGACCATGTGGGACATTTAATCCCAAATATTGTGTCGATTGAGCTCGAGAAAATCCAAGAAAATTCCTAAAATATTACAAAATAAACCAAGACACAGATAAGCCATACAAACTTAGTTTTGTGCAAAAATAAATGATTAGCTCCAAAATATGAGAATATCAATAATATGCAAGTAATGAAGCTAAAATACTAGTAATACATGCACAAAAACTAATGAAATGGGGGGGGGGAATAAATATACAATTTTTACCCCGAATCAATCGAAACATATAGAAATAAGTTTTGTGCAAAATGATCTTTGAATACGTTTGAAAAATATTTTGAAATCGTTAAATGCATCATTTTTATTTTCCAAAAACAAAACCCACGTAAAACATGAATAAAACATAAACTATAACAAATGCATACTTGCTACCGTTAAGAGAGGAAAGTCTTGAGGGACTAATTAGATCCATGTGGAGGCATTCTAATGGTCTTCTAGAGTCAAGTACCCATATACTCTTAAAAGTACTCTTATGCAACTTTTCATGCTGACAAAATTCACAAATCTTTTCTAACTAAAATCGTATTTTGGGTAAACCCCGTACCAAATCATTCATACATATATTATTCATGTTCGTAGTATTCACATGCCCAAATCTTCTATTCCAAAGAAGAGGGTCACATGAAGATGCTACTAAACATACTTTTGAATCATAATCGCATAAGCATACTGTATAGATATCATCCCTACGCTTACCTCTAATTAATACATGTTGCAAGTAATCATCTATTATACATTTGACAGTGATTTTTGAATCCTAAGGCTGACTAGGACAAGCGGACTAGGAAAAAGAGGTTGATAGAAAGACGGTCAGGATTAATTCTGGGGGAAAGAACGGTTAAGATGGGCTTTTGTAAAAATTTTAGGGTAAAAACTTTTGAATTTCAGAGTGAAAGTCTTTACATGTTGCGTGGAAAGCATCACGTCTTAAATGCCTGCAGCCTTTATGCAAGTATAAACACAAAGGTCCCTTCAGTTCCTTCCGTCATAATCTCTCTTCACACCCCCCAAACCTCAGATGTTCACCCTATCCAATGACCGAAGTCTCTCCATCTCCCCCACCCCCAAACCGCATAAACACAAAGGTTCATCCGGCTCCCCCGACCTCACATCCTCCCTTCCAAAAACCAAAGCTACACAGAACGCTCTCTATCTCTCTCTTTCTCAGTGACCGATCTCTCTCCTCCCTCCCTTCCCCCTAACAACCTCATCTGTGCAGAAACTGCTGCGATTCTGCCTTCCACGATCCCTGCGAGGAAAGCGAAGGGACTGTGATCTACGACGACCAGACCACAGGTTACTTAATTTTCTTCCTACCGATCATTATGCAGAATGGGTTTTGTTTTTGATACAATTTTGATTTCGGAAAAGAACTGGTGTGTTTGCACGATTGAGAAGGAAATTCAAAGACCCACCGGGATTGTGTTCTCATGGGGGGGACAATTATGGGGGGAAATTCAAAACCCCCACTCTTCTCTCTCAAAAATCCAACCATTAAACATTCTCTCTCTAAAGTTGTGTTTGCAAGGCATTCTCTCAGCTTGGGTTTCTAGATTACAACAATTTTAATGAGCAAAAATCTTAGCTTGGTTTACTAATGTGTTTGATTTTCCCTTCCAATTTTGCTTTTTGGATCAAAAAAATTCAAGGAACAAAAATCTGAGATTCAGATTATTAAGCTAAGTGATTTTTTCCCCTCACCTTTGGTTTCTGGATCAGAAAAACTTTAAGGTTTTACCCTTTGTGATTTTTTAAACCACAATGTGTGAGCTCTAATGTAATAGTGAGTGATTTTCCCCCCACCGCTTCTGTTTTCTGCTCTAATGTGTGTGCTCTGATGTAAGGTAAGTGATATCAAATAAACTTCTCTGTTAATTTCCTATTAAAACATCATAAAATTGCAACGGTTTTCTGCTCAGATTTTTTGCTCTAATGTTTGTGCTCTGATGTAAATATGAGTGATTTTACATCCTCTCGATCAAAAACTCATCTTTAGTTTTCTGCTTTTTATCTGTGTGTTCTGATGCATTTTTCTTTTAATTTCATGTTAAAAATCATAAATTGCAAGCAATAATATACCTCTGCATCTATCTTTGTCAGAATCACCCCCAAAGCCGAAGTCTTCCTCTTCCAGGAAGTGGGCGACCTAATCGCATCAATTAGTAACATCTTAAAACAAGTGGCAATTTCATAAAGTTGTTCTGATCCAGAATTCCATAAATTTTTTCTGATCAGGTTCATAAAAAGCAAATTTTCCTGCTCTGATGTCAAGCATGATCCTGGGGTTGAGCCCAGAAAGGTGTCGATTGTGTTGGATGTTACTCCAACTCAAGATGACAACCAAACCCAACGACCTGTTTCTAAGCA
The DNA here is from genome assembly GCA_030789695.1 of Scilla litardierei. NCBI lineage: Eukaryota > Viridiplantae > Streptophyta > Magnoliopsida > Asparagales > Asparagaceae > Scilla > Scilla litardierei. The sequence goes on from CM061142.1 coordinate 324,698,498, forward strand.
TTCACCCTACCCAACTCCATTGAAGTTGATGGATGAAATGGAGACTCCTGGCACCATTTATCCACTTAGTTATGAGAATCTGAGAAGGAAGAATGCTATGTTTACCCTATTTTGAACACTGTGGAAAACCTAAACCAACGGACTGGACTAAGAGATGGTTCCAAATAGATTTGCTAGCCACAGTGGGTGGAACACATGCCCCTTGCCTCATCTCCTAATAATCAAAAGGATAAGAGGAGTCTAAACATGGACGAATTTGATAAAGAGAACTATTGTTCTTTGGTAAAGAGAATGAGAAGTCTGACACCACTTTTAGATTCAAGGTGGAAGGTAATGGCCTGTTCTTTTGGCCGAACGTTGGGAGAGAAACTGCAATTTATTACTGTTCATGAACTATTCACCGGATTCCCCTGTTCTTTTTCCCCTGCATGTTCTTTTGGTCAATTGGAAAATTGAGATTCTAATCCTATGTGGCATGTGACAGTCGGAATCTTGGGGGATGTTGCAATCCTGCGTTTTTGCTTGGATTACAGCTGAATCTCACCCTCTCTCTCTTCCCAGCCAATAGGAACAGCCTCTCTTCTTCTTTTTTTTGTTGCGCTTTCCTGGCGTGAGAACCCAGGGCCCTGCTATATAATATATGGGATTAGTTTAGTTTATTATAAATTAGATTACTTAATTAATAATTTGGTTAGTTAATTGGTTAGTTAATTAGTCCGTTATTAATAGTTAATAAGTCTGTTATTAATTAGTTAGTTAATTATATTTATTTATTAGTTTAGTTTATTATGAACTGAGAAATATTTTTATTTTAAATTAGATAATTAACTTATAAATGTTTTAGTTTAAAACTAATAAGTTAAATAATAATAATTTTTAATTATTTCAATATCGTGGGCCCCACAATCCAACTTTCTTTAACAAAAGAACACACTACACGGAGTGGACCCCACCTCAACTTTCCAACTCCACAATCCAACCACACTTTCCAACAAAAGAACACATTACACACAAATTTCTCTCTCATCAGATTCCTAACTTCTCAACTTTCTCAATTATACTTTCTTACAAAAGAACAGTCCCTAACTGCGAGCCCAGAGAGTCAATAGCTTTTGTTTCCTGGTTTATCTCAATGTTTAAAGCCTCTACCAGGACATGAGAGAAGTCAGAGTGAGAGTAATGCAATGAAATATTCCGGGCCAGAGCGAAATCCCGAAGTGGACAGACCGATATTTGGGGTTGTTGAGGATGTGGATGATCCATCTAAGGTCACACCCAAGTGGTGGGGAGGTAAAGGCATTCCAAATACAACCACCAAGTACAAGGAGGTATATTTTCTGCATTCTGCACTTAAGCTTCCAGCATACTTTCTTTTCTTCTAGCATACTTTTTTTGCTATGTCTGTTAATTTTTTTGTTAAGCTGAAGTTTCCTCTTCCCCTTTAAATTTTTCCCCTTCTAAGATGTAAATGAGAGTTTTTTTTGCTTAAATCTGATGTTATGAATTTTTCTAATACAGTTCCATGGGTAGTGATCTGGTTAGCTAGGTTGTTTTAAAAACAATTTTGACTAATGAACAACTTTACATCATATTAGAGCAAAAAGGTGAGCTAGGTTGTTCTATAAACAACTTCGACTAATGAATTTTTCTAATACAGATTAGAGTAAAAAGGTGACCTGGTTCATTAATCAAAATTTTAGTCAAAATCCATTAATCAGAATTTTGTAGAAAAATCTCTTTCATGACTAATGAACCATATTTCTTCATTAAATTAGAGCAAATAGATGAGCAGTGTTTTAGTGATTTACAATTCCAGAAAGTTTTTCTAATCAAGTTCAGAAAAGGCAAATTTTTGATGCTTTTTATGGTTTAATATGTTCATGAGCTTCCTTCTTCTGACCCACGTCAGAGGTCCCCATGTCTCCGACAAAGCTGCCACCTCAATGTCGATGATCAGTCTATCGCATTCCCTCTCCTTCCTGTTGGTCAGTCTAAGGTGATTTTTTCTGATGCTTTTTAATGGGGTTGATACCCACTGTACTTGCACACTGAGAAGTTTGATGTAATGCATCAACTAATATCAGATTCAATAATCCGTAACTGTAAAAAAATAAACATACCTGACTTAGGTATGATTTCTTGCTTCTACTCAATGGATTCCATGGAAAGAAAATTCTTTCAAGAATAGTTTAAGATAAGTGGATCCTCTACCCTCTTTGGTGTTTTATTAGTCGCTAAAACTTTCACACAAAATTTTTATATATCATCTGTCTATAATAGAACTTTGGTTTATGCAGATAACACTTTATTGTTTTGGAAATATGGGAATACAAGTTGTCTATAATAGAACTCTGGACTTAACATTAACTTGCACAAGAACTCAGTTATTTTTCTTGAAGAAGATTCAGACAGGTAGGAGAATATTGACAATAAGGTGAATTACTAGAATATTCACCATCATCTACAACACTTTGCTTTGCACTTTGCTTTGAAAGCATGCGAATGCCAATAATATTTTCCTACTGATTTATTTTATTGTTGAGAGAAGATAACCACATGTACCTTCTTTTTGGAATCCATCGTGAAAAGATAGTGATAGTGATGATTGTTGAGGATGTAATTTTCTTTTGTCTTTTGCCCACTTATTTTTTGTAAACTATGAATGTTTGTTATGTTTTTCTCCAGAAGTGAAAGGTCTTTTACAATTTTACCTCTCTATGATTTGGGTTTTGGTTGTAATGGAAGCTACAATTGCTCTTTCTTGGCTCATGTCATGGTGGTTAATTAAATACAGTATATATTCTCATCTTTTTGTATGGCCATAATATTTACTGTTCTGTTTATTTTTAATAAAAACTCTTCCATGATGACCATAATTCTGAACATAACCATGCCAATCATTTTCTTTTTTAAACGAAAATTCCTGTAAAATTAGAACATTGAAGTGTCTCATGTTATATTATGATGATTCATATCATATATACACAATGAAACATTTCATGCTACTGATTGTTATCATTTGACATTGATTCTGATGATTCTTCTCATATATTTTTAATGAAAAATTTTGTCCCGCTGATATTTATTAATTAGATGTACCATGATTAAGTGTCATGGTTATCATATCTTTGCCTACCAACCTTGCAACACTCATTGGTTATTTGAGCAAGTTGCAACGAGATTGAAAAATACTTTTAGACACTTCAATTGATTGGGAAGTCTATAATTTTGCGGTCAACTGGTGTGTACCGTTGTGGCTGCCTTAATTATATCATTCTATGTTGTAGTTATATCATTCTCTGTTGTACCTTGCCAACACATTAATTCTTAGCATCGCTATTTTGTTAACATTAAAACCAAATGTTTAGACTTCAGAGACATTATTCTTTTTGGAAGCACATTCTTTGCCTTGATGCTTTTAGTTTCCTTCACATTGATGCTTTGGATGTTCACATGATACCATGCTATGCTAACTATTGAAATTCTTATAAAATTTTCTTTGTCCACAGAATATTCATAATTTGATGTCACATTTGGAGTTCTGGAGCACTGTTTGGGAAGAAGCGGTTATAGGATTTATATTAAAGACATTCAAGAGTTCATGTTTTACCATTTTGGTCATTTAAGCTTCTGGTTTCCCTCAAGTTGGAAATTTCTCTTGAACAATAATGCAGTCATGTACATTCCATATATTCATGTAACGATGTATGAATTTAAGTTATGATAGAGAACATGATGTATTTTGATGCCAGAAGGTGGATTTTCATGTTCATTATTGAAAACTCAAAGGAAATGTTGCTTCGGTTTTGGTTGATGACACTTAGATATTTATTTTGCTCTTAGCTTTTACTCTGTTGTCATCGGGTGGTACTGTTTGTTTAGTTTTGTAGTTCTATCCATGCTCCTTAATTATGCTACTATTTTCTATGAAATTACAATTTTTTTGAGACAACATGAAGATATGCTAAGAAATTTTCCCCATAACTGGATGATGTGTCATGCAATTTACTTATTATATGTTTAAGAGTTTTTTGCACACTAAGTCGTTTGTGACAGAACGATGAAAAAGAGTTTACTGTTTAAATAGAGACATTGAACATCAAAAATAAATTAATTTTTTTTGAAACAATGGGATGGAGCCAAAATTCTAAACTTTGTTTTATTGTGACAATATTTGTATCCTATGCTGTAAAAAGAAAAAGAAAACTTTACCATATCAAAAACCATCTAGGCCAAGATGGTATTGCGTGTTAAATATTGTTTATAACTTAAACAAAATATAGATTTTAGAAAGGTAATATTTTAAATGAATCGTGCCCTAAGGTACATGTTCAATCGGGATGAAACTAAATTCTAGGGAGAAGTAAAATTTTTGGGAGGAACTAAATTCTCTTTGAGAATAAATTTTGGAAAAACTAAAATATTTAACATAACAATTAAAATGCTTTAATTTTGGGGGGAACTGAGATCTTGAAAGGGTAAACTCTTAAATGAACCGTGCCCTTGAGGCACATCTTCAATCGGGATGAAACTAAATTTTGGGGTAACTAAAATTTTGGGAGGACCTACTTAATTCTATTGGGATTAAATTTTGGAGAAACTAAAATCTTTGAGGGAACTAAATAAAAATTATCGTGTTTTAATTTTGGTGGGAACTAAGATTTTGAAGGGGCAAAATCTTAAATGAATCATGCCCTTAAGACACATGTTCAATCGGGATGAAACTAATTTTTTTGGGGGGGGACTAATATTTTTGGGAGGAACTTAATTCTATTGGAGAATAAATTTTAGAGAAACTAAAATCTTTAAGGGAACTAAATGACATTTATTGTGCTTTAATTTTGGGGGTAACAAAGATTCTGAAGGGGAAGCACTTAAATGAACCGTGCCCTACGGGCACGTGTTATGACTATCTATTATATAATTCATGAATATTGTCCTACGTGGCAGTTTTGTCCCACGTGGCAGTTTTGGTTGCTGACTGGGACGCCACGTGGGGGTTGGGTGGGGTTCTGGACTTGGGTTTGGAATGGGTTTTTGGTGATTTTTTTGTGTTTTAGTCCCTGCTTTTCCTCTTTTTGCCCCCGACCCTCCTCTCTCTCTCACACCCACGCTTTTTTCACTTTGGCGACTGCTTATCTCTGCATTTGCGCCCGGGCGACGGCTGCCTCCGTGCCCTCCGGGCACGGGTTATGACTAGTCATATATTAAGCAAGAATCAATTGTAAATACTACTTTATAACCTTTATCACACAAATGACTAATACTAAGCAAATTATGTTTTAAACATAAACTAAATTTGTTGAGTATTGGTGTTTCATACCAATCTTATTTTGATGATGATCACAACATTATGTTGTTCCTAATGAATCTCATGTTTTAGTCTCTCAGTTTATTTCAAGGATATCTTTCTTGGAGACTAATCACTTGGTGTAAGGATGGACATCATGTGAAGAAGGGCCAAAGTTTGGACTCAAGGAGTGCCAAAGTTGGAGATGATGGAGAGCAATCAAGGCATCAAGATTGTAGACTTAGATTCTTTTGAAAGAATTGTAATCCATGTAATTTACTTTATTGCTTTCTCTCTCTTTTGAGTCTAGGGTTGATGTAATGCCTTGCTAGATGGTTTACTCATTCATGCTCATGCATTTAACCATCTTAGTGAACCTTAGGATTATCATAGAATCCAACCCAATAGGTTCACTTCTTCCGTCAGTCACCTGTTGAGGGAAACACAGTCGACTGGGTGATTTCCAGTCGCCTGTGGATCCTTCTACAGTCGCCTGATATGCACTGCTCAAGTCAACATTTCTATTGACTCAAACTTGAGCTTTACGAACAGTCGCCTGTCAATCAGTTCCCAGTCGCCTGCATATTTACAATCGCCTGAGATTTGGTCAACAGTCATCTGTCTAGCGTAAGTGCAATCTCTGCATCTCTCTGTCTTCTCTCCATACTTTACAGTAGTCGACTGATGAAGAATATACAGTCGCCTGACTATTCGACAGTTGACTGTAGTGTTGGATATGGAAGACGTTAGTACACCCTTGTAGGGGATGTACGAGGGATTACGGACCTCGAACGTCGCGTACACGAAGTCGTGCGCAAAGGGAATAGGTTCCCTTGCGGAGAGGATCACTAGATTGATGGGAAAGTCGCATTATATGTGCATAAGTGCATGCGACATATGGCTAATAAAGGGGTAATATCTTAAGCTTATGTTGTACCATGCATATGGTACAACTTAAGCTTATAATATGCCATGTACGATGGTACACCTTAGTTAAATTGTTCCAAAGGAACAATTGCTCCTAAAATAACTACCTTGGGGGCTATAAATAAGACCCAAGGGTTAGCCATTTCCTTACACTTTTGCATGGCATTCTTGCATGCATTTTCATTCTAGCAAAGCTCTGCCGAAATACTTCCTCTCCCTTTATCCAAGTTCTTAATCTAAAAGTAGAGATTTAGATTGTGGATTTAGTAGCCTTACTCCGTTCGTGAGAAGACTCGATCCGTCGTGGCGAATCCGAAGGCGAAGTTCGTAGACTACCGTGCCGCATACGCAAGCGTAAGTCTAAACTTCATTTATCGATCCTAACTCTGTTTTGGCAGGATCCAACATTGGTATCAGAGCCATACGGGTTCGCCCCGGTCAAACCGCCGCCCCGTCGAAACTATGAACAAGTCGTTGTCTTTTTCACGAATGGGTATCCTACCATTACGGATATGGTAGGAACGCTTCGTGACGGAGAGAACGCAGCGGTTGTTCTTTTCACGTTAGGGTCTCCTATCATTACGGATATGGCAGGAACTCTCCGTGACGGGAAGAACCGACCATTCACGTAGTATGTTATTTTTCATTTTTGGCACATGGCCATTAGAAAATAACCACTTTCTCGACGAACGGGTGCTTCATCGACGAACGGGTGCTTCATCGAGGAAGAAGGTGGTGGTTATTCCCATCGGGGAAGATGAATTTTAGTGCATGTGCACCATGGCCAAATGGGCTATGAAGGTCATGCACCCCCCTCCCCATGCGGAGGGGTTTGGCTACGGCCAATAACCACCGCGGCAACCCCCACCGGCGGGGGTGTGCGGCCACCCCACACAAGGGGAGGCCGGCCATGGCCAAAGGGCCATGACCGGCCAAGGCAAAAAAAAAATGGCCTTGGCCATGGCCGGCCATGGCCAGGCCGGCAGTGGCCGGCCCCGTCCAAGGCCAGGGGCCGGCCCTGGCCGGCCTGGCCGGCCCTGGCAGTGGCCAGGGCCGGCGCCCTGGCCACTGCCAGGGCCTGGCCGGCCCTGGCAGAGGCCAGGGCCGGCCGGCCCTAGCCAGGGCAGAGGCCAGGGCCGGCCGGCCCTGGCCGGCCCTGGCCGAGGGGGCCAGGGCCCCTGGCCGGCCAGGGCAGAGGCCCTGGCCGGCCCTTGGCCAAGCCTCGGCCAGGGCAGAGGCCCTGGCCGGGAGAAGTTACAGACCAAAATTGGTCGACCAATTTGGTTGTTTTGGTCAACCAATCCGACAGAAGGTCTTGGTCGATCACAAACTTGCCGACTGACCCATATGGGGTGACAAAAGGCCTTGGTCAAACTCGAATGTGCCGATTAGCCCATACGGGGCTAACCACGGTGCCGACTAGTCCATACGGGGCTAACATTTTAATGAAGTTTTTCCTTGGGCTCTACTCCTTGAAGATTAGCCATAGTGCTCTACTTCATGCGAGATTAGCCATGTCATTGTGCTCTACTCTACGGAGATTAGCCAATGTACTTATGACGGTGTGCTCTACTCTACGGAGATTAGCCAATGTATTTTAAATTTTTTTTGAAAAAGATGTTTTCAAATAGGTTATGTCCCGTCCTTAATCGGGATAGCGCAATTTAGAATTCCAAGTCCTACCACGATCCGGCCATGGTTAATCTAACCCATGGGTGTGTAGAACAGGTCTCGTGGCTTGGCAATTGTTGCGCTAAAATTCTTTGCGCAAACTCTCACCTATTCCATTATGAAAGATATGTTTTTCAAAAGTAATTTTCCGCTGCGAAGTACTATAAGAGTACGATTGTTTGATAAGTGATGGGGGAATATTGAAGGTTGTTCTAGATGGTGATTGGAATCATAGAGACCTTTTCGATTCTAGAACAACATCTTCAATATTTTTCGAAAGTAACTTATCAAATATAATATAATTCCAAGTGGGATTTGAATTTTTAGAACTATCCAAATGGGATATTCTATTATCATTTCAAGTGGGAGTTATATTTTAAGAATTTTTATGCAATGTTTTGATCAAACCTTCGGTTTTGTATCTTTTGCAGCATTTTAAAAGTAAAATGTCTTCCGCTTCAAAGAATATCGTCGCTGAGTTAAACAGAGGTGAAAAACTCAACGGCGATAATTACAACCTTTGGTCCATCAAGATACAATACGTTCTAGAGGAGCAAGAAGTGCTCGAAACTCTAAAGAACGTTATGATTGAACCCGAGTTGGGCACTACGGCCCAACACCGACGAGACAAGGAAGCTTTTGATGCTTGTTCTCGAAAGAATAAGATAGCGCGCATTACGTTATTAAGCAGTATGGCTGATGACATAATGCGCATCTTCCGAGAACATGACCTAGCCATGGACATATGGTCCAAGCTAGAGGAGAAGTTCGGTGGCACATCGGTGTCCAAACTTCGCGCCTTAACTATAAGGTTCGATACATATAAGAAACGTCCAGATCATTCCATGGGGAAACATCTGCGACATATGGCGAACCTTATCTCGGAGTTAAAGGACGCAGGTCATGTGCTCACTGATGAGCAACAAATCCAAGCAGTTATACGTTCCCTACCAAATGGGTGGGATCAAATGAAGATGCATCTCACTCATAATGAGAGCATCAAGACCTTCAACGATGTTTCCAAGCACCTCGAATTAGAGGAAGAGCGGCTTGCGACTGCCAAACCAAGTGCAGAAGTGCACATGGTTGCTAGTTCCTCACACGGGGGAAAGAAACGTAAAGATCGTTCGAAGTCTTCTAATGAACGTAATAAGCAACCTGAGTCTACCAAGGAACCCAAACATAAGGGTGGGCACAACAAATGGCACAAGAAGAAAGACTTGAAAAGGATCAAGTGCTTCAAGTGCAACAAGCTCGGTCACTATGCTCGTTCGTGTACGAGTGGAAGTGACGAGGTGCCACCAACCACATAACAAGGGACAGACGGTCCTTCGTGGAGTATCACCGGATACCCCAAGGAATGAAGTGGATCAATGTAGGAAACAACACACGTGTTGAAGTGAAAGGCGTTGGGACTCGCAAGCTAGTCTTGGACAACGGCCACACTCTCCTACTTCATGATGTTCTCTTCATTCCATATATTCAAAGGAATATTAAAACTGTGGTCAATTTAATGGGTCTTGGTTATAGTTGGTTCCTTCATGATTGTAATATGGACCTATTTTTGTAATAATTCCTTTATTGGTACTGGGTTTGTATTTCAAAGGATTTATTGTAATAAGTACAATGTATAAATTCCTCATGTAATGAAAATTTCCTTGTGACAAATTCTTTGACTAATGAGTCTAATATAATTTGTTGGCACGCAAGGCTTGGTCATATTGGACCAACGCGTATGGATAGACTTGCCAAACATGGCCTTCTATCCAATGTTTCAAAGGTTGAAATGTCGACATGCGAACATTGCCTTGTGAGGAAATCTTGTCGCAAGCCGTTTGGAACCGGCACAAGGGCCGAGGTTCCATTACAGCTTATCCATTCGGACATATGTGGTCCGATGAATGTCAAGACAAGACGCGGGAAGTCCTATTTCATCACTTTTATTGATGATTTCACCCGATTCGGTCATATCTATTTGATATCCCACAAAAGTGAAAGCACTAAACCTGCTTTAAAAACTATATGAGTTAAGTGGAGAATCAATTAGATCGCAAGATTACGGTCGTGCGAACCGATAGGGGCGGTGAATATCAATCAACATGTTTAAAGGAACTTTGTGATGAAAAGGCATAGTACATCAGGTAATTATGCCTTATACTCCTCAACAAATTGGTGTTGCAGAAAGGAGGAATAGGACTTTAATGAAAAATGGTCCGTTCAATGATGGCGCAATCTAACTTGCCAATCACCTTTTGGGGTGATGCATTATTGACGGCCGCTTTCATTTTGAACCACGTACCCTCGAAATCAGTTAGCTCCACTCCTTATGAGTTGTGGAACCAAAGGTATACTGACTTAAACATTTTGAAACCTTGGGGTTGTGCATCCTACGCACATATTTCCTCCCATAAGTATGGCAAACTTGGGCCAAGGGGAAGGAAATGTATCTTTATACGATACGCAGAAAACTCCAAAGGTTATGTTTTATGTTAGTCAGGAAGACAATGGTGGGCTAATTGAGTTTTGAGTCGAGGGATGTCACTTTCTTGGAAAACGAGTTTCCAAGACATGGCGAGATAAGTCAGGACTTATCTCTGTTTGAGATTTATGATCAAAAAGGATTACCTCATTCGAGTGGGAGAATTCTTGGTGAAGATAAAAATACGTTTCAACCTTCACCAATGGATTATACGAATGACGATTATCCTATTCCAAACGGGAATAATGATCCAAGTGGGAGCAATTCTAACGACATTCCAAGTGGGAGTGATATTAGAATTGATCTAAATTCGAGTCAACGAGGACTTGAAGAATCTCAAAAACGACGTAGTAGGCGTACAAGGTTGGCTCCTCTAAGATTTGAGGATGAATTTCCCTCTAAGATTTGATGATGAATTTCCGCAAACCTTTATGACTTCACTACAAGAAGATGACGAGCCTGCTACTTTCAAACAGGTCGTATCATGCCCTGCAAAAGACAAATGGATGGAAGCGATGAAGGAGGAATTGAAATCCATGAAAGTTAACCAAGTCTGGGACTTAGTTAACTTACCTAGAGGACATAGAGCAATTGGGAACAAATGGGTTCTCAAGATCAAGCATAAGGCTGATGGCTCTATAGATAGATATAAAGCTCGCCTTGTCGTGAAAGGTTTTACGCAACAGGAAGGGATAGACTACGAAGAGACCTTCTCGCCTGTTATGCGTTTTACCTCGATTCGCCTGATTCTGGCAATGGTAGCTTGCTTATACCTCGAATTACATCAGATGGATGTAAAGACTGCCTTTCTCAATGGAGAATTGGACGAGGAGATCTATATGGAACAACCAACAGGGTTTGTAAAAGAAGGAAACAAACATAAGGTTTGTAAACTTCGTAAGCCCATATATGGTCTTAAATAATCCTCGAGGCAATGGTATATACGATTTCAAGAAGTTGTCTTATCAAATGGATTTTCCATACTTGATGAAGATAACTACGTATATACCAAGAGGATTAAAAGCAAGCATGTTATTATGTCTCTATATGTAGATGACATTTTAATAACTAGAAATGACAAGGGCTTTGTGATGGATATCAAGGCTTGACTTTCACCAGTTTTGAGATGAAAGACATGGGGAAGCCACATATATCCTTGGAATTAAGATTTCAAGGAATCGTTCGAAGAAACTTCTTTCTCTTTCACAAGAGACTTATTTAAAGAAGGTTCTAGAACGGTTTAATATGTAGGACTGCAAGTCCAATTGATACTCCTATAAGCAGATGCGATAATTTATATCTGAAATCATGTCCAAAGAACCAAAAGGAAAAGGAAATTATGGAAAAAGTTCCATATTCCAGTGCAGTTGATAGTCTTATATACGCTATGATGCATACAAGACCGGACATCTGTTTTGCCGTTGGAATGGTAAGTCGTTACTAATCCAACCCAGGGCAAGAACACTGGAAAGCGGTTAAGAGGATAATGCAGTATCTTAAAGGAACTGCAGATTTACAAAAGACTATGATAAAACCAAGAAGGTAGACATAAGGTACATATCTACGCATGAGATGATAGAGGATCAGCTTACGAAAGCGATCCCCAGAAATGTGTTTTATAAACACTTATCATCCCAAGGATTGCGTATGAGCTGAGTTGTACCAATATATATTCCCATGTCTAAGAAAGATAAAATTTAATAAAAGAATAAGTTCTTTTTCAAACATTGCATATGAATTTCTTAAGAAATGTTTGTGTACATTTTTGAAATCTCAGCTGAATTCTACTATGTCGGACAGATTGAGGTTGGCTCTCTCACATGAGCAACCGCCTTATTCTATCAGATGGATGGAATAGAGATGAGACCTGTTTGAAGTCAAAATCATCAGACGGATGATTTAAGAGTCATGACTTAAACAAAATGGTCGCATGAAAGATCTGCATCATATGGATGCTTACAAAAGATCTAAGAGGATTTTTTTGAAATCCTATCTGTCTAAATGCGGGATGTGAGTCCAAAGGATTATTTGAGTAGAATAAGAACTTAAAGTCAGACATTGTGGTGTCTGATCATCATCCTTACAACATCATTGAGACATACACTCCCTGGGAAAGGAGCGATGTTGTAATACGTGTTCATACCACGTATGCATTTCAACCACTGAGTTAGTAGCAATAGTGTTTGCTATTATGTGAGACTCAAAGGCCATATGGGCCTTAACTCTTACCCTCAAGGACTCCAATTGGTTCCTTTAGATTTGACGAGATGATCGCTATCTTAGCGTGTTACTTATGGGCTATGATAATTCGGCTCGGCGGGGCACGCTAGAAAACCGAGTCTAGTCAAGATCAGAAGGTTCGCAAGAAGAGGAAGATTGATTCCATATTCACATTTGGACTTTAATGATTCAAAGCTGGCCAGCCAATTGTGATCCAGATGGGATTCAATTGTTGAATATAAAGTATAAGAAATGTGAAGAAATAATCTAGGGTAAAGCATGCGTTGAACTACTCAACTTTGCACCTTCGAGGTCGGTGTGTATCTCTAACAAGTGCACAACAACAGACTCTACGCGCATGACGGTCGCACGGTCTATTTCTCGGTATGATAGATGAAAGAACTAAGAGAAAGACGTTCTCTTACAATCCCCTCAAGTGTGAGTGGGAGATGTTGGATATGAAAGACGTTAGTACACCCTTGTAGGGGATGTACGAGGGAATACGGACCTCGAACGTCGCGTACACGAAGTCGTGCGCAAAGGGAATATGTTCCCTTGCGGAGAGGATCACTAGATTGATGGGAAAGTCGCATTATATGTGCATAAGTGCATGCGACATATGGCTAATAAAGGGGTAATATCTTAAGCTTATGTTGTACCATGCATATGGTACAACTTAAGCTTATAATATGCCATGTACGATGGTACACCTTAGTTAAATTGTTCCAAAGGAACAATTGCTCCTAAAATAACTACCTTGGGGGCTATAAATAAGACCCAAGGGTTAGCCATTTCCTTACACTTTTGCATGGCATTCTTGCATGCATTTTCATTCTAGCGAAGCTCTGCCGAAATACTTCCTCTCCCTTTATCCAAGTTCTTAATCAAAAAGTAGAGATTTAGATTGTGGATTTAGTAGCCTTACTCCATTCGTGAGAAGACTCGATCCGTCGTGGCGAATCCGAAGGCGAAGTTCGTAGACTACCGTGCCGCATACGCAAGCGTAAGTCTAAACTTCATTTATCGATCCTAACTCTGTTTTGGCAGGATCCAACATGTAGTATTAACACCAGTCGCCTGTGCGAAGAATTGGAGAAAGAGTGCAGCTCTCTGTTTCGATCCATCCCCTGCTGCAGTCGTCTGCTGAAGGATTAACAGGCGCCTGTCCTGTTTGTCAATCGACTGTATTGACTTCGTCATTCGACTGTCCTGGCTCAGATTATATCCGTTGGATATTTTCTAGCCGTTGATCAGTCGACTGTCTTATGATCATCAGTCGACTGTTCCTGTCGTTTTCACCCAGTTTCTAGCCGTTGCAGATTTGTTTTTCTGGCTGTTTCTTTGGGTTTTTGGGCTTGATATAGGATTCCTATATATATATGAATGTGCTGCCATTCTTGAGAACTCTTGACAACATTTGATAAACTCTTGATTCTATAGAAAATCTCAAGAGATCAATAAGCCACTCTCAAGCTCCCTCATTTCCCTCTATTGAGCATTCATCTTTCTTCATGCATTGAAGTCCAGCTCAAGGGAAATCATCCAAGTGCTCTCAAGCTTATTCCAACACTTGGAGATCCTCTTTCATGCCTTGCATTCATTCATGAGTAAGCATCTCAAGACATAGGTAAGAGTATTTACTTTACATTGTGTAAATTGCTTTCCTATTTCTCTTTGTGGGATTAGGACACTCTCTTAGTGGGAGTTTCTCTCTTTGTGGGAGGTTGTCTCTTTGTGGGACTTAGGATACTCTCTTTGTGGGAGTAACTCTCTTTGTGGGAGTTTAGTGTCCTAGTGTAGGACTAAACCTAATTCTCTGAGTGGGAGTTAGTGATTCTCTGTGTGGGAATTTTGATCCTTGTGTAGGATTGGTTGGGTCCTTGTGTAGGGCATAAATCCTCTTTGTGAGGTATCTCTTTGTGGGATTTGTATTCACTTCTCTGTGTGGGAATATAGTGAATATTGGTGTGGCTGGATGTACCCAAGTTTGGAGAACAAGGGTAATTCTTTGTGTTTGCGTTTGGCTTGATTGTGCCATTTAATTCCTCTTGCATTTATAATTCCGCATTTGCAAGTTAAATTTTATTTGGACAATTTTATTGCCATTACACTATTCACCCCCCCCTCTAGTGTATGTTGTTAGTATTGCAAGGGTTAGACGATCCCTACAATTGGTATCAGAGAGAGGTTAAAGCATACTGCAACGATGGCATTCAACCCTACTTCCGCGCCTCATGAAGAAGGTCTCTCTACCGTTCGACCCCCGCTCTTCAACGGATCCAACTATCCGAGTTGGAAGATCAGGATGATGGTCTACTTAAAGAGTCACGACCTTTGGGACATAAGGAGTCACCCTTTGAGGAGCCTTCTACTCCTGCGGCCTTGAGAACTAAAGCGGAGAAGGACTTGATCAAAGTCAATGCTAGGGCTATGTGTGTTCTCCACTGTGCCCTCACTCCGGATGAGTTCGATCGCATCTCTATGTGCAAATCGGCTAATAGTATTTGGCATACTTTGGAAATCTCTCATGAAGTGTTACTTCAACATAAGGAAGAGATCCAGTCAACCAAGCCCAAGAAGAAAAAGGGCGTTGCTCTGTATGGTGAGAAGGAGTCTTTCAAGTGGAAAAAGAAGTTCCAACAAGAAGCTCCAAGTGGTGAAGAAGAAGTTCTTAGTGACGATGACTATATCAAGCTTGCCAAGCAATTCAAGAATTTCAAGGCATTCCTCAAGGAAAATCAAGGTATGTCTTCTTCAAAGTTGGTTTCATAGTCTAACAAGTTGGTTTGTTTCAACTTCAGTGGAATAGGTCATGTGGCTACCGAATGCCCTACCAAACCCAATATATATTCCTATAAGGGTAAAGGGAAGAAACATTGGAAAACCAAGTCCAAGGTCAAGAACCAAAAGAAGGGACTTAGTGGGACATTTGATGATTCCGATGGGGACACTTCTAATGATGAAGAAGAGGATGACAAGGAGCACGATCAAAGGTTTCGTTGCCTTTGATGATTCTTCATCAACTACATCTATCTCTTCATCTAACTCTAGTGATGAAGAGATAGAGACATGGCGCAACTCCAAAGAAGAAAGTTGTTTTATGGCTAATGGGGAAGAGTCTTCATCAAACTCAAACGAGGAGGATAGTGATGAAGAAGCCGAGGAGGAAAAACCATCCTATGAGGAGCTTGAATACCGCCTAAATGTGACCTCCAATTTGGCAAGTAAGTGCATCGATTCTTATGATAAAATGAAAGCTAAATTTGATAATGTTATGAGTAGGGTGCATGAGTTAGAATCTGCAAGTGTAGTTCATGATGAAAGGCATGTTTATGACACTTGTGAGAAAGACAAACTTCTTTCTCAAGTTAAGGAATTGAGCCTTACTAATGAAAATCTCATTGCTCAAAACCTTATCTTAGATGCTCACATTCAACAACTTACGTTGAAATGTGAAGAGGAATCCATGAAGCTCATAAGCTTTGTGTATTCTAGGGATTCACTCCACGATTGGTTGGAAAAACAACATCCGGCAAATCATAGAGGAGGTTTGGGTTATGTTCAAAATGTGGTTCCCAAACCCACCTCTAATTCTTCCTTTGGTGCAAATTCAAGAAATATTGCTAAAGCACCTAAGAAGAATCACCATGCTCTCTTGTACAACAATAACACTCACAAGAAGCATGTAGCCCACAAGGTGATGAGGAAGAATGAAGAATCTTCATTTTTTGCTAAGAAGCAAAATCCTCATTCTTTGCATGCTAAGAAACTTGTTTCTACACCTAAGCATGCCACATCCTTCCCTCTTGCTAAGGCAAAACCTTTGCCTAGGAAATCCTTGAGATTATGGATTCCCACTAAGGCTAGTGTGCAAGAGAGAGATAGTTACATCAACTCTCTAGTTAGGGATGTGATCACCTCGTGTGATTATGTTAGGAAATCAAACTCCTCTTGGGTTTGGTTATCTAATGTTTAGGTTCCTCACACATTTGCATTTTGCATGTGTATTATGCTTCTATGTTTATTTTTGCATACCCATTGATTGTGTGTGTTTCATGATTTTGAAAATATTTTTCAAATCTATTTCTTTTCATGAAAATTGGGACCTTGGGGTTTATTGACATACATGCATGATCCATGTGTATGTCAATAGGGGAGTTAATATAATATATGTTTAAATTATTTTAAGACATATTTTAACTCTCATTTCGGAGGTTTTTTTTGTTTTGAGATCATTCTTTACATTTGGTTATTTTTGGTCTCAAACCAAACCTCTTGTCTATTGCCAACTTGTTTCATATCTCATTTTTTTGGCAATATTCGTATGTATTTTTGAAGCTTGATTCTTCCATATCTATTGCTTTGATACACTTAAGGCCCATGGCTCCAATAATTAATTGGTATTAGATCCTAGAAGTCAAAGGTTGACCATTTCTATGATCTAGGGGGAGCATGTGATAGTGAATTGATACCCACTAAATTTTATATTTGGTATCATACATATCTTTCTTTTCTTGCATATTGTCACATCTTGGTTAAGATGATAAAGGGGGATGTTTTTGATGTCCACCTTTTTGACGATGTCAAGGGGGAGAGATATATGCATTATGTGATCATATCTATAGGGGGAGAGATATATACATATGCATATGGGGAGAGATATCTCTATAGGGAAGAGATATGGGATTAGATAAACCATTCTTGTTTGCATGATTTTATTCTTTGCAATTGGTTTATGTAATCCATGCCTATTATATGTCACCATGCTGTTATTGGTTTATGAGTATTTACCTTTGTGTAGCTCAT